>JALPQD010000019.1:3845553-4341385 GCA_023101885.1 Typhlomys cinereus
AAATAGAGGTGGGAGTGAGATGGTTCAGTGGGTAAGGTACATGATCACAAACCTAGCAATTCTCGGAAGCCAAATGGCTAAAGGAGACGTGGCTTATGAAAGTTTTCTCTCTCTTTCTTTCTCTTTTTCTTTCTTTTGTTCTCTCTCATAAATAAATAAATAAATAAATAAATAGTATTTTTAAAAATGACCCTGATCTGAGGTTTGGCATTTACACAAAAGGATGCTCCAAAGGATTGGAGAGAGGAAGGGGCGGCACTGGTAGAAGGAGAGGAGGGAGGGTGGTGAAAAGAAGGGGGAAAGGGGGGAGAGTGTAAGGGGGGATGTCATAGTTAGGCACAGGTGTCAAATTGACAGTTGAGGGTTTGAGCTCTGGGCACATTTGTGGAGAATTAGTAGTTGAGTTAAGCCCAGAGCAAACCTGCAAGAGATTGTCTAGCTGATGGGGAAGGTCCAGCCCATGGTAGGTGGGATTAGGCCCTGGAATAAATCACAGAATGTTGGTTGAGAGAGTTGGCATCCTTCTGTATACTTGGCCAGACATGCTGGTCTGGCAAGTAAGGATTGTCCTTCTCTCAGCTGTTATGTAGTGATGGTGTGGTCAGTTCCCTCGACTCTGGGTTGGTGATACGTGCTCTCCTGTCAGGCTAGACTGAGAACTGTAACCAGTAATCGTAAGAGAGAATAAACCCCTTGTTTCCTTAGGCTGTTTGATGTCATTTATCAGAAGTCATGCAGGCGAACTGCGACAGGGGACGACTGAGGAGGGGAGGAAAGAGGGAGAGTACGGGGTACCTACTGAGCTTGTATGATTAGGAAAAAAAAATGTGGGAGAAAAAAAACCCAATGTTTTAAAAGAAAATATTCGGGTTCTTGAAGGTAAAAAAAAAAAAAAAGACCCGGATCTACCTGAGCCCTGTCACTTGGGTCAGAGCACCCAAGTTCATAACCTAATTCCTCCATATACTGGCTTCACCAAATTGGGAAAGTGATTGTAACCACACCTTCACATCCTCATCTGCAATAAGGGAATCACAACAATATCAGGGCCACTGTGGGGTTTGAATAGAGCCAGCTAGCATGCGGCCTGGTGCAGAGCTCATCTAGGTCCTGGCTAGAGTTGGGAAGTGAGTCCATAGCAATGTTTACCTTGAAGTCAGATTCAGTTGGGGAAGAGAATACATGGAGATTTACACTGTGCAAGGAAGAGCCGGTACTGAAGAGTCCACCAGAGCCAGTGAGAAAGAGTGATGCCTTAGGCATTTGGGAAGCTAGAGCAGAAACTGCCCACGAAGTTCAGCGGGAGGCGTTTGTATGCTCCTGGTTACTGACTTATAAATTCTGCTCACATTGCTGCAAATTTGACTCTTGGCCATGAATACAGCATCTCCATTTTTCCATTTTATAGCCTTGGTGGGAAAGAGCCATTTTCAGAGCCTCCACTTACAGCACTTAGCAAGGCTGGGTGCAGGGAATCCTGGGATATGGTAACCACCTGGGAGAGAGTTATGGGGTCTGGGGAAAGAGCTATGCAGCCTGGCTTCACAGTCAGCTCTCTCCTCCTTCACTTCCTTCTATTCTGCTCACTCGACTCAACCCTGAACCCAGGGGCCTGAAAACTACTCTTTCAAAACCACAGCCTGTGGCTTCTTAGATCCCAGTTTCTAGTGACTGGCCACAGGGCTCTGTCTATTTACAGAGTAGTTTAGAAAAGTCAATACTATGGAGAGAGGGAGAGCCAAGCAGTCATTGCCTTGACTTACATCTTCCTGTTGCATCACAGCATTGCTTGACTGTCAGTATGTTCTAAACTGCTAGAGTTTTTCTTTTCTCCTACACACAACTGAAGCAACCACTGCTTTTGAAAAAAAAAAACATAAAATACTTCAAAGTCCCGGCAGCAATGCATGCACATGGACACTCTGGAGGTGATTCTATTCTGTGTTGTGTGAGTTTTCAGCATGTGGCAAAGCCATTCTCATGAGGGGCACAGGCAAGCGGTTCCTTCTGCTTCTCAGCATTTCTCTCACCCTTGGGGGTTCTGAATTTTCTTACAACCTCCCTCAGCTCTGATGATGCCCCACTGTTCTGGAGGAGGTTGGCAGAAGTGACCATGGTGTCCCGAGTCCTAACAGAATGGTCTCCACATCAAGGAAAACACATTAAGTACAGGTTTCTCCAGCGCGCTGTGATCTGCAAACCAGGAGCTCATTTAGCTGGGTTGGGCTGGATCCTTCTTGTTTTAATCGCCTGGGAGTGTGGGTGTTTGTGTGAGCCACGCCCTGAATTGAAGTCCCAAGGCATGACTTGGGTCATCTGCAAGTGGGACCCTTGGTGTTGGGGTGCTGTAGGGCTAGCTGGATAGTCCAGAGAACATCTTCAGGGCAATTTCCTATACATACGATCTCTGTGGACAGTTCAACGGTGATGGCTCTTCATCCCATCATTTCCTCTGGGAAGCCTTTGCTAACCATCCCACAAACCAGGTCTATACCCCCTGATAATAGGTGAGTCTCATGAAGACAGGGGTTTGGTCTTAGCTGCAAGAATCCCTGGTGCTGAGACCAGCCCATCTTCCCAGCAGCTCCCAGTAAGTATCTGTTCAGGTAGATGAAGGTCTTCAAAGGAAACTTCATGTACAGGGACAGAAACATTCACAGAAAGGTTAAGCTATGTGTCCAGGACACAGAGCCAAACAGCAATTCAGTGTAGCTGATTCCCCTTTACCAGGCAGCTCCTCAGCCCCAACCAAGGCTTCGGCCCTCTAGTAGACTCGCTGTACTCTGGACTGAATACTCGGCACTGCTCCGGGTGCTGAGCACCTGTGACTTCTCTCTCCTTGGAGCTATCCAGCCCCTCCAGGCCTGAAGCACTCCTTATACCTCCTCCCTGGACAACCTCTAGCCCTGTGGATCTCAGTATAAAGATCCCTCTTTCAAGAAGTCTGCCTGGATTTGCTGCTCTCTGTTGCCATGAGCCTTCACCTTCCCTTGTCTTCCTCTTACCTCTCTTGATGACCAATGCCTGTCTAATCATCTTTCCTCCTGAGTCCGTCTCCACCTTCCAAGCTGCAGGAGACAGAGGGAGGGGTAGCATTTAACGCACACAGGTTCTGCCTGGGCTCTGGCTACAGCAGGTCTCCATCCACCCCGAGTGACCTCCTCAGCAGAGGCCCAGAGCCCACCCCTGGACTTTGCCTCTGGACATTCAGCAGGAGCTCTTGTGGGCTCTTCAGATGCCCCCCACCCCCTTGTGGGTGAATGTGTGCGTGTAGAACTGTAGACCCTGTGACTCAGGCCGCACTTCCTCTCATGATCCCTAAAGACCTCCCCTCAAGCCCTGAGTTTGCAGGGGACACTCCCTGGATGAGTATCTCAGGACTACTCAGCCAGACTCCCTCCCCAGTGTCAGCCATGCCCATGAACCCTCATATCTTGCATCTCGAGCTTCTGGAAGTAGGTCCCAGCCTCCATTCCTGCTCTGGTACCCAGTTTTGCCTTCTTGTCCTTGTGCCTCTTGTGCCTTTACTCAAAACTCAAGAAAGTTCCACTGGGTAGTGCCTCCCAAGTCTCCCTGCTGCCAGGCACTGCTCTAGGTTCCGGCACCTCTGGCTCTTGATAACCTCAGTGAGAAGGTCACAGCTTCTCTTTCTAGTCTGTAGACAGGGTCATGAGGATAGGCCAGACTAGGATTTGAACCCAGAGCCCAAGTACCAATCTCCTGGCCCTTGTTGTCTTGGTAAGGTCCAACACCCCTACCTACCTCCCCATCTGAGGGTCCTATTCTTTCTGCTGGGACCGTCCTGCTTGCTGGTGCTTGACCAATTCCTGTTCACCCTCACCTTCTCCCTGTCTTCTTACAGGAAGCTTCCAGCACTTCCTGTTTAGCATCCTGATGCACAGAATGAGCCAGGGGCATCACACTTACCTTGTAGACTCCGGACTCCACCCAGATAGGGACCCTGCCTTTTCCCCAGGCTCCTGGCCCTGGCCTGGAACTTTAAATACTTAACAAACGAGCCTCCGGGGATGGTGCAGAGGGTCTGACTTTTGCTTTTCCAATTTGGAAAGCTCTCTCCTCCAAGACAAAGACTTCACATTACTCACAGATATAAATCGACAGTTCCAAAGGCTTAATCCTTCTACACTTACCGCAAACCCATACACACGCAGGAATAAATACATTTCTTTTTTAGGAGGAAAAAGGAGGCTTTTCATGGCATCATAAACACAGCACTTTATTTTCCATCTCACAGAGCCTGTCTGGGTTTAGTTATGCTCGGGAGCCCAAAAAGGACTCGGAGCCAATGCTCACATGAAAAATCACCGCCACTGTCGCCACGGAGGCGCAAGGAAGGAGCAGACGTTGCTCCGGGTGTCCATCTGTGTGTGTCCAGCGGTCATCAATCAGCCCTGGAATGGGGCCTGTGTGTGTGTGTGTGTGTGTGTGCGCGCGCGCGCGTGTGTGTGTGCATGTGTGTGTGTGTCTGCGATGACCACAGTAAATGGCAAAGAGATGTGGTGAAAGAGAGGCCTTGTGGGCACGGCAGGGCTATAGCGGCTGCAGAGAGTGAAGAACAAGAATACATTTTTTTCAGGCTCTTTAAACCCAAACAGCCCCAGGGTCCTTGTACTGGCTTAGCTCCAAGTCTGCATTGTCCTTCCCAGACCCATCAGCAGCTTACACTCAGCCAGGCTGGAATCTCCTGAGATCTTTCCTGTCATTCATCCACACTGGAATGCTAAGGTGGGATGTGCGGTCCCTGTTATTTGAATAGTGGCTGGATTTGCTTTGGATTTGCTGGAGAGGAGGGACTGCCTGCTTGGGAGGCAGCAGATCTGGGTTTCCCACCCCTTCCTGAGTAGGTTGGATCCCACATGCCTCCCTGCCTGTGTCACCAGTGACTGTGGGAATGGACCTTGGTAACTCTTCGGTGCTCAGCAAAGCGTGGGTTTGAGTCAGAGAGTCACACGGAGCTCCCGTGAATGTGCTGATGCCCTAAGCCACCATGGGATGGCATTTGGAGTTGGACTCCTTCGGGGAATCATGAGTGTTGCATGAACATAGTAGGATCCTGGGGCTGGGGGAATGGATTGGGGTTAAAACTTTTGCCATGTGAGTAAAAGGATCTGAGTTTGAATCCCCAGATCCCACATAAAAATACAGAGTGGATATGGCAGTGGTCTGCAGTTGAGGCCTGGAAGACGAAGCTTGGGGAACCCTTGAGCAAAGCAATAAGGAAGTAGACACACACACACATACACACACACACACACACACACACACACACAGCCAAAACAATATAGGATCTTGGTTTGATGGATTAAGAACTTTACAGGAAAACAGTCAGCCTGCCTCCTACTCACATGTTGGGACACACTGAGGACACAGGTGTCAGTGAGTCAACGAAGAAACCATCGCCAAGTAACAGAATTAGCTAGCATCTTGATCCTGGACTTCGAGACTCCTGAACTGCGAGAAATCAATGCTGTTACTCAAGCCACATGGTCTTTGGTTACAGCATTTTGTTACAGCAGCTTGTTGAGCAGACTAAAAATGGGTACCAACTCTCCTTCAGTCTGCAGAGATTCAGAGATACACAGTATGCACTATCCTAAAGAGAATATGCCTCTAGACAGATGCTTCTTCTACACGCCCAAGTGCCCGCATACCCTATGGGGGATCACCCTGTTGTGTGCTTGTATATGTACCTCCTATTACATGGGCATCAGCCGAACTGGATGAAGACCTGAGGGCTTCATTTTACATTGACTAAATTGACTAGGGCCAACAATCCAAATACAGTCACAATCTGAGGTAGTGGCCATTAGGAAATAATCCACAAGCACACAGTTGAGGAAATGCAACTCACCCTGCAGTAGTACTCACTGCATACTAGTTCTCACAAGTAAAGTAAACATGGAATTCTGTCTCTCCCATATATACTGTTGGTCACAGCATAAGTTTCCCAGGTCTTATACTAGGGCCAGGCCTGTCACTTGCATCAGAAATGTATTGTGTGCTCACCTTAAGACACGCTCCAGAATATTCTTGCAGCACTGCTCATAACCACTCTGAACTGGAAGCCACCCAAACATTCAACAGAATCAACTGAGAAAATAGTTCATGGTATACTTACACAATGAAATATGTCACACAGAACAAAAAGACAACTGCATCCGCCACCCTGGGTGAAGGTTGTACGAAAGCTAGTAGTTGCAAATGTCAACTTGATGATCAAATACTGAGCCGCTGGGCACATCTTCAAAGAATTAGTAGTTAATCCTTAATTCTAGCCCTGAGCAAGCCTGTGGAAGATTATCTAGTTGATGTGGGAGGACCCAGCCCATGGTGAGTGGGAATGTTCTTTGGACAGAGAGTGAGCTGGTTGGAAATTAGCACTGAGGCAGACTGGCAAGTGAGAAAGTATGTTTTTCTGAAAGCTCTTTCTGTGCATATGGTGTGGCCAGTTCCCTCAGCTCCTGATGTTGGTATGAGCTCTCCTGCCAAGCTGATGAAATGCAACCAAGACTTGGAAGGAAGAATAAACCCCTTCTTCCACTAAGTAATTTGTTTGTGCATGTATTTGTATCAGCAACGTAGGAGAAACTGGAATCCCATCTATACAAATTATGTGAACCAGAAATGTCGATGAAGTAAAGGTGTCAAAAGCCTGCTCCATATCACCCATCAGGGTAGAAGATAGAAAAGAACCAGGAGAACACAAGTTAGGGGCGAAGCAATCATAATTGGACATTGCATGCCCGGCGCAATGTCTAACACACTATTGACCTCACAAAGTCTAGCATCTGCTAAAGGCACCAAGATCCTTGGAGGCAAGGGATTGACAGCTACAGTAGTGTGCCTATGCTTAAGAGGAACACAGGAAAGGGTTCAGGGAAATGCCACTGGGTCCTTGTACGTCGTCGAAGAGGAGGTCCAGAGGAGAGTCAGGCATGCACAAGAAAGGACTCTGGGAATTGGGGCGGGAGTCACGGGGGGATGGGGCGGGAGGGGAGAGGGGAGGGAGAGCAGGGGGTTTGGGGGGAGGAGGAGGGAGGGAGGGAACTGGTGTACCTATTAAGTTTGTATGAGCTGAAATAATAATAAAAATGTATAAGAAAAAAAGAAAAGAACCAGGAGAATGTACCAAGTCCAGTGAGCACTGGAGTCATGTAGTAGGAGAGAACCGACACCCACAAGTTGTCCTCTGACTTCCACATGTGCACATCCCTATGAATATACAAATGTTTTGAAGAGCGTAACAGAAGGCCATCTGGGATGCTGCCTCTGTTCTGTTTCATCACCTAGGCGTAGGTAAAACCCATATGAGCTCTGAGAAATACGTGGAGCTATGTATTCATGAGTGGTGACTTCCTGTGACTTGGCTTGAAAGTAAAAGCAATCTTAGGAATCTGGGCAGGGTAGCACATGCAGGTAACACTAGCTCTCAGAAGACAGTGGTGGGAGGTTCTGAACCAGTTCAAGGCCAGCCTGGACTACATAGTAAGACACTCTCTCCAAAAACAAAAAAACTAAAAAACCAAGTCCAGGAGTTGGCTAAGTGGGAAAAGTGCTTACCATATGACCATAGTGATTTAAACTTCATCCCTAGGGGACTGGAGAGGTGGCTCAGGGGTTAAGCCTCTGCCTTGCAGGGCAGAAGGTCCTGAGTTCGGATCCTAGACCCCACGTATAGACGCCAGCAAAGCGGGGGCGTTTCTGGTCCTAGTAGGGCGGAGCCTGTGAATCCCGGGGCAAAGTAAACAAGGAGGAGGTGGAGGTGTCCACGGTGGTTCCCGAATTCGTCCGTGGTTCTACACACACACACACATACATGCACGCACACACCATACATGCACAATTGAATAAATAATAAAAAAAAAAAACACAACTTCATCCCCAGAACCCACAGGGCAGCACGCACCTGTAATCCCAGTACTCAGGAGGAAGAAACAGACAGATCCCTGGAGCTTGTTGGCCACCTAGTTCAGCTGAATCTGTGATCTCCAGGTTTGCTGAGAGACCCTGAATCAAAAACAAAGACGTGATGAGCGAGAGAAGTAAAGGACTAACTCACCTATCTGGAGACCTGAGTTCAATCTCCAGAAACTCACATGGCAGAGGGAGAGATCTGACTTCTAGATTTCTGAAAATTGTCTTCTAACGTCCACCAGTGTGCATGCATGCATTCTCTCCAACCCTTGCCTCTTCTGACAAATAAGTAAGTAAGTAAGTAAGTAAAATTTTAAGAAGTTAAAGTGAAGGGCTATTAAGGAAGTCACTCAATATTGACCTCTGGTGTTCACATGCATACATTCCAGTACACACACACACACACACACACACACACACACACACACACACAGGTGCACGCGTGTGCGCACATGCGCACTTTCAAATTTTTAATTAAAAGTGAAAGGTGTTTTAGGGAGCTCATGGGAAGAGAGTAATTCTTCTGAAGGGAAAGATGTCAATGCAGGATTTTCCCTAAAAGCCATGCCTCCTCCCTCTTCTGCTCTGACAGCCCCAGTCCTCCCAGTGGTGGGCATTCCCACCTGGCCATTGTTGGTGTGTGCCCAGCATGGAACATCCTGCACCACCTGGGTAGCAAACAGTCAGATACCCTGACATCTGCTCCCCACAAGCCCTCGCTGCCTGGCCTGCTTGCCATTGACAGAATCATTAGCTGGAGCAGCTTTATGAACTAGAGCGCCTTCTGGGTCCCAAGCCAGGAGGCGATGCCGCGTCTCTGTCTCCACCCTCCTTTCCAATTCCAGAGACTGACACCTGCCTGCTGACCCCGATCCTCAGGAGAAAGCACGCTTTCTGCTGACCCAGATTCCGTGCCTTTGACGATGAATAAGAAGTTGGACTTTTGCCCCTAGAGGCTGAGGCTTTTGCAAGATGCTCAGTCGGATGAGGGGAGAGAAAAAAAGCAGGTCAGCTCAGAGTGTGGGGGTCACTGTTTGTGAGAAGAATGTTTCAGAGAATGGCAGGAAGAAGCGGGTCTCCCAGAAGGCCGAGGAAGCAGAAACTCATCTTGTCTGGGGTTTCAAGGTGCTTTATGTTTCTCTTTAAAGATTTGTGGAGGGGCAATTTACCTACCAGAAAAATCACCTTGCTAAGGGTACAATTCCCTGACCATTAGTTTATGACAGTGCTGCGCAACCAATACCACAATCCAATTTTAGAACATTTCCATCACTCCCAAAAGAAATGGCTATGCCCATTAGCATTCACTCCATTCTCTCCCCCCTCCCCCGCATTCAACCCAGCCCTTGCCTACGCTAATCTACTTTCTGTCTCTATAGATCTGTCTGTTCTGAATATGTCCTACAAATGGCATCAGATGAATTGTGGGGGTTTTGGTCAGCCTCTTTCATTTAGCATATGTCAGGAGCTGTATCTCAGGACTTTCTTTTCATAGCTGTCATGGTTTGAATGTGAGTTTGTCCCTCACAGCTTGTATGTCTGAATCCTTAGTTGTTATTTGGGAAGGTCATATACATTTAGGAAGTGGAGCCTTGCTGGAGGAAGGCAGTCCCAGGGGCTGGGCCTTGAGGTTGATTAGCCCCATTCTATTTCTGGGAGAAGTCAGCTTTTACAGTTTAGCTCTCTCGGCCTTTATGATGGATGTGACTTAAGCCACTCCCAGCTCCTGCCAGTCAGCCAGGCCTTTTTGCAATAATGGACCATATCTCCCCTCTGGAACCATAAGTCAAATAAATCTCACTTTTCTCCTCTTAAGTTGCTTGAGTCTCAGTAGTGTCGCACAGCAACAGAAAGAGTAGGCCAGTATAAGAGTCAAATGCTTTTCTGTTGTGTAGATCTATCACATTTGGCCTACCCACTCTCCCGATGACAAACAACAGGATTCTGTATTTTAGCTATTATGAATGAATGTGTTGTGATTTGGATGTGAATTGTTCCTCACAAGCTCACATGTTTGATCACTTGGTCCTCAGCTGGTAGCACTATTTGGGAAGATTAAGGAGTATGTCATTGGGGGCAGGCTTTGGTCAGTGGGAGCAGGCTGAGGTTTGATAACTTGGTCTCTTTCTCATTTTCTTCCTCCTTCTCTCCCTTCTGCCTCCCTGTTCCCCTCCCTGAAAGTAGCTGCAATGTAACGCCCAGGCACCATGCCTTCCCTGTCTGCTTCCTTGTATTCCCTGCCATGATGAAACCATAAGCCAAGATACTAAACCCTTTCTCCCTCAAGGTGCTTGGATCGGAGTACTTTATCACAGCAACTGAAGAGTAACTGGAACAGAATCCTGCCCCACTGAGCATATGCATATAAGCCCTTTTATCAGCATTA
Source organism: Typhlomys cinereus (assembly GCA_023101885.1). NCBI lineage: Eukaryota > Metazoa > Chordata > Mammalia > Rodentia > Platacanthomyidae > Typhlomys > Typhlomys cinereus. The sequence goes on from JALPQD010000019.1 coordinate 3,855,875, forward strand.
ATTTTTCCTCTCAAGTAGATACCCGGGAGTAGAACTGTTAGTGCTTGTGAATTTTTCTTCAATATTTTCCAAAACTGCCATACTATTTCTCAAAGCAGCGCATGAGGGTTTCTATTGTGTCGTGCTGTTGACAACACTTGCCATTGTCAGACTCTTTCTTTCCAGCCATCCTGGTGGATATAAAATGTATCTTGAAGTGGTTTGGGTTTTCCATTTCCCTAACGACCAATGATATAAAGAAACTATTTATGTGTTTGTTGACCTTTCATAAATAAAACCCCCTTTAAAGTCATAATACACTAAAAAGGACCAGAAAAGCAAGCACAACTCTCTCAAAGATATAGATTGAAATCTTGGCTCTACCTTTTACTGAGCTGACTTTAGTGCAAAACTGTATGCGTTAATTGCTTTTTGTATTCCAGACGAGCCTCACTGCTACCATTATCACCCCCTTGTTAAAGATGAGGAAATGGAAGTCCCTACAGGTTCTGTTGTTTGCCATGGAATCTCAGTTCTGTCTGAGATCAACACTAATGCTTTACAAATCCTTCCTGCATTTCCATGGCCAGAGAAGCTCCTGGGTCTGGGCTGATATTCATTGTTTCTGCTGCTTTCCTGTTGCTGTGATAAAATACCCTGACCAAAGCAACTGCCGGGAGGAAGGATTTCTTCTGACTCACCCAGTTCCAGGGTTATAGACCATCATGGCTGGGGAGTTTGCAGGAGCTTGAGGAAGCTGGTACATTATTTCTGCAGTAAGGAAGCAGAGAATGATGGATATCTCGCTAGCTTCTCCTTTTTATTGCTGTCCAGGACCCAAGCCCATGGACCAGTACCATCCACTTTCAGGATGTGTCCTCCCACCTCAATTAACCTAATCAGCATAATCCCTTACTGGTATGCCCAGAGGCCATTCAGAACCATCAGGTATACGGTGAACTACTAACTAACATATCCATGGAATAAATGCTCCTAAACTGAGTCACAGGAATAAATCTCAGATAGTGAGAGTTTACAAGATGCTAATCTGGGTGCTTTACACAGATGAAGTTACCAGCTTTAAACTGGCTCTGATTATTGCTCTATTTCCCAGAGTCAGAAGGCCAGCTTCAAAGACATCTATTCCCTTGGTCAAGGTCATTCCGTAGAGCCAGTGTTCCAGCCAGTCTAGTTCTAGATCCTGGGACCTGGTGGCTCTGTCCCTGCTCTGTGGGGCTACAAGACCACTTTTCTAGAACATCAGCTGAGTTTGTCCCGAGGAGCTAGAATTAGAGTTGTACCCCCTCTACTCTCTCTTCCTTGTTGCTGAACCCGTATCTTACCTATTTCCTGAGAGAAACACAAGCTCGTCCTCATACCCAGGACCCATGGTCTGGATAGAGCTGCTCTCAAGCTGAGTGCTCTGTTGAGTCCTAAGGTGCTCAGTGCTGGCAGCATCCCTGGGATATGGGTAGATATGAATCATTTCAGCTTCACAGCACGCCTGCCAAGTCAGACCCGTGCTTAACAAGATCCCCAAGTGCCCTGGGTGCTCATTAGAGTTGGAGAAACACAGCTACAAGAGTTTATGCCCACAGTGGTATCTCTGGCCACCCCCCCCCACTCTCACTTCTCTGTGTGCACCCTCACTGACCCCTAGGCACCCCAGGGAAGCTCAGCTCCTGAACAAGCACATTCTGCCAGAATTTGGGCAGCTCCGGGTCCTTACTCTGCACTTGCCAACCTCCATCTGCATGCTCAGACCCGCTGCTCTCTCCAAGGATTTCCATCTCAGTGTAGAAGGTTGATTCTTCCAAAGTTCTCAGCAGCTGTGGGTCGTGTGTGTGTGTGTGTGTGTGTGTGTGTGTGTGTGTGTGTGTGTATGTGTGTGTGTGTGTGTGGTGGCGTACAAGAGGATACTTGAGTGTACATGCCTGTGGTGGCTCAAGGGTGACATCAGGGATCATCCTGGGTTGCTCCACTTCCTTATTGTTTTGCTCTGGGTTTTCCCAGGCTTTACCTTCCAGAGTCAGAATTACAGGTCACCACCATAGCTGTCCTGCAATTTTACATAGGTTCTGGGGATCTGAACTCAGGTCCTTTTCCTTGCAAGGCAAAGATTTTAACCCCTGAGCCATCTCCCCAGCCTCTACAGTTCCATCTTTAAGTCACTTGTCTCTACTTACATTTTACTATAGGTGTTTCTTCAACACTTGCATTGGTGTTTGCTTACCCTAATTGCCATTCAATCTCATGTCTTACAAACTGTCTTCCATAAAACACTAGGACATAAACAGGACTCAGCCATGTTTCTTGGCTCATCGTTTTGTACATTTAAATGTACCCTCCCCCACAAACTTGATAGTCCATGGAACTGTGGTAGAAGGTGGGACTAATGGTAGGAAGTTGGGCTTTGGAGACTGAAAGCGCTACTATTGTTAGAGTGGGAGGGGCTAGTTATCTTGAGAGTGATCCCTATACAAGGGCAAGCTCAGCACTTTCTTGCTGTTGTCTCCTCTCACCTCCAGCCATTAGATGACATAGCAAGAAGGCCCTTGTCAAATCCTTGCCAATATTGGACTTCCTGACCTTCAGAACAATGACAAATTTCCTTTCTTTGTAAACTACTCAGTCTCTGGTAGTCTGTTACAGAACCATCAAACCATACTTTTACCAATGTTTGTAACGTCTCAGGTGACCTCCAAGTCCAAGGTTTTCTCTATGGCTCTCTTTTTTTTTCCCCCTCCAAGCTTTCATCAGAATCACTGTTCAAAATCCAGTCTTAGCAATGTAGTTTTTCTGTAGGATGTGTTTCAAAACTCTTTTAGCTTCTACTGATCCTGAGCCACTAGGAACAACAACACTCACTGTGTGATACCAGTATCCTGTCTTAATCTGTTTGCTACAAAATGAACCGAACATTCCATGTAAACAGTTATGGTTGCTCTTGCTGATCCCAGCATGCCTTGCACACAGCAGAGCCTGGTGTAGAATAAGCTTTCAGTGAACACGTGTGAGTCAGTGAATGCTAGTGTTCTCACAACCCTCTGTCTTTACCTGCTCACAGAATAGCAACTTCTGTACTAATAGTAACTGTTGACTCTCAGCCCTGGGAAGGTGGAGAATAGCGTATGCCATGCTCATAAAGTATCTGAAGACCTACGGTTGGAGGACAGAACACCCTAATCTCATTGTTTGTCTGAATGTGGAGCAAATACACATACATACAGGCTTTGGAGTAAGATATGAGGATTCTAGGAATAATCACAATCACTTAATCTCCTGTACTAGAGTTTCTGATCTGCAATGTAGGCATGATAAGACACTCCCTGGAGTTATTCCTAAGAGTTAAAAGAGGCACTAACACAATGCTTGTCTGAAGTAGTCACTCACCTGATGCTGCCTGTTATTACTAGACTCATCAGTTATCATCAGTAATGAATTCTTGAAATGGGTTAGCATCACGTTGGGTGGTGAAAAGCATCAACCCTCTGTCTCAGCTCCTGTCAAAGTGTGAGCTTCCTTCCTTTCCGTTATGCAAAAAAAGACAGAGGCATGCTCCATTTAGGTCCCAGCATAGAGTTCTCTGTGAGACAGACTTAGAGAACGTGAAAATGACTTCATTTTCATCCATCTTCCCTGGACTCTTTCTGCTGATATTGGCACAGAACTTTAAACACTGGGTATTGGCTGCTCCTGATTCATTATCCTCAACTCTTCTGCATGCCCTCCTTGCCGGCTGAGCTTGGTTCCAGATGGTTCCCATCAAAACTTGGGAGCCCACCAGGCAAAAGGAAAGAAACCACCTGAGCTGCCTTTAGGTTACTTCCAGCTTTGCAAAGCTATTTTCTGCTCTGCTAAGCTATTTTCCTATCTGATTTGCCTTCAACACCTAGGCCCTCCAACTTCATATAGGAACGACTGCCAGGGAACGGCTTTTAAAACATCAGCTTGCATCAAGCACAGGGCTGCACAAGTCTTATCTTCAGCAAGGAAATTTCCCCTGTTTGGTTTGGCCATCCAGCGGAGCATTCGACAGCAGTTTAATCATTATTACCGGTGCTGCACTGCGACTCTCTGGAGAAGCACTAAACTGGAATGAAAAGGAACTGACATAATTAGTCTGACACAGTTCAATAGGGAACTATTACACCAAAGGTAATGAGCTCCAATGATATGTTAATGTTATTGTAAGAAATTATACCAGTGCAACAAAGTGGCTTTGAGTTGGGGGCTGGGGGTTGGGGATACATGCTTGGAATTTCTCCAGGCATTAGGCTAATGAGAATAAAAACAAAAAGGCCCTGTCCTCTGACCCTGATACCTCTGGTCACTTGGGACTGGGAAATCTGTTATTCAAGCTGCAGGACTTGATCAAGGCCTCCTAGGCAATGCTGTTGCTGTTGATACGCACAAGTGGCTGGATATCTGTCCGACTAGGAAAATAAAAAGTTCAAGAAAATGACTCTAAGCACTGAAAATCAGAGGAAAGGGATTATGGTCACAGCAGTTCCTTACCGTTGTTCTGTGCTGCATAATTTAGAACATGGCTTCCTGTTTTTGGGGGGAAATAGAGGGGCACAGTGGAAGAACAAGGACTTCGCATCCTGTGACATCATGACATTCATCAAATAGTTTAGCCTCTGTGGCTTCAGGTTCCTCATCTCTAAACTGGGAGCATCAATGCTTCCCTTGACTCCTGAAGTTAAGCCCCAACGCTCCCATTAAAGAGTAGGTATGCATATCGTTGTACGATGCTCTCCCCAGAATGTGGTACCCATTATCTTCATCAGAGCAGCTATGAGAACATGCAAAAGAATCCTGAAATCAGGCTGCTGAAGTGGAGGCATTCCCTCATAGCACAGGGAGGGTCATTGGACCCTCACCTGAGATTCCAACCATTCCTGTCTGCACCTTTGGGCTAGTTGTAAGTAATTCTACCCTAATTACATGTGGTCTTGGAATCTCAGAAGGTGCTTAGATGGTGGAAGGTTAACTGAAGGGGGGGCATGAGGACTTAACATACATAGCTATGGGGCAGCCGTCATCCATGCTGGGGTGAAATTTCCCATGGCAAAACTGTTCTCGCGTCACCTATGCTCCTGTAAGTAACTCTTCATCTATGTTCCGTAAGGAAGATCAATAAAGTCATTGGTTTCCAAGTTGAGCTTTGGTAGAATTGTACTTTGGTTGCTGTTGGAGTCCTATAAGGAGAGCATGGTATTTGTCTATGTCTTCCCAGGAAAGGATGTTCACAAAAGACATCAATCACTTGCATTTGGCCCAAGGTTGACAAAGGTCTGAGATACCAAAGTATATCAGAAACCTCTTATATTAACATCTAATTTCAAAAGAAGGAATGTGGGCAACGTCATTACAATCTGAAATTGAAAGATGTCAACATTTCTAAAACACCATTTCTCAGTCTCAAGTAAAGAACTAACTCCTGTCTTCATGTTAGAAGCACAGGGAACAGATGAACTGGGGACTTTTGTCTTGTGCAATATTTTTTTTAAATCTGAATACTCTGAACATAGGGAAAATTAAAAGAAATGAACACCCCAATTTTATGGGAAGGAACACTTCTCTTCAACCTTATAGAAAGGAGTACTCCTTATTTCTTCTGTGAGTTAAAGTTTTAACAATAATTAGAATTTATGCGTAGCTGATCTCCATATCCATGGATTCTAAACAGGCAAATTCAACCAACCATGCATCAGAAATACTAAGGAAAAAAGGTGTGTCTGTTCTGAATATGTAGAGATTATTTTTCTAGATGTAATTCCTTTAACAATATAGTGTAATACCTATTTACAGAGCATTTGCATTGTATTGAGTATTAGAATAATCTAGAGATTACTGAATTGCACAGGAGGATTTTGCAGGTTATAAACAAACAGCACTCCATGTGAGGATATGAATCCTGTAGATTTTGACCTCTCAGAGAGAAATCCTGTATCCAAGCTCTTTCCCCAGGAAGGATAACACTTTGTGTACAATTTATCGTCCACAGGTTAACAATGAATCCATTGCCTTGGCCCGCTCAATCTCAGAAAGCCGAAGAACAGACTTTTCCACTGCTCCTATTTTATGAAGGGGAAGACCAAGTGCCTCCCGCACTAGGGCACACAAGCACAGGGGAGGCAGGATGTGGACTTGAACTTTGATACCAATCCCTGGGCAAGAAAGCTCTATCATTGAGTCATTCTGCACTCCAAGCCCCTACAAACTCCACAAATGGAAGCACCTGGTGCAAGGCATTCTCAGTACTAATTACCGTAGTTGGGCTCCTTCTTTGCATCCTAGAAAGGGTTGTCCTTTGCCTCTCAGGACAGAGGGAAACTAAGAGGAATTAGCTTTTTGTGGTTTGTTTGACTGGGGAGATTCCCACCTCCTGCCCCAATACTCTGTCTTTTCAGACCCAACTCTGAACCTGAGGGTAACATTATAAGCAGCTCCCGGGGAAGAATTCAAGCCAGTGCCCAATAGCAGCAGTAACTAAAGAGTCCAGTGACTCTGTAGGTGAGTTTTTTTTCAAGCAGCAGACCAGAGAAATGCCAGTTGTCAGGCCCTCTGCCACATCTACTGAGTATGAAACTGGGGGTTGTGGGCCCAGCATGCCACAGTTCATATACACCCCCTCCCTAGAGGATCTGATGCACTCCAAAGTGAAGGGATTAATGATCTTACCCGACCTTATTGGTCTCATGAGATGGCAAAGGAGGAAGGTTTCACTCAGGACACCCCTCCACCCCTCTCTTCTAACCTTCTTTGTTCCAATCGCTCTGGCTCTGCCTGTCAGTCTGACCCCTCCTGCGAGTACGCCCAGACTCTTCTTTGGAACTTTTCGTCTTTCTGAAATGTTCTAGAGTCTTGCCTTTTCTCCTGCTCACATCCACTGCACTGTACCTGGATATCACGAGACTTCTGTACCTCCTGGGGACATGTGGGATCTTTGAGCTGGCAGCCGTACAGGCTTCAATTGCACATGCAGCTAGCTGTTCCCCACCAACCAGGCCTGCTGACAACCTTGTTTGGGCAATTTAAAGGCAGAGTAATTCTTCCAAACAAAGCATTGATTTGCTTCTGAAGACATCCTGTGCTAGCCTACAAAGGAAGTAGAGGTTGTTCCTATTGGGATGACAGGCTCCACTTGCTGTGAAATAATGGCAGGCTTGTATTCTATCAGAGCGGCACCTTCAGCCTCCCTGGGTCCATTTTCACACCAAGAGACCAATACTTGCCTGAAAGTGCCTCTGAGTCACCCAGCAGGGCCAGGCTCCTCATTTATTTCCTGATGAGGGAGGCTTGAAGTTCACCCCGTTCTCCATGACTCACTGTCTGAGGAGCAGGGCCAGGAAGGGCTGCAGGGATGACCAGTCTCCTCACCAGCGGGTCCAGTCTTTATATCTTGTGATTCCAGACCCCATCAACACTTACCAGATCCTCAAGGATCTTCCCAGGAAGGAGCTGGATAGCAGCGTCACGCCACAAGAAGAAGGTGCTAGATTCACCTTCCTGAGATTTCATTAGACACATAGCATGCTGAGATCCAAGTCCTCCCTGTTTCTTTTATTTATTTATATTTTTTTTACATTTCTATCTCTTCTCTCTCTCTGTTTGTGTGTGTTTGTATGTGTGTGTGTGTGTGTGTGTGTGTGTGTGTGAGAGAGAGAGAGAGAGAGAGAGAGAGAGAGAGAGAGAGAGAGAGAGGACATTTGTGTATATGTATCTATCTGTGGAGGCCCAAGGATGACATCAGGAATCATTCTGGATTGTTCTACCTCCTTGTTGCTTTGCTGTAAGGATACCCCAACTTTGCCTTACAGGGTCAGAATTGCAGGCTGCCTCCATATCCATCCAGCAATTTTACTTGGGTTCTGGTAATTGGAGGTAAAGACTTTAACCCCTGAGCTATCTCCCAAGCCTGTTCCCCTGATTCATATGCATCCTCCCTAGCCTATGGTACTAGGCCCCTAGGCTTAGGGGAAAGGCCTCCAGCCAATGTACAACTCCCTGAAACAGATAGATGAGATCATAAAGGTAGCAGTCTTGCAATGGGATTATCAGAAGAAACATTAGAGAGCATGCTCACCCTATCCCCACCACCTTCAAGCTGGACAAAGGAGCAGGTCATATGAAGACATAGTGAGAAGGTGACTGTCACCTGTAGCTAGAAATAGATTCTAGAACCAATCCATGCTGGGCTCCTATGATGTTAACTGTCAACTTGGTAGGACCTAGCATTACCTAGTGCACAAATCTCTGGATGTGACTGTGCAAGATGACCTAAATTGGGTTAATGGAGGCACCAGATCAAATAAATAGGAGAAAGGGAGCTGAACACTAGTAGTTGTCACTTTCTGCTTCCTGACTGTGGACACAAGGCAGTCAGCTGCTTCAAGTTCTTGCCATCATGACTTCTTGCCATGATGAACTACACCCTCCAGCTGCAAGTCAGGATAAGGAAGCATAAAGGAGGAAGGAATATCTGCTTTTGTTAAATATTTTATGGAGGTACCCAAGAGGGAACTACTACAGCCCTGATCATGGGTTTGCAGCCTCAGAACAGAGAGAAAATAGGTGACTACTGTCTAAATCTCCAGTCTGTGGCATTCTTTTTTTTTTGTGATGACCTGAGCTAAAGAAGATAACAGGGTAGACTTCAATCTCTTAACTATTGCACACTCCTCTAAGGTCATCTGAAAGGACAACAAGGCTCGGAGGAAAAGCTTTTCTGTGTAGCCCTGGTAGGAAAGTAGTGGAGGCAGTGAGAATATTACGACCTAGGCCTGTGTTTTCCTTCCTGTCATACTGCCATAGATTCTGATACAGGCACTAGAACCTCAGTTCAGGAAGATACTCCGTCCTCATCCTGTTCCCCAGCTCAGCAGGAGGGTGAGAGCTAGAGTTCACGTGACCTTCAGTCTGCACTTTGCTCTTGACTAGCTGGGGGATGCTGCAAGCGTCTTCCCCTCTCTGAGCCTCAGTCCACACATCTTTGAAGTAAGGAGACAGTACTGTGTGTAGACACCACAATCCCTTCCAGCTCAAATGCTCCTCCTGTGCTCTGGCCACAGCAATGGACCACCAGGTGGTACGCAGTCCCTTGTCCATCTCTCCTTCCCTCTAGTGTGGGTTCTGGGAGACAGAAGCACTCAGTAGCCCCAGGGAGACTAGCATCTATTTGTCCCAGCAGATTCCCCCGGCCTGGCCTGGGTTGAGCTGCTGATAGAATTTCAGATGCTTAGTCATACTTTTTTGAGTAAATATCATGGTAAAAAGACATGACATTTCCGGGGCTGGTCTTCAGCATTAATAAAAGATTCCAAGAACAGGGTGACCTTTTCACAAAGGATTTGTAAATGCCAAAAACTACATAAAACCTCTCTTTCGGAGGCAGACAGGATTGTCACAGTTCAGCATTTATTCTGCCACATGTAAGGATAGCTCTGCTTCCTGCCAGCTCGATGGATAGGATGGCTGGTGCGAGGTTGGGGCAAGAGGCAGACTGCGGAGGGGAGGAGGAAGAACAGGAAGAGAGTGAAGAAAGAAGAAAAGGGGAGAAAGGGGAGGGGAGAAGGATAGAGCAGGAGGAAGAAGACCAAGAAGGAGGAGAAAGAGAAAGAGGAGAGGGAAAGTAAAGAAGGAACAGGGTGGAAAATAGGACCACCTTGAGAAACTGTGTAATTGTGGGGCCTGTGAGTAGATATTTCACCGAGGGTCATTCAGTCACTTAGCAACCTTCTGAGGACCAAACGGCTAAGTTAGTGTGCAACCTGCAGCTTCATGTGGCCAAACGTAGCTAGCTATGAATGTGCCCCCAACACAAAACCTTAAACTTAAGAATATTTTGAGATTACTTCCACTATTAATTTTGCAACTTGGTTGTGCAAGTTTTTGTGTGTATGTGTCTGCCTGTGTGAGTGTAGGTCCCTATATGCCACAGCATGTATCCTGAGATCATAGGACAATTCTCTGGAATCAGTTAGCTCTCTCCTTCTACCTTGCAAGATCCCAGGATCTCACTCAGGTAGTTAGGCTTGTGTGCAAGCACTTTTACATCCTGAGCCATCTTGCCAGCTACAATTTTGTAGTTTTTTAAATTGAACTTTGTAGATGACCATGTCATGTTATAATGTAACCTGACTGTCATCTGTTAGAAATCACCACCACAGAAACAACTGTATCATCTCTGGCTAAGCACAAAAGGTGCTCCTGCAGCCACCAGTGAGCATGGTGAGAGACGGAAGGGTTTGAGTGGTTGCCCCATGCATAGGAGCCCGAAGTGTCCTTGCTTATCTTCATGCATCCATGACTCACAGAACCCCCAGGGAAGAAGGACAGGTAGCAAGGTGCATGGAAAGGACACAGGTTTGGGGACAAACTTCCCCAATTCCAGACTGAGCCAAGCATGTTTCTGCATCTGTTTAAGAGGTAACCCCCTCTTCAGGGTAGAGAGATGCCACCACAGTATCACTGGACAGAGGACCAGAGAATCTAGCAGCAAGACTCCCATTAAGATGCCACTCCACCTCCCTTTTAGGGGCACTCTGGCCACCTTCCCACTCCTTTGTTTCTTGATGGGCAGACATAAGAGTTTGCAGTATACCCCACTCCGCAGGCAAGAAAGTTGTACTAAATTTTTCCTGCTTTATTTCCCAGGGAAGTTGTCAGGAATCTGGGAGGAGGAGACTCTCCAAGGCAAGGGGGGAGGAGGAAGAAAGGTTGGAGAAGGAGGTTCCACATGGAATATGGACCAGAGAAATGCTTGCTTCCTAGATAGCTGCCTCTGCTCTGCCAGAGCTGGACACGTAGCCCCAGGCTGGCTGTGCAGAGTTCATTGTGTAATGATGCTTGACAGATCCTAATTTTCTTTTAAAAAGCCATGCATTATAGAAGGGGACATAATACTACACATCGGTGACATGAGGCAATTGTCCAGTTAGTGAGGATAGAGTGGGTTTCGCTGCCCAGCTCAAGTGCTTGACTTGTGGTTTTAGAATGCAGTCTGCAAAGAGCTTTTTAATTCAGCGATCATAGTTCCGGGGATGTGAATGGACCAAGCTACCTGCTGAGCAATGGAGAACTTCAGTAGATAAGCCTGCTCCCCATGAGTCTCACAGCAATGAAAGATGAGTTCTTATCACAGCCCTGTGGATTTTGTAACACACACACACACACACACACACACACACACACACACACACACACACCATGTCCAGAAAAGGAGTCACACAGCAGAATGAAGGCAGGAGTACAGGCTTTTGACTTATGCACCCCGCTCTTCAGCCCCTCTCTCGGGAGAAAAACCCTAAAATTGTTCCCAGTGGTCTCTCCATGAGATGAGAAATCTGAACTTGAAATCAGGGAAACCTATTTTTCCCATCATTTATTCTAAGTCCAGATGATCTCATTTGGGGTGAGCAAGAATGTTACCCTATGCATGAAACGGTTGTTGACATCTCTCATGCTTTCTGCATGGACAAGGTTTTCAGGTGGGGATGAGGTACTGGGAAAGTTCCTGAGCAAGTCTACCTTGTTCCCCTGGCTGCGTGGGGGAGCACCAAGAGTATCAGAGAGCTGGCTCAGGACAGCATTGAGGAAGTTTCAATGTATCTTTAAGAGCCCTCTCTGCTCTTGGCTGTGCCCTTCTTATCATTCATTCATCTGCTCAGTGAGGATTCAGTGTATCTGCTGTGTTACAGGTTCGTGCCAGGTGATGGGGACATCACGGAGAAATCAGCAGAGCATCTCTACCTTGATGGACCTTACAGCCTGGGAATTCAGATGGATCTCTTGGCAATCAGCAACCTTATAGGGAGGGAGGGACCACGGTGGAGGCAAGATGGCACAAGAGCTCTACCCTCTGCCGGTGAGCAGCGTGCACAGCTCTGCAACGAGTGAGGAAACAGGAAGGGGTGGCATCAGAGGCAGGACCCAGCCAGGTGAGTAACGTCTGAATACTGTCACAGCTTTCATGCATGTTGCCTATAAATTCACAACGAAATGGCTTATGGGAACAAGGGAGGTTTATTTTGGGTTATGATTGTCCAGTTACAATTCTTAATTCAGCTTGGCAAGAGAGTTCATACCAACTCCAGGGGTTGAAGGAAGTGGTCACACCATATCTATCCACTCACTGAACCAGCTAAAGAGGTACAGTAGCGGGCTCGTGTTCAATGGAATTCACTGATCTTACCAGCTCCCCCTCAATCTTACTTATTTTCTCAGGGTATAACCCCATACATCATGGGTCTGGCCTTCCTCATCAATTAGACAATATTTTACAGGCTTGCTTATGCTTTCCTAATCATCACCTCTTCACAGAGGTACCCAAAGTTCAGTCTGCAAGGGTCAAGTTGACACCTCTAACTATCTCAAATGCCCACTTTTCAAAGACCAGAGCAAGGGCTTGAAGGATATTTACTACTGATCTATGAGGCTAGAAGAGAGAGCAAGGACCCATTGCAGCCTTCTCCTGCCGATGGTTGTGATTTACTGATGGATTCTGAACAGAGTTCATATAGTCAGGTTTGTCCTCTAGATGCAATTGGAGAGCAGGATGAGAGTGTGAAGCCTGGCCCAGGAAGGAGACCTAGGGGTCAAGTAGGAGGACCAGGGGTCAGGTAAGAGACCCTGGGAGCAGCCTTGGGGGAGACAGGTGTGGAGTTTAAGACTCAGGGAGGGGTCCTGCCCCGTACTAGACCTCATGTGGCATGAGCAAGGAGTGGCTTTTAGCCCCAGCCAAGGTATTCAGGTCTAGGCATCAAAACCAAGATTAATCCCATGAAGTGAGTCCAAAGAGGCAGAACCAAGAAGATACGTCTGAAGCAGATCAAGAGAGCCCACATGTGCAGAGGTCAGACACAAGCCCTAGGTATCAAAAAAAAAAAAAAAAAAAAAAAAAAAAAACTTTGTTAGCTGAGTCTAGAAGGGGCACCCACATTGACAGGGAGGGAGAGAGCATCACTGTCAGTCCATGGGCCTCAGGACAGTCAGCCCAGGGTCCCAATCATAAAAGAGTCTGGTAGCTGAGGTGACAACTCACACGACGGATCAGTATGCAGCCATGCTGGGCTCTGTCACCCAGAAGAACGAGTTGCGTGCCTCCAATTGCTCCTGCAGGGCTGTCAGGGTGTCTCTGTTTGCCTGCAATGCCGGTGTGAGCCGTCAGTGGCCTGCGACTGCCAAGAAAGCAATTGCCTTCTTTGACTCCATTAATAGGAGCTTAGTGTCGGGATCAATGTGGACGAGAGTCCCGCCACACTCAGCACTTGTCAGGCTGTATCTATAACTGCAGCCTGCAAGGAGTCCTCTTAGCTCAGACACGTCCCTTGGGGCTCGTGGACCTGGATCTCCTCAGCCTCATCTCTATCTGTAGGACCCATCTCGTCTGGAGATATGCCCCCTCCATTGAGTTGGGCAGGCACGAATGCAAGGTCACTGCTGCCAGATCTTCCCTTACTGTAAGATAAGACAGAATTTCACTTACATGTGAAGTCTGATGAGGTCTGAATATTTGGTCCATGTGTTCTGAAGAACCCAGGGCAGGTCCATCAAGTCTATGAGCTGTAGCTTCCTTTCCAATCCCCAAGCTAAAGGAGAGCTGCACTTTGCAGGTATGAGAGCTGAGCTCCTTAGAACTGGGCCTGTCTTTTGTTCTTTTCTATAGCTACACCCCATACCAGGCACCCAAGTCCCTAATTCCCTATCTCTGTGCCTTGCCCGTTTCTCAGCACTTTTGAGACATTGTTCTTCAGGGAAACCTGGTCGGGCTCTACTGCTAGCCCAGTGTTGAGGTTTCCACTCTGTGTTCTGTCTGGGGAGCCAGTTGTCCACCTGGCCAGTGCCTGGCCCTCCTCAACTCCTTGAGTTGGTTCCTGCTTGCTGCTGTAAGTAATGGCAGGAAAACTGCGTGGGTGTGTTACCTTGCAGCTCCAGAGGACAGAAATCCATACAGATCTTACGGGCTCATGTCAAGGTATCCTCAGAGCTATGTTCCTTTTCATGGTTCCAGGGAAGAATCTGCTCCTTTACTCTTCCTCCAATTGGACGCTTTCTACATTCCTTGGGTCCTGATTGCCTTCCTCCTTCTGAGAAGCTTATAACCCAAGTCCTGGTCTCCAACACTGCAGGTCTCCAACCATGCCATTTCTTCTGTAGGGACTCTAGTGATTACCTTAGCTCCATCTGTATAACCTAGGATTCTTTTGATAGAGACCCTTAACTCAAAAAGGCTCTTGACTGGGTGGCACTTGCCTATAATCCCAGTGCTAGGAAGGGATATAGAAGCAGAAGGACCATGAGTTCAAGGCCAGCCTGGGGTACACAGTGAGTTCCAGATAAACTTGGGAAACAGCACATTCAGTTTCAAAATTATATTTTTGTGCACACACACACACACACACACACACACACACATATATATATATATGGTTAGGTAGATGGTTAAGTGTCTCACAAGCAAAAGGACCTAAATTTGGATTCCCATATCTCATGTAAAAATGTCAGATGGATTTTACTTCTGGCCATGGAAGGTGGAACCTTGAAATCCCCAGAGCAAAGCAATGAGAAAGTAGAACAGTTCAGGATGGTTCCCAATGTCACTTTGTACCTTCAAAGGTACACATACTTAAGTTCCCTCTTGTATATACAAAAATGTGTGTGCATAATAGATAAAGTGAAAAGAAAAAAAAAAAACGAGAAGCTTCCCTTACTACATAAGGTAGCATAGTTACAGATTCCGGAGACACAGTTCTGTACATATTGTTTCTTAAGCCCCTTTGCTTTAAGTTCACTCTCCAAAGTGTCAGATCAGCATTTTCCCCCCATCCCTAAGTCACTTACCAAATTGGATTAGCTATGGATAGAGGCCATTAAATAGATGCACCTCCCAGCCTTGATTTCCTGGAAGAAAACAAGAGATGTGTTCCTTTCTGGGAAGGTATCATTCTTCTGTAACTTGCAAAGACTGAACTCTTACAAGCCTCTGTGTAACCCATCTTAGCAGGCAGTAACTGCTTAGAAACCAAGTCTCAGATTCAGAGGTAAGAAAGAGCTGAGCATTTACTCTGCCCAGAATGGGCCAAAGAGGTAAGCAGACTTTACCCCCATTCAGAAGAGTATGCACAAAAAGCCAATGTCTTGGGCTGGGGAGATGGCTCATATTTTACTTTACAAGCAAAGAAACTAAGTTCAGATCCCCCCAGATTCCAAGTAAAAATGCCAGGTAGTTATGGTGGTTGCCTCCAGTTCCTGAAAGGTAGAGCCTGGGAATCCCTAGAGCAAAGCAGTAAGATAAATCCCGATGTCACTGTTGGGTCTCCAGAGGCGCACACGCACACACACACACACGCACACACACACACACACACACACACGCACACACGCACACACACACACACACACACACACACGCACACACACACAAATGCTCTCTAGTATTAACACATATACCTACAAAGAAAGTCAACATCCTGATGCCAGGAAGCCATAATCTAGGGGATGCTTGGGAGTCGAGAAGGCAAGGCAGCTTGACAACTGACATCAAAATGTGACAGATATCATCCTACCCTTCCTCTAATAGCTTTGCAAAGCACTTCCAATGCTTCCATTTGTTTCTTTTTTTTATTTCCACTCATACAAACTTAACAGATATACTGATCCCCCCATCCCTCTGTGTCCCCCACCTTCCCTTCCCTCCCCATTCCCCAGTGCCTCCCCCTCCCATCCCCGGAGCATCCTTTAATGAGCATGCCAAACTCTCCTCTGGGTCCTCCTCTCCAATGAGGTGCAAGGACCCAGTGGCATTTCCCAGAACCCTTTCCTGTGTTCCCTTTAAGCACAGGAACATTACTGTGGCTGTCAATCCTTGCCTCCAAGGATCCTAGTGCCTTAGCAAATACTAGACTTTGTGGGGTCAATAGTGTGTTGGATATTGCGCAGGGCATGCAAAGTCCAATTATGATTGCTTTGGCCCTAACTTGTCTGGAGAATCTTGCATATCGTTTCTCCTCCCATCCTTGTGCTCTTACAATCTTACCGCCTCTTCTTCCGCAAATTTCCCTGAGCTTCAGGATGGGGAGAGATTAGGCTGGCCTAGTTCTATGTGATTGATATAGAGTCTCTGATGCTCTGGATTATGGTTCATTGATTTATTTTTTTCAGTTTTGCTGCTCCTGCAATGCCCTTCACTCCATCCTGATGGGTATTGGATATCACCCCCTGGCCAGAGATAAAAACCTGTTAAATTACAGTCTTGTTATAAGAGTATATTCAAAAGTAGATGTAACAAAAGTAGGAGACTGCAGTGAGGGAGGGGTCAATCACCCATTTGTGAAATGGTTACTTTCTATCTGCCAAACTATACGCCATCCCCTTCTGGTAAGATCATACCCCATCAGTTGTAAATGATCAGGAAGGAAAGTCTGTGAACTTAACCAGATGTCTCATTACTTACTTGCAGTCCTTGATGGTGGCCTATTTTCTCTGCTGTAACATGATCCCCTCTCTCCTTGTTACTGGTGTGTCCCTCTTTCCTCTCCCTCCTGTTCATAATCTTTGCAATTACTGTAGGTATTACAGAGATTTATCTTTGAGTATGTCACTAAGTGGGTTTGGTACTAGGATCCACCTATTAGGGAGTACATACGGCACTTAATTTTCTGTGTCTGGGATACTTCACTCAATATAATTGTTTCTAATCCCATCCATTTCCTGGCAAATTTCATTAATTCATCATTTTTGATGGCTGAGTAGTACTCCATTGTATAGATGTACCACATTTTCCTTATCCACTCGTCAACTGTTGGACATTTGGGTTGATTCCATGACTTTGTTATTGTAAACAGTGCTGCTATGAACACGGTCGTGCTCGTGCTCTCAAGGTGAATTTTTGCTGTATGTGGGGTTATTCCCAAAAGTGGAATAGCAGGGTCATATAGCATTTCAATCTTTAATTTCTTTAAGAATCTCCAGATGGCTCGCCAGAGTGGTTGTATGAGCCTGCATTCCCACCACTATGCTTCCATTTTAATAAGCCCTCAAAACAACCCCAGGCAGGGCAGCTGAAACTCAAAGGGACAGGTGACTTGCACCAGGAACTAACTTGCACAATGTCAAAGTTCCAGAAATGTTGTAAAAATCCAAGTTTCTCACCTCTTGGATTGTATCTTCTCTCTGAGGGACAAGCTCCTCATCAGCCAGTTGAGCAAACTGAAGCTGTAGAAGATCCAGAAGTGGCATTTAGGCACTGCCCCTAGAGAGTCCAGGGTTGTCATATGCAGACTTGCTGTGAGTTCTGAAAAGGAGTCATGCTCAGTTCTTCGGGCAACATCAGCCAAAGACTGGAAAACATTAGGTGCTCCACCTTCCCATTCACAAGACAATAGTAATGAGGCAAAAGCTGTTTCCACTTCGCCTAAAAGTCCAACAGTGGAGAGGACATTGCCAAGGTCACAAGAAGAGCCCAGGAGCCACCAAGTGAGACTGGTGGCTTTGGGGAAAGAAAATGATAGCACCATCCCCACAGTCTCTAGAGGTCTGGGACCTTCACTTCAGACCTGCACCTCCCTTTCATCCTCTCTTGGGAAACAGGAAGTCCATCCAGAATCCCTTTTTGTTCCATCCCCACCCAAAACCTGGCTTGCTAGAAATTAAAACATGGAGCTTCGCCTAGTGGACAAGCAATTATCAGACCAAATTGACTTGTCAGTCACCCTGTGCAGACGGGGCCTTGGAGAATCACCTGAGCTGCACATAAGAAGGAATGATTTGTAAGCTTTGAGACCCAGAGGAAAACTCCCACAGAAGGAAGGATGGAGGAAAACTCCCACAGAAGGAAGGCTCAACATCCTGGGAGAAACAGGAGGTGCTCAGGAGAGGAGAATTCAGGAGATGACAGCCAGCCAGCTCCTCACTTCACTGATGGCACAGTTCCTGAAAGACATGAGCAGTCAGAACCCTCTCCAATCTCCCCAACTCTTCCCACAGCCCTTGTATCCAAGCGAGTGTTCCTCTTGGAATGCCTTACTCCCAGGACTCTGCAATGACATGAAAGCAGAATCATAAGATTGTGTTGCTACAACACTAATAAGGTAACTGTGACCTTAAGTCAAATTTCACAGAGCACCTTGAGAGTATAGGAGGAAACAGCTCCCAATGGCAAGTTTGTCTCTCTGGGGATTCGCATGCCCTCATGTTAGAACCATACCTCAAACCAGCCTGAGATGTGAGCCATAATTATATAATGTGCATATTAATGTCATTGAATGTTTAGTGTTAGAAGTGGTTCTTTTTCCTGAATGTATTTTGATATTATCTTTGTGGGAACATCTTATTTGGCAATTGGAATATCCTGTGCCACATGTTCTGGAAACAATAAGAAATATGATCAAGGTTTTGCAAGTCATTATTATGTTCTGAATGTTTGGTTTTAATGTCTCTGTGGGGTGGAGCAGGGACCAAATATTAGGAGAATCTAATGTTTGTCATTACTCTTGTGCCCAAAGTAGAGATCTTTTCTGTCTTTGCCTCCATTCTTTCTTCTTTCTAGCTTGTGTTCTTTGGGTTAATCTATTTTCTATTGCTATAACAAAACACCCAAGACTAGATAAGTATAAAGGACAAAGGTTTACTTAGTTCACAACTTTAAAGACAAAAATCTCTAAGGCTAGGTAGACTCATTTGTTCAGTTTCTGCTGAAGACTCCCTTTGGTTACGTCACAACATTGCAATTCATTTTTATGATGTGGCAATGTCATTGTTAAGCACAGATGTCAACTTGACTGTTGAGGGTTTGAGCTCTGTAGAGAGTTAATTGTTCAATTAAGCCCAGAGCAAACTTGCAAGAGATTGTCTAGCTGATGGGGGAAAGTCCAGCCCATGATGAGTAGGACTAGGCCCTGGAATAAATCACAGAGAATTGGTTGAGAGAGTCGACATCCTTCTGTTCACTTGGCCAGACATGCTAGTCTGGCAAGTAAGGATCGTCCCTCTCTCAGCTGTTACATAGAGATGATGTGGCCAGTTCCCTTGGCCTTGGTGTTGGTGCATGCTCTCCTGTCAAGATGGACTGAGAATTGTAACCGGACTGTCATAAGGAAATAAACCCCTTGTTCGCCATTTATTTGAGGGTCATTTATCACCAACCACGCAGGCTGACTGCAACAGAATTTGGTACCCAGGAAGTGGGTGGAGTGCTGCTGATAAATCTGACTATGTGGATTTTGTGGCTTTTGAACAGTTTTGCTGGACAAAGTTTGGAATGTTTGAAGATTTTCACTTTGTGGATTAAAAATACCATTCTTCAGAGTTTAGAGTGCCAATTGGATAATGCTGGTGCTGAAAGAGTTATGGCTTGTTTGGGCACAGTTTGTGATGAGGGGAACAGTTAGAGACGATGGACTGGTTTGCTTGATAGAGGAGAGCGGTGTTGATGGCCATGAAGCTTTGCATGTGGAAAGGGCAGGCAGCAAAACAGCTGCTACTGTTGGAGTTATGAGTATCATTGAAGGAAAACCTAGTGCTTTGCATTGGAACAGTGGAAGACGTGAAAACTACTGTATGGTGATTCCATGGTTTGAAAACCAGGATTCCTTTAGGGGCTGAAAGCCCAAGTTGAAGCCATTTCTTGCTCTTTGGAAGTTTTGGCTACTTAAAAAGAGACTTTTCCAGAGTCAGCAAGCTAAAGTTGGTACAGCTGTGGCTCAAGTGGACCAAGCTACATTTCAGCCTCGCTGTGGACTCTGCTGGCATCCCCCGGGTGGTTTTGGTGTATGATTACAGGGTTCATGGAGAGCAGCAAATGCTTGGCACCAAGTGTCAAGCATAGAGTTCCTGTAAGGAAAGGTGAAGCTTATAGCTGCAGAGGTGAACGCAAAGTGTTGTTGGAAATGCCAGAACCGTGGGATGTATGCTGAGGACTGCTGTGAGTGGAAATTCAGCCTGGTTCAAAGGAATTCTGCTTCTACAACTTTGAGCTGCAAACAGGGATTGGGAATGCCTAGAATCTTTGAGCCACTATGACTATGTGATGAGGAACAGAAGATGGACATTGAAATACAGGATGCAGTAATTGATTTGCTGAACTTGATTCTAATTTGATATTTTCTTATTGTGTTAAGATGCTTCTATTTTGATGTTTAATCTGTGTTGGAGTATTTAACTTTTTTGACTTGATAGACTCCTACAGTTAAAAGATTTGGGATATTTAAAGAAAGACTTTCACTTCCAACATTTTAATAATTGAACTTTTTTTTCCTTTTTTTATTAAAAATTTAATTATACATTTTAAAATTTTTTACCAGTTCCCTCCCTCCCCCCTCCTCCCCCCGAACCCCCTCCTCCTCCTCCCCTTCCCCCAGTGCCTCCCTCCCAATTCCCAGAGAGTCCTTTATTGTGTACGCCTAACTCTCCACTGGGTCCTCCTCTCCGATGACATATAAGGACCCAGTGGCATTTCCATAAGCCCTTTCTCTTGTTCCCCTTAAGCATAAGATCACTACTATGGCTGTCAATCCCTTGCCTCCAGGGGTCTCGGTGCCCTTAACAGATGCTAGACTTTATGAGGGCAACAGTGCGCTGGACATTGCGCAGGGCATGCAAAGTCCCATTATGATTGCTTTGGCCCCAACTATTGTTGAGAATCTTGCAAATCGTTGCTCCTCCCATCCTTTTGCTCTTACAATCTTACCGCCCCCTCTTCCGCAAATGTCCCTGAGCTCCAGGACGGGGAGAGATTAGGCTGGCCTAGTTCTATGTGATTGATATAGAGTCTCTGAAGTTCTGGATTGTGGTTTGTTGATTTTCTTTTGCAGTTTTGCTGCTCCTGCAATTCCCTTCACTCCATTCTGCTGGGCACTGTATGTCACCCCCTGGCCAGAGACAAAAAGCTGTTAAACTGGAGTCTTGTTGTAATAGCACATTCAAGGGTAGATGTAATAAGAGTAGGAAACCTCACTGAGGGAGGGGTCCATCACCCATTTGCAAAATGATTACTTTTTATCTGCTAGACTATATGCCCTCCCCTTCTGGTGAGATCAGGAAAGAACGTCTGTGAACTTAACCAGGTTTCTCATTACTTACTTGCAGACCTTGATGGAGGCCTATTTTCTCTGCTGTAACATGGTCCCCTCTCTCCTTGTTTCTGGTGTGGCCCTCCTAACCCATCTCTCTTGTTCATAATCCTTGCAATTACTGTGTTACATAGGTTTACTTTTGAGTGTCTCAATGTAGGCTGGGTGAGTTTGGTACTAGGAGCCACCTATTAGGGAGTACATACGGCGCTTAATTTTCTGGGTTTGGGATACTTCACTTAATATAATTCTTTCTAATGACATCCATTTCCCAGCAAATTCCAGTAATTCATCATTTTTGATGGCTGAGTAGTACTCCATTGTATAGATGTACCACCGTTTCCTTATCCACTCGTCAACTGTTGGACATTTAGGTTGATTCCATGACTTTGCTATTGTAAACAGTGCTGCTATGAACTTTTAATGACTGAAATTTTAAATTGGATTATAGAAAATTTTAATTTTGGACTATTAGAATTAATAACATTAAATGTATTTATATTTTTAAGATAACTTTTAACACCTATGAGGACAAGGATTGAAGGTTACAGTTTAAAAATGCTATTTTTTTGTGCCAAGTTGACAAGGGATGAAGTGTCTTGTAGAGAATTAATGGTTGAGTTAAGCCCAGAGCAAACCTGCAAGAGATTGTCTAGTTGATGAGGAAGGTCCAGTCCATAATGGATGGGATTAGTCCCTGAACAGGTGAATAAAATATTGAAAGATGGTTGAGGAAGTTGGCATCTTTCTGTTCACTTGGCAGACATGCTGGTCTGGCAAGTAAGGATTGTCCGTCTCTCAGCTGTTATGTGGTGATGGTGTGTCCAGTTCCCTCGGCCCTGGTGTTGGTGCATGCTCTCCCGTCAAGCTGGACTAAGAATTGTAAACAGTAATCATAACAGAAAATAAATCCCTTGTTTCCTTAAGCCGTTTGATGGTCATTTATCAGCAACCATGCAGGTGAATTGCCACAAGCAAGATGCAGAGGCACTCTTTTTGATAATTGTGACAGATAGATGTGTGTGTGCATGTGTGTGTGCGCGTGCATGTGTTGTGTGCGTGTGTGTGTGTGTGTGTGTGTGTGTGTGTGTGTGTGTGCACGTGCACTTTGAAAGAGAAGGAAACATGGAAAGAGAGAAAGTTAGAAGCCAGGGAGAAGCCAGTCTTGGTCTTCTTATAACAACTTATTCTCTTATGAACTAAATCATTCTGTGAAATCAATATTGTCCCCTCCAAAAGCAATGAATCCAATAAACCCATCATTTCTCACTTGGCCCCGTCTCTCTTTCTCTTTTTTTTTTTTTTACATTTCTGCGTGTGTGTGTGCGTGTGTGTATGCGTGTGTGTGTGTGTGTGTGTGTGTGTGTGTGTGTGTGTGTATGTGTGTGCATGCACGCACACCTGTACATAAAAAGATATTTGAATGTGTGTTGTGGAAGTCCAAGGTTGACATAGAGATTCATTCTCGTTTTGCTCTGGAATATCTCAGGCTCTCTTTTTCAGGGCCAGAATTGGAGGCTGCTATCGTATCCTCTGGACATTTTAAGTGAGATCTTGGGATCCAAATTCAGGTCTTTTTGCTTTGGAGACAAAAATTCTAACCACTGAGCAATCTCCTTATCTTATTGGCCCTGCCATTTTAAAAGCCCACCAACTCTTCTTGATACCACACTGGGGACCACAATTCCAACATGCAAACCATAAGGGATAAGCCATGTTTAATTACCAGCACCCCTTCTTAGGTGATTTCTTCCCTTTCTAGGGCCCTTCTGGTTTGTTAACTCAATTCTTGGTACAGCTTCTTTTCTGTTCTATCTTCTTTACATCACGTGCACAAGGAGAATAGGATATGGGAGTGTGGAACTCTATGTTCTTTTCTGTAAACATGAAACTATTCAAAAGGAAGACATTTATTTAGAAATAACCAGCCAAAATGACAGGTAGGGACTTTGGTGCTAGTAATGAAGATAAGATGGGACCCCGCATCTCCCTTCAGATTCCTCTCATGGCCATTTTCCTCATGAGTTTATAAATGGCAAACACACTGCATTGCAAGTAATAATTTTTCCCACATGAGAAAACATTATTCCTTCTGTTAGTAAAACTTTGACCTTGTCCTTTGAGAACTATGCAGCTGACTCTCCATTCTTGCTTCAGATGAGGCTTTCTCTGAGGACGTGTCACTGGCTCTGATCAGTGAATTTCTTGTTCTAAATCCTTCTCTCTCTTTCTCTCTCTCTCTCTCATGTATGAAATTGTAAAAGATACAAATAATATTAAAAATAAAAATGACAATATTTGGAAGCACTGGAGTTTGACCTCAGAGCCTCCTACATGTGAGGCAAACACTCTACCACTGAGCTGAAGCCCCAAACCTTAAAATACCACAGTACTTGATTATAATTATTATGAATTGCCTCATCTGCTTTAAGTCATCTCTGCATTGTTTATAATATCTAAAACAGTGCAAATGTTATTTAAATAGTGGTTTTTATGTTGTTTAGGAAGTGAGAAGAAAAAAAGTTTGCACAACATGTTTATACAATTTGCTTTTAAATATTTTCAAAAAGAAGATGGTTGAATCCATAATTGTTAAACCCATGAATCAATGCTGTGTTAGTTCAGTTTTTATGACGTGATAAGGTACACTGCAATTCCTTCCCATAATTGTGACAGGTGTGTGTGTGTGTGTGTGTGTGTGTGTGTGTGTGTGTGTGTGTGCACGTGCACTCGCACACACACACATACCCATGGAGACCCAAGGCTGACATCGGCAATCATCCTGGATTGCTCTATATCCTTATTGCTTTCCTCTGGGGTTTCCCAGGCTCTGCCTTCCAGTGCCAGAAGTGCAGGCCGCCACCATATTCACCTGGCATTTTTATGTGGGATCTGGGATCCAAATTCAGGCTTTAACCCCTTAGTCATCTCTCCAGCCCAAAATTTTGTATTCTTTAGGAAGTGGTTTTCCTAAATCAGTATTAATCAATGAGCCAAAAACAATAATTCTGAAGAAGCAAATATGAACAGCTTCTTAAGGAGCAAAAACACCAAGAGCAAGCAGTGCACTGATGGAGGTGGGGCCTGTGACAAGAACAGAGGCCACACAGATGACATAACCAAGTTTGGCACACTGGGGTGAACCCAGATTGAGGAGAGTGATGAGGGTTGAGGAGAAGGTACCAAAGTGATTGGAAATGATGGCTGCCTTTTAATTGACCATTGTCCACATAATCCTGAAAGCATTCTTATGACCTAGATTATTTTCTCAATTAGAAGGTTTTAAGTTACAAGTAGTAACTTTTTTTAAGAAATTAAAAATTATCTAAACACTAAAGGAGTTTATAGCTAAGATAGTGCTGGCAAGTTCATTCTTTGATTGGTTACTCTTGACCTCATAGAAAAAAACAAAAGGAGACAACCATTTTCTTTTCTAATAGCGTATTTATTTATTTGTAGGAAGAGAGGGAGAGAGGAGAGAGAGACAGAGACAGAGAGACAGAGAGAGAAAGAGAGAGAGACAGAGAGGGAGAGACAGAGAGAGAATAGAGAATGCATGCCTTTACACATGAACAGAAATCAGGAAAACTTTCAAAGTCCTTTCTTTCACTATGTGAGAATCCAAGAATCAATCTCAGGTTTCCAGGTTTGCAAGCAGGTACCTTGAGCTATATAGTTAGGCCCAAGACAACACTTTCCAAAGCAGAATAAATGTTTTCCTGGTTAAAAATAAAAGAAAAAGCAGAGTAAGGTGTAGATCTGCCAAAGTCGAGCTAAGAGACAAGGGGAGGTAGGTGTCAGCCTTGTGGGGTACAAGGGACTGAGGATTCGGCTTCAGATTCTTTTGCCCTTGCCAGGGATGCAGTTCTCCTGCCAGAGGAGAGGCAAAAGCAAACGGCAATCTGCCCAGCCACTGATGAGATGCTTCTACGGTAAACAAAGTGAGTGGCAGGAAGAACAGCCTTATAGCCAGGGCTGGCGCTGACCAGTCAAGCTCTGGGCTCCTTGTTTTCCTCTATTTTTTCAAGAACCAGAGTTCCAGCTGTCCACATGAGACTAGGCAGACACTCGTATGTGGTAGTGGTAGTGGTGGGGTCTAAGCAACTAGGAAACAATGACACAAGGGCTAAAGGTGAAATTGGAGAAACTGGGAGTTTGTCCCCCCCAAAGAGTTCCTGTGTTGGGAGTTTGATCCCCAGTGTGTCAGCGTGGGAAGTGATGAGACCTTTTAAGAAGTGGAACCTAAAGAAAAGTCTTTCGTGTATTTGAGGGTGCTGGCCTGGGAGGAAAATGCTGGTCTCCTGGAGTGAGTTCCCAAACAGCAAGCTGATATGAAAAACAAACAAACAAACAAACAAAAAACCTGACCCTGGGCTGGACAGATGGCTTAGGAGTTAAACCTTTGCCTCATAAGCAAAAGGATCTGAGTTTGGATCCCCAGACCCCACATAAAAAATGTCAGGTGGAAGTGATGGCTGCTTGAATTCAGGCCATGGTGGGTAGAGACTGAGAAACTCCAGAATAAAGAAATAAATGGAAAAGAAATCTCAGATGATTTCTGATGTTGCCCTTGGGTCATACATACACTCATGTATACTCTTGTACACATACCTGTACACACATGTATACCTGCCTATGTGCAAAACACAAACACACACACACACACACAGAGAGAGAGAAAGAGAGAGAGACAAAGAGAGAGAGAGAAATAAGAAAGCATTGTCAGTCCAACAGCAGATTAAACAGTAAGACTAAAGAAAAACATAAATTAAGATGGTAAGCATAAGGCACATTCAATCACCATAAAATGTGTATAGATCACACTTAGCTATTAAAGATTAGACTACAGGGTCAGACTTTGTAAAATTCATCTGCTCGTTACTTATGGATGATAGAGAAGATGTGAAATAAAGCAACAAAAAGGAGACAGACTAGGCAAGCACTGAAGGAAAGCAGACAGAGTAATGCTCATGTGAGATTAAGTTTGAAGCAAATACTGTGAAGGACAGAGAGGCATTATTAGAAGTAACAATAAAAGGAGCCCACCTCACTAAAGACACTTGATAACCATGAGCCTCTATAAATCTGAATGTGCTGCCTTAAATATAGGAAGCAAAAACTGGCAGAGTTACAAGGAGATATTGACAAATACTCAATTCTCAGAGGAAAAGTCTAGTGTCCTTCCTCAGAAACAGCTAGGTCAAACAGGAAGGGTATAGATTATTTGAAACACATAATAAAAGGCTTGATATAATGGATAAATCTGGAGCCCTGCTCCTAATAAGCATGGAATATTAGCTTTTTTTCAGGCACACAGAGCATATCACAAAGGTTGACTTTGAACTAGTTCACAAAACAGAGTTAATAAATTACAGAGTCTATGTTACACTCCAACCAATGCACAAGTGTTAGAATTCACCAATGCAAGTATTCTGTAACGCATTCAGAAAAGGAAAAAAAATGGGTCAAAAAGAAATACACAATGAAAATTTATCAACTATTTCAAATTAAATGGAAGTGACCACACTTGATATAAAATCAGCAGGGAAGAGAAATTTAGCATTAGGTGTGCTTGTTAAAAACAAAAAAGATTAAAAATAAGTGTGCTGTTTGCTTAACTCAAGAGGCTAGGAAAAGAGGCTAGGAAAAGGCACATTCCTGTAATCCTAGTGTTTGGGAGGCAGAGACAGAAGGACCAGGAGTTCAAGCCCACCTTGGGCTATATAACAAGATATTAACTTAAACAAACAAGCAATAACAACAACAAAAAATGAACAAAACACAGCATACCGTAACAAATTAATCAAAGCAGATTAAAGAAAACTATAAAGATGATGATGACAATTAATGAAATGGGGGACATATTCTAGGTAATTTTCCAAAATTTGCAACTCATTATTTGATTTGAATTCACATTTCTCCTGTCTTAACCTCTTGAACCCTAGGACTACAGGTGTGTGCCACCATCCCCAGCTCAAAACTTGCCTCTTTTAAAAAGGTGTGTCAGTACACACCTGTAATCTCAGCACTTGGGATCCCAAAGCAGAAGGAATGCCAGGAGTTGAAGTAGCCGGAGTCTACACAGTGAGTTCCAGGCCAGCTTGCTTTGCAGAATGAAACTCTCTATAAATAATAGCAATAATAGCAATGATAAAGTAAATAAAGTAAAAGATTAATGAAATAGGCAAGCTTAATACGAAGAAAAGGATATCATAGAAATTTAAGGGGCTAGGGAGATGGCTTAGTGAATGAGAGTCAAGCATGAGGACCTGAGTTCAGATCCACGCAAACACATTGCCAAGCTACCTTTGTGCCTGTAACCATAGTGTCTATGACCTCAGCATTGTCATGGACAGAGGGAGGGTCAAGCATGAGGACCTGAGTTCAGATCCACGCAAACACATTGCCAAGCTACCTTTGTGCCTGTAACCATAGTGTCTATGATCTCAGCATTGTCGTGGACAGAGGGAGGGGATCGCTGGAGTCTAGATCTAGGTTCAGTGAGAGACTCCATTTCAAGGGAATAAAGTAGAGAGTGATAGCTCAGCACACCCAGTGTATCATCCTCTGGCCTACACATACACATGCATGGGCACAAATACACACACATGCACACACACCACACACACAACACAGCAACCACAGCGTACACACACACACACACACACACACACACACACACGCTGTGCAGCATTCTGAACAACTGGAAATTGATGAGATGAAGATTTTTCTCCAAAGACAAAAACTATGAGAACTGAGAAAAAATTAGAACATTAAGAAAATGAAATGGGTAGTTAAAAATTTTTCCGTCCTTTCTCAAGCCCTGACCATTACTGGATTAAGGTTTGTGAAACCCTGAAGAGTCAGATAACTACAGTTTCACATGGGCTCTTTCACAGAGTCGGGGAGTATGAGACAGATCATCTTTCTCATTTCGTGGAACCGGTATAATCTTATTATTAAAACTCGACGACAATATTAAAGTCATACTTTGAGTATCTTTAATAATATGGATACAAAATCTTAAATATACAAAATACATTTCCCAAACAAGCTTTTCTCAGAAATGCAAAATTAGCTCCACATTCAGAAACCCATCTCTATAAATCCATATAGTGGATTATAGAGACAAACACATATGACCATATCAAAAGATGTATATATGTATTTAATCATAGTCAACACATTGGCAGTTTCTTTTGAAAGAGGGAGGGAAGAAGAAAGCTCTTAACAAAATATACATCTATGTAATTTCCTCAATCTAATAAAGCAAATGTACCAAAACTCTAAATAAACATTCTATATAATGATATTTTAGGTTTCTTTCCAGTCAAATCAGGAAAAAGACCAGAGTGACTGTTCTTGGCAACATCATTTAAAACTTTCCTAGAAGTCTAGCTAGTGTCTGCATGGTAAATATTGAAAAGGAAGTAATAAATACAAATTTGTCATTATTTTCAAATAATATGTTTTTCTGCATAGAAAAATTCTCCATCGATGATTGATGAGTAGATGAATAAATGAATGATCGAAAAGCAATTTGACTCTGCTGGATCAGGAACAAGCGCAGGGGAGAGCTTCCCTGTTGGCTGGAAACGCAGAGCCATGAGGTCAGCTGACCCCATTTGTCAGGGCACAGTTGTGCATCTCCAAAATCAGGGTCAGGGCTACTGACCTTGTCTCATTTCAAGGTGGTGACACTTTTCATCATGGGAATGTTACACGAGTTTGCATTTCCAGACATTCCACTCAAGCATAATGTACCTCAGCTATTGAGATTTTGATGGCCCCTTCGATTTTGCCTCTCTGCTCCCAACTCCCACAGGGGAAAGAGGCTGTGTTCTGCATTGACGAGGTCCCCGCAGAGTGGGTATCAAGCCTCGGGGCTGAGAGAAACCTGATCTATTAAGGGATCCCCTGCTCCAGTGTCTCCCACGCACATGTCACCCCTGTCTCTCAGTCAGGCCTGACAAGCGAGCCTGACAGCCTTCCTGTCTCAGTCTGAGGAGGCGGGAGGCGGGGTTGTTCCTCTGAGCCATTTTCCTGCCAAAAGCAGGGGCTGGTTCCTTTCACTGCTGGGGTAGGTAGCCCTGCTCTCTGTTCAGCTGAGCCACTTCCTGACTGACTGTGCCCCAGAAAGACTTAGTCCTCTCCTGAGGCCCCAGCCCACAGGGCTACTCTCCTACCACCTTCTGAAAAGCATCGTGCACACTCACCTACAGAGTCCTATCACTTCTACTCCCTCCCACCTTGGTCCAGGCATTTGGTGTTTACGGCCCGCCCACATATCCTCAACGGGCAGCTTGTGTATTTTAGAAGTTAAGAGCAGTCTAAGAGTCAGGTGTGGTAGTGAACAAATGTAATCTCAGCTCTGGGGGGTAGGGAGAGTTGAGGGAAGAGGAGCACAAGTCCACCCTGAGGTACAAAGTCAGATCCTGTCTCCAAAGAGAAAGAAGAAAAGAAGGAAGGATGGAGGGAGACGTTGTATGAACACTTTTCCTGAGGAGATGCCACACAATTGTCTTTCCACCCTGGATGGAAGTTCCACAACAGACCAAAGTAATGATAACGCCAATCTCTGACTTAATGAGTCAAGAAGTTTATTGTGCTTGCTTACAGGAGCAGGGGTGAGGGCTACTTACGGAAGCAAGGAAGACCACAGCATGGCTGATGACTACCTCATGGCTGCTTAGATGGAACTGCTTCAACTCATCTTCCTCAGTTGATACACTCTGGGTTCCTGCCTATCCTTACCTGTGTGGCAAATGCACAGGCACGTGTATGGGCACGTATGCAGGGCGTCTCCAGACCTCGTCTGTGCAGACATGTGTGAGGGCGCATGCATTCTAGCCCCTCTCAGCCCTTCTGTCTCTGTGGGAGCATCAACAGTCAATAGGCACGATCTTAATAATCTTGGGCAAAATGGTGGCAATTGTTTCAGAGGAATGCACCACCCAACAATGAGAAGTTAGAGAGAGAGGGAGGGAGGAAAGGAGGAAGAAGGGAGGGAGAAAGAGACGAAAGGAAGAAAGGATGGAATGGAGAAAAGAAAGGAAAGAAGGAGGAAAGGGAAGAAAGGAGAAAGGGAGAGAAGGAGGAAGGAAGAAAAAGTCATAGTTCAGATTCTTGCTCTACTATTTGGAAGTTTATGCCCTTAAGAATGTCAAACTTAACTTTTTCTGAGTTTCCATCTCCTCCTCTGTGAAAAAGCCATCAGAACATTTGTTCCTAAGAGTCATGAAAGAATTAAATGGAGACAATCCCTATAGTGTGCTAGGCACAGAACTTGGAATATTCTGGGTTCTCCATAAAAGACCTTCCACAGGGCTGGGGAGATGCCTCAGTGGTTAAAGTATTTGCCTTGCAAGCAAAATGACCCGAGTTCATATCCCCAGATCCCACATAAAAATGCCAGGTTGGTATGTAACCGCCTGCAATCCAGTCCTTGAAGGAAGAACCTGGGAATCCCCAGAGCAGTGTAATAAGGAGGTAAAGTAGCCAAGGATAATCCCCAGTGTCACCCTTGGCCCTCCACAGGCACACATACTCCGATGCCTTCTTATACACATGCACTCTCCTCAGCACACATGTCCTTCCATAACATGCCATCAGTGGTGTTCAGTAAAGATACACACCATAGGATGTGGGAGTAGACTCCCAAAGGGGTGATTGCTTTAGGTTTGGAACAGGAGGGTTTATAGAGGAAGTACCACTGAACAGGACCCAAGAAAGCAGATGTCTTCCCTAGGGTAAGGAGCATGGTGATTTTCTAGGCTGAGGGAACAGGTGAGCATGTTGGTACTTCGTAAAGCAGAACATGGTAGGGAAGCACAGGACAGGTGAAGGGACACCTTCGGGCTAGGCAGGTGACTGGAATCATGTAGCAAGGAGCCATTGCTACCTCTGGAGGAGCATGGAGCGGGGATGGGGGCAGCCTGCCTTAAGTGGGACAGCTGGAAACCATGGTCTCTCCTACTTTCTAGCCTTTCTTCCCAGTCTCTTTAGACTGAGTTTCCTGAAGGCAGGATTGGTCAGATTCATATCATGGTTTGTAGGACCCCCACATATGGCTTCTGTTGGTAGTTGCTGAATAATTAGAACCCAATTTCCCTTCCAGAAGGCCTTAGGTCTTCTTGCAATTGCTCTTCCTTTGTTGGGAGACAGTATCTATACTTAAACAACTTAAGGCAAAAGGGAGATTTATTTGGCTTCTAGCTCCTAAGGGGATACTTATGACAGGAATTGCACAGCAGAAGACATGGCTGGAGACAGAAGCAGGAGGCCAATTCAGGTCCCCACAGCCATCAGGAGGCAGAGAGAGCAAGAACACGAGAGGAAGCAGGGTCTGGCCACCAAACCTCAGGGCCGGCTCCCTATGTTGCTCCTTTTCCAGCAACACTCAACTTCCTAAGGTGCCACAACCTTGCCAAACATCAACAGCAGCTAAAGATCCAAATACATAAGTCTGTGGGATACGACTTACATTCAAACCATGACAGGCCTCCTTTGTCTTACCCACCTCTCCCCACCAGGATGGATCATAACCAAGGGCAAGAAAGAAGAACATTCAGACCCCGAGAGTGGATGGTCCATCACCAGGCTCCAGACTGATGGTGAAGGCGGCACTGGTCCAGGAGCCCTCCAGGCCTACAGACAGCTGTACCAGTGAAGTCCACTGCCCAGCTTCTTCTCACGTCTGAGAGGCAGGAAAGGTATGGGGGGGTTATATTGACTTATTTCAGCTAAAATTTCAGTTCTTGGAATTCCTTTTTCTACTGGCCTTCGGGTTCAGCATTATTCCAACAGATGTCTGCATGAGATTAGGAAGCAGAAGGGAAGTACTGGCCCTTTCTGTCTGAAGGTCAGTGGAAGACAGCAGACAGTCACTGCAGCATCTCCCAAGTGCTGGATCATCTTGCTGCGTGGGACATACAGGATTGTAGCTCTTCCAAATCTTGCTGTATCTCTTTTAGTATCTTTTTGTGTAAGGGGGAGATTATAAGCATGAATGTTCTTGCATGTGTCAGCATGTATGTGTGCACATGTGTCACAGGTACACATGGTTTTATCGGTGTACATATATGGGGCTACATGTAAACCTGTGTACACATAAGTTTGAAGTCAGAGGTTAGCATTTGCTGTCTTCTTTAATTATTATCTAGCTAATTTTCTTTCACATTTAATTCATTATTATTGTGGTGTGTGCGTGTGTGCGTGTGTGTGTATGTGTGTGTGTGTGTGTGTGTGTGTGTGTTTGTGTGTGTGTATGAGAGAGACAGAGACAGGGAGATAGAGACAGAGAGGTAGAGAGACAGAAAGAAAAGAGTTGGGCATTGCATGTGTCATGGTACAAGAAAATTTTTAGTCATTTCTCTCCTTCCACCTTTACATGGGTTCCAAGTGTTGATTTAAGGTTGATTTAAGGCTATGTGGCAAGTGATTTTATCTCCTGAGGCATCTCACCAACCCTCCACCTAATTAATTATTTTATTTCCTTTTCCCTCCCCTCCCCTCCTTCCTTCCCTCCTTTCCTTTCTCCCTCCCTCCCTTCCTCCTATCCTTACTTCTTCCTTTCTGAGACAAGTTCTGTCCCTGAACCCGGAACTGATTTGTCTAGACAACTAGCCAGCAAACTCCAGGAAACCGCCTGTCTTTTTCTCCCCAGCGCTGAGATCATAAACACACACAGCTACACTTAGAACACATACTACCATACCTGACTTTTTATGTGGCTGTCAGGTATCTGAACCTGGGTGCACGCATGTGCAGCAAATACTTTACAGATCCATCTCCCTGGCTCCTGCTTCTTTGTCATTTTCTCAGTCTTGGATCAGGTACATGCTTAGCTCTATAGCGATAGATACCAGTTTCCTCTCCAAATCAGCCATGTCAACATGACCAGAGGCAGTAAGGAGCAGATTCAGATGTCTCGCTAACCCAGTTGACAGTGCTGGGGCATGTTTTACAGCCAGCTCCCTGTGTATGGCTCCATTATGAATGTTGTTTGATACTTTTTTTTTTGCATTAACAAGTAAGCTAAAAGGAAAGATACATGTTAGAATTTCACTTGTTTACCAATTTTGCAAGCTATTTCTACGTTAAATTGAAAAACACCAGTTTGTAATACTTCAAGAATACTTCCTTTATTTGCCATGTAATGGCTCCAAAGATTTTCTGATTCTTTGTAATTGATTTTTGATTTTTTTATTTGCTTTGTTAATGTTTTCTTCATTCCTGCCTTAAGTGTGGAGCATTAGTGAAGTAATAAGTTGAGCCCTGATTTGTTCCATTTGTCAAGTTTTGTGGTGTAAATGTTCCCACCCCGGTGAGAATGCACCCCAGAACCGCAGCATGACACCACCATGCACAGAAGTGAGAACAGGTGCACAGCATACCAGTGTGGCGACCTTTCACTATCTGGATGCAGCACACACAAGTGCTCTCAAGAGCACGTGAAAAATTCAGACTTAGCAAAATAATCAGGAAATAATGAGGTTAAAGTATTTATTACTTTAGTTTTAATGCAATTTATTTAGCTGTTCATTTATATGGTTTATTATTTTAGCAATAGAGGTATTTGATGACTGGATCAAAAAACCTCTAACAATGCAATATCCAGCTCTCAGGAGCTGGGAACAGCAGAGTGCAGGTTGAGTTCATTTCTGAGTTTTCAGCATCCTTTTTAGCACTTGACCTTGTTGAACTGCACTGACTTCAGACCCAACATCAGTCACAGAAGCAGTGAGCTTAACCAGAGCTCTTAGCTAGTTCCCATGGTGACCTGCTCTCTAGCTCCTGTCACGGCACCTTTATTCCATGACTCTCAATGTGTTTTTGCCTCACTGACTGACACAGAAGAGGAAGAACTTCATGAGACTTTAGTGATGCTCATCATCCCTGCAACAAGCTTGGGTGTCTCTGTCCCATCCCTTAACAAGCATGAGGACCTGAACTCAGATCTGCAACATTCATGTAAAAGCAAGTCATAGTAGCACACACCTGTAGCCTCAGTGCAGAGCAGGTGGAGACAGAAAGATCCCTGGGGTTTGCTGGGCAGCTAGTCTAAGTGAATTGGTGGGCTACATATTCCAAGAGATTCTGTCTAACAATGACAACTAAAAGGGTGGAAGAAGATACATAATGACAACCTCTGGCCTCCATACACATGTGAATACATGTGCCTAAGCACATCACACACACACACATACACACACACACACACACACACATACACACACACACACACACACACACACACCAGAGCAGAGCAGAAGGAAACTGAAAGATGAAAGAATATTATCTACTTTCATGGATTCTCAGATAGAAACAAACAAGAACAAGGCAAAGGTTTCCTCCCACGAATGGTGGGTGAAGACTAAGCTACAGACTAACTCTTGGAACATAAGCTAAGCCCAAGGCTTGGAGAAAGACTTAGAACCCTGCCAGAGCAAGAAATGAAGAATCAAACCTTCCTTTTAGCTACTGCATGAGTCTATCTTTTATTACTACACCAAAATAATGGAGGCAGGCTACCTTTATAAAGAACTTTATTTTGTTCACAGTCTGGGAGATCCAAAGTCCAAACAGCCTTGTGCAGGCTGTGGTGAGGGCCTTTCTGGAAGGTATTATTACCTCATGGCTGATGACAGTGGCCAGGTCAGAAAACTGAGCTTACATCACAAACCAGAAAGCTGAAAGTGATTCAGGAATGAGGTTCACTCTTTCTTATAAAACCTGCATTCGCTGGAACTCAGGAATCCCATAAGAGCTGCCTTCATTGTTCCCAAGGGTGCCTCTCCTAGTGACATAAGGATCTCAGGAGACTCTACCTCTTAGACTTGCCACAGTATCTCTCAACAGTATTACCCTGGAGACCAAGTTTCCAACATAGGATCCTTTGAGGGATGCAGGTAATCATATATCCAAGCTCTGCTACTTCTTACAAATGCGGCAGAACCTCCCTGGTGGTCTAGTGGTTAGAATTTGGGTGACTTTCACCACCATGGTCTGAGTTCAGTTCCCAGTCAAGGAAGTGTTGTTTTAACTTCCTTTGATGGCTCAGTTGGTAGAGCAGAGGACTGTAAATACAACAGGATGCCTACTTAGGGAGAGTTCCAATATTTATGGGAAAATAAAGCTGCTGTTTAAATGTTACAACTGCTTTTTCTGTGTAGATGGATTGGTCTTGGAAAGCCCAGCTGGTTCCTATGTAAAACGACAAGTAATCACACACTACATTGCAGAGGAAGGAGTGACTGGCCCTTTTCCTGGCTGGGTTTCGGCTGTGCCTGCTGATTGATTCTCGTCAAAAAGCAGAGAAGATCTGGGAGACTGAATCTTTGAGCAGCTTCTCACAAATATGGCCATATTTCCCATCTTCCATTGTGAAGTGTAAACTCATTGGGATTGCTGAGGGACTGGATGACCTCAAATGAGATTTGCAAGAGGGAACATTTTTTGGAGGTGAAATCCCACCCTATGGGAAATGGAATCTGGCAAGATGACCCAAACAATGTCAGAGAGAGAGTTGGCCTTGGTATGATGTTTGAGTGAGGCTTGAAGAACTTCTGTGTAAACCTGCCATGCAGTACAGATATAGCTGAAAATGTGACCTCAGAACCATTGGTTTGGAAGTCCCAGTAAAAGTCACCCTTGCAGAAGACCGTTGTCTAGAAGAATGTCCTGATAATGTGCTAGGGTGATAAACAGCTCAAGCAAAATGCTTGCTGCACGAGCTTGAGAACCTGAGTTCAATCCCCAGAACCCATGTTAAAAAGCCAAGGGTGATTTTCGTTATTTGCGTGCAAGTTGCTCCTCTCCCAAACCCAAAGGCTCATTTGCCCTAATCCTTAGCAAGTGCTGTTTTAGAGGTTGTGGAACCTTTAAGAAGTAGATCTTTGTTGGAGCAGGGAATGTCAAAGGGGGCTTTGAGGTTTGGAAGCCCAGTCCCTGCTTATTCTTGCTCGCCCTTATGCTCTCTGTCACTTAATGGCAGTGGTGGCTTGAATTGGACATCCTGATTCTGCCTCCAGCCATATTTTATGCTATTTGAATCCTGCCATATGTACTGCATTTCCTCTGGAATTATAAGTCCAATAAATTCTTTCTTCTCTTCTAAGTGGCTTGAGTCTGAGAAACTTTTTTTTTCTCATAACAAAAAAAAATAGTAGCTGCAATAAAGATGGTGCACAATTGTAATTCTAGCATGGAGTTGATAAAGAGGCAGATCCCTGAGCTTTC
This sequence comes from Typhlomys cinereus, assembly GCA_023101885.1. Classification (NCBI taxonomy): domain Eukaryota; kingdom Metazoa; phylum Chordata; class Mammalia; order Rodentia; family Platacanthomyidae; genus Typhlomys; species Typhlomys cinereus. The sequence continues at coordinate 3,892,171 of JALPQD010000019.1, forward strand.
TGGCAAGCCATCCTGGACTACTCGGCAAGCCCTAGGTCAGTGAGAGACCCTGTCTCAAAAACAAGGTGGAAACAACCTGAGAAGTGACACCCAAGGCTAACCTTGGACTTCCACATGCATGCACATAGAAACGCATGTGCACAAGTGTGTCCAGACATACAAATATATGTACACATAGAGACACGCCATCTCTTTTACCTGTGCAGTGTGTACATGTGTGCAAGTGTGTGTAGGTACACATGGGTGTAAAAGAAGACATGGTGTATGTGTGTGCCTGCGGAGGCCCAACAAGACTTTGAGAATTATCCTGGATTGCTCTACCTTCGTATTGCTTTGCTCTGTAGTTTCCCAGCCTCTGCTTTCCAGGGCCAGAAGTACAGGTCCCCACTGTATCTGCCCATCATTTTGACGTGGGTTCTGGGATCTGAACTCAGGTCCTTTTGCTTGTGAGGCAAAGGCTTTAACCCCTTAGTCATCTTCTAGTCCCCTTCTCCCACACACACCATCTTAATCCACGCAGGGATCTGCACTAGTGATGCCACATCACTGCTGTGTACTAGAGAACATCTCATGATGTGGGAACAGCTTGCGGCGACCACCCCATGTGGCAGAAACAGCTGAATCCAGCCTGTGTGCTATTGAGCTGGACATATTTCCCATTCTATCAGCACAGCATATGAAAGTCAGCCTGACTGGCTGATTAGAATGGATTTAAAAAAAATGATAAGTGGTGGGAGGATGGTTAAACCCATTCTGATTTGAAAGGAAACATGGTCAGATTTGTGCTGTCAAAGCTGACTGACTACAAGTTGTAAAAACTCTATTCATTTGGAAATCTTTCCCTGATTAGCCTGCTCTAAGCCAAATATGTCCATCCCAGAAGGGCTATCCTTAGAGTTTTGAACCCAGGTCTTTCAACCCATTACTTTTATTTCAGATAGAAACGAAGTCATCAGCTGACAGATGTAGCTTGGTGATGGAAATGGATGCTGCACAGAGAAAAGGCAGGGTGGGCTGCTGATCTATCTCAGTCTTAGAGCACTTACCCAGCATGCACAAAACCCTAGGTTCAATCCACAGTACTAAAAAGAAGGTGGCAGAGGAAGGGCTCCAACTGCTTGCAGAATGTTTAGGTTGGACTAGAATCCTATTGCCATTGAGAGAGGCCCCCTGCACTCCAAGAAGTTTCTTTTCTCAGATACAACTCTGTTCTTGCTGGAAAAATAAAACCTCAGATACCTGGTATCTTCAACCTTTGATGCTCCAAAGTGTTAGAGAAAGCCAAGGGTTCTGAAGGTAATGTATCTGAAAGAGCACAGAGCAGTCCCTTCCTGAATAAAGCAACACCAACGTCCTTTTATTCTCTGAGTGTTTTCTGGGGTGTCCAAGGTGAACCCTTGGGCATCTTAGGGCAGATCTGCCTGACTCAACCTCTGCTACCTGCCTGGGTCTCAGAACGCCCATCAAGGCACCTGGATGTAGGAATGAGTCATAGTTGGTCTTCAAGGCATAGTTAGGGCTAAATGAAAGAAAGTCACGAACTTGGAGTCAACCAAAATTGAGCCTATTTTTGAGACTGTCTGTTGTGTGGTACTTTTTCCTCTGAGCATCCATCTTGACCTTTGCCCCAGTTGTTAAACAACTGTTATGCCAAGCAAGTTCCTGAGAATAACAAGCTAAGGGGCAGGGCTCCCCCCCCCACCTCAGTTGAGAGAGGAAACTCTCCTACCAGCCAGGCAGATAGAAGGGGAAGTTTCAGCAGTTAGAGGCAGCCTGAAGGAGAAGCCCAAGCAGTGAAGAAGCCTGGAAGAGAATGATGAACAGCCAAGCAGTCTGGATGAAGCCAAGGCAGCCAGAGCAATTTAAAGACCCTGGAGCATTAGTTGGATTGGAGAACAACCGAGACCTTCCTAGAAAGTCCTACTAGCAGAGAGTTCTAGGGGTACAGCTTCCGTGAGTCTCACACATGCTGGGGGAAGGCCTTCTGATGATGTAGCTGCCCTTAAATTGTCTCTGCTCTTATAAGTAATCCTTGACCTATCCTGTAAGCAACCCCAATAAACTTGTTGGTTTGTCATACATTGGTCTGCTATGAAACTCCTGTCTGGGGTGGGAAGATGAGTGTGTGTGGTATCTTCTCAGAAAAAGTAATTCACACAACACTTTCATCTTCTCTTTTTCTCTGTCTCTGTCCTCTCCTCATCAGTAGCCTCAGTTTCCTCACCACTCAGATAGAACCCTAGTTCATTTAGGACAAGGACCACATGAGATACTGCCTGCTAAATGTTCAGCACAAAGCCTGGCCTTAGAAAAGACTCAAAATCCTGTCAATTATTGAGGCATACACAGTGCTTAGTTTTCAAATTCTTTTGTCCAATTTTCTGTTGGATCCTGCTTTATGAAGAAGACTGAGTAAATTGATTTGGTCTCTGTTTTGGATGAGGAAACAGCTATCCCTGCCCCACAAGCTCACACAAGTAGTGAAACTTACCCGTGGCTGCTTGAAGTTAATGTGATTACATTTTACCCTCTCTGCTCACCTTGCTCCTTCCCTCACATCTCAAGCCCTGCCTTATCCTTTACCCGCTGAAAGGATCAGGAGAGATGAAATCTCAAGACTCTCATCATTTAACTCACTTTAGGTTACATTTTTTTAAGAAAAGCTTCTTTGAGGGATAAAAGGACAGATTTTGTCATCATTTTTCTGGAAAAGGGTTTCCATGGAGAAAGCATCTGGGTTTCCAGAAGGAAGGAAGGGCCACCCTTCACCCCCACCCCCACCCCTCACCGGGGAGCTGCTCTGCGCCACTAGAGCAGGAGAAATAAATCCGCTTCCAATCTGCTTCGCTGCAGTCCAAAGACCAGGAAGCACCCGCTGCTCCAGCCCCCGCCGAGGCCATATGGGCTGGGACAGGGCAGGATTAAGTGTGCTTGCAGGGGGGGAGGCACAAAGGCAGCTGCTCTCATGACAAGGGCCCTCCACTCGCCCCCGACCCCCCTCGCATGCTTCCTCTACCTGCCCCAGCAGATGGAGTGTCCCTGCTGATTGGCCACTAAGGGAAAACACAGACATCCATCTCCGGTCCCTAATGAAGGGCGGAAGCCTGGGACCCATCGTTCTCGTCAGCACCGTGGAGAGCTGCCTGCTCCCAGGCTAGGAGAGCGCAGCTGTGTACTCAGTCTGGCAGGAAGAAAAAGAAGGGGAGAGACAGAAAGGGAATAAAAAAAGAAAGCAGTGAGAGGAGAGAGCAAAATCGGGGCGGGGGGAGAAGGGGGAGCGTCAGAAACAGACAAGAGGGAGTACAAAAGTCACATACAGACCAAGAGACACGTAGGGAGAGCCTGAGATACAGAGCCGCAGACTAAAACAGAAGCAGCAAGATGGCACAGAGAAAGATATTGGACAGGATCCAAACCACAGGTTAAGCTCTCTGGGCTGAACAACACAAATGCGAGCTACCATATACAGCACTTTCTGTGAACTAGGAACTCAGCTAAGCACTCTATGCATCTCAGTTCTCGATTTTCACAACTATCCTATGGAGTAGCTGTTGGAAGCCATTCTGCTTTTTCAGATGAGGAAGCAGCCCATGTCTCTGCCCCAGGAAGTCTACTACCAGTACATTACAACTGAAGAGGACTTTCTCTTCTGAGAGCCAGGCACTGCTTTCAGCTGCTGCCCCCGTAGGTGTTTCCTGCCCCCTCCACCCCTTATACAACGGCTTCTCACTCCCAAAGGTAGTTCTCCCTGGCAGCTCAAGTTCAACTTCCTTTGATCTATGCAATGAAGTTTTTAACACACTAGAATTGTTGCTACATTGGGACCTTGGCATTTGCTATTTCTCCTGCCTAGAACTCCATTTCCCATATACTTCTTTCTTCATAGCTCTTAATATAATTCAGATCTGCTGCAATGCCACTCCTCAAAAAGGTTTTCCCTAAATTCCCCCAAGTAAATATCACACATGTGCACATGCAAATACACAAATGCACACATACAGATGCACACAATCATTTTCCATCTTATCTGGCTATTTCATTCCTTGGTTTATGCCTCTCCTACTACAATGTAGTTGCTTCATGAGCTGGGGCTTGTATTTCTAGCTCCTGAATGAAGACATCTGATTAGCACTATATGAATGTTTTGAAACCCGAATGAAGAAACTCTTCTAGAACCAAGGCCATTGGTCAGGTACTGTCCAAGAGCAGAAGCTGTAAATGAGCAACTTGTGCCCCTGACTCCATCAGGTCCCCATGACAGATGCCCCGTGGGGACACACCTGGGGATGAAGTTCACTGTAGACCTTGCTGTATTTTATTATAGAGGATGAACATTGGGAAGGCCATGAAGGAAGCCACACATCTCCTTTAATTCATCTTCTCTAGTGAAGACTATCTTCCCACCTAAGGTTCTCATTCCTGACTCAGCTTTCAAGAATGCTGACAAACCCTCCACTAAGCTGTCCTTTTGGACCCCACCCCCCACAGTTGAAGAGAACAGATTCATCAAAATTCCACCCCTGCAGAACAGCTACATCCAGGGATCAGTTAGTGACTAACCCCTTACCTGCATTCAGGACAGTTTCCTCTTCTCTTAGTGTTGATATGAAATCTCCGGCCAAGCTGAACTATTAAACTGTGATCAGAATTATAAACTAACTTCAACTCACTTCTTCTATCTGTTCTGACACTGAGTATTCACAGGGTCCTGCTTGCTTCTACATTTCCCCACATTTCCAACTGAAATGTGTCAATTGTAGAAAGATTAACTATGCCCTGTGTTTATGTAATACCTTTCCCCTACCTTCACAGTCTCACAGCAGGACCTTCATGCTAGAAGCAAGGGCACCTGGAGCTGAGACACACTTAGAATTTCTCCCCCATTTTTCACTTCTGAAATCTCAGTTTCTTCCTTGGGAAAGTAGCATGTATAGGATATACCCCCTACTCTAACTGCGAACAATCCCCCATGTGTCTTTTCATCAGAGATGTGTTTCTTTTGTTCTAAAGGACATATTTTTTGAACAAAAAGAATCTATCCTTTATGTCACCCCACAGGGGTAATAGCCAAGCATCTTACCAGTAGCAAAGTCTCTCTCTCTCTCTCTCTCTCTCTCTCTCTCTCTCTCTCTCTCTCTCTGACTTTGAATGAGTTGCAAATCTAATGGATATTACCCTGTTGGGAGCCTAAGAACATGTTGTAAAATAAGCTGTTGCCTTTAAGAACAGGAAATCTCACATGAATGGACAGTACACTCGTTACTATGACTACAGTTTCTGAAAGATTACGAGCAAGGCGACTGTCTTCTATTATTCATAAATCAAAATAATGTTTTGCTACCATGAAATGATGTGTCCTGCATCCAGACGCACCTCCTTGCACCAGCACGTGTGGAAAGGAAAGTCACTTGTGTATTTGTCAGAGTCTTTAGCTGCCCTGGATAATCTTGGAACACGGTTGACGTCAGAGCATCCGTAATGCAGCAGACAACTTGATCTCAAGTGCTGGTTTATGTCAATGTTGGGCAATCTAACTGACGCATTTGAACTGTACATCAGCACACAGTGATGTGATAATCAGGTCTGAGAGTCCCACTTTGTCTGAGATGGCAGGCCAGAAGAGACCCCCCCCCACTTCACAGCCAGTTTATACACTACAACCAGAAGGGCTGTGTATGAGCTTAGGCTCCAAACATAAGCAGGGTGGGGAAGGGAGAAGCAGGGGGGCTTTGTGCAATCTGGAGAAGAAAATGAGCAAGAGACTTTGTCATGGAGCAGTCAGGCTTCAGAGCCACTGTAGGCTGATTGCTGTGGGAAGATAATGCAAAACAGGGGCTGGACCCTCATGGCAGAAGCCAGGACTGTGGGGACTTCAATGCTCAATGGACAAACAGCCTCTTCATCCCACTGTGTATCTCATCCTAAGCTAACCACTCTGGAGCAGGGGATGGCAGACATCCTGTTTAAGAAGCTCATAGCTATTTAAGAAACTCTATAAAAGCACTGTATTGAATGAGCACTGGTGAAAGGCTAGTCATTGGTTAGAGCAATGGAATATGGACCTGCTTAAAAGTTTAAAACTAGGAGAATTTACATTGAAAATCATGTTGATTCTTACAAAGTCAGAAGACTCGGCCACACAAAGGCCATTGTCTCAATGGGGGTGTAGCAATGACATAACTGGTCCCAGGTAATGGCCGCACCCACAGAACCAATTACATTTTATGAGCAGGTAAGTCTGTAACTTTCTGGAACCTTTTTTTCAGGTAAGATTTTCAGGTAGATTAGTCACTGAAGGGTGAGAGAAAACAAAGAATTAGGCAGGTGCGGATTGCTGCACACACAAAGACATGCCTGCGTGCATAGGTGTGGGTGCTCGACCCACACTCCCTGTGTCTGGAGAATGGGTAGGTGGGGTCTGACCTGGCACCTGTGGTTAGTCTAAGTAAGGTGGCTGCTGTGAGACAGACAGCTCTACGTATTAGGTACTTTTCTCACGACTGAAAAAGATAGCTGAGAAAAACACTTATAGAGATAAGGGTTTATTTTGGTTCATAGGTTGAAGGTACAGTCAGTCCATCATGATGGGGGAGATGCAGTTGGATAAGGGTCAAGCAGCTGGTCACATTGTGTCTGCAGGGCTGGACTGTAAGACCTTAATGCTCTTCTCCAGTAACACACTTCTTCCTGGAAGGCTCTACCTCTTCAAGGTTGCACAACCTTCCAAAACATTACTGCCAGCTTGTGAGCAAGTACTTAAACACATGAGTCGGTGGATGACATTTTGCATTCATATCACATCATTCAGTATGAGAGTACTCGGTTAGAGAGAATGTGCCTGTTAGCTAAAATTTAAAGGAGATAAGGATGAAAAGTGGTTATAACAAGAAGGTTTGATTAGACCCTGACTCAAAAAGAATAAAGTGGAAGAGCTACCAACTATTATTCTCATTATCAACCTCAGACTTCCACAAGCATGCATACACACATGCACATACATACACAGATCCACACACAGACACAAGGAAGATGGAACCAAAAAGAAGTGGAGCTATGAGGTAGGAGCAAACCTGGTGGAGTCTGAGATTTGAGAATACGCTTGGACCCAGGCAAAGGTAGCATCCCGGCTACCAGCTCTACCTAACTTGTCAGCATTGAAGACAAACATCTCATTTCACTGTTTCAAAGTTCAGCAGGTACAGTCTGTCTTTTCTCAATCATGGTGTCTTTACTAAGAAGACTCACCAGCCTGGAGCCTCAGTGACTGGAACCTAGAACATCTTGATGAACCAGCAGTTGAAACTGGCTGTCAACTGGACCACAGGGAGGTTGTTGGCCAGATAACCGTATGTGGCCCTTCTTGGGCTTCCTTGTAGTATGGTGACTGAGTCCCAAGAACAAACATCTCAAGATGTTGAGCAGAACAACAGAACACAGTAGAATGTTTAAATTGGTATTGGAAGTCCTCAGCAAGAAGATGCTGTTTTAGGGCACAAGGAAGGTTGGAATCAACAAAGGGTTACTGTAAGCCAAACTAAATAAGGAAAGAGAAATGTGGGCTGAGTCCTGAGAAACCTGACTTCAAAATCTGGCAAGTGAAAAGAAGCTGGCAGAGGAGACAGAGAGGAAGCAGTTGGTGAGTGTCACTGTTTGCCTGCATGTGGCTGATAAATTAATGACAAAATGGCTTATGGGAACAAAGGATTTTATTCTGGTTCACAATTGTCTTGTTACACTTCTTAATCCAGCTTGAGAGGAGAGTTTATATGAACACCAGGAGCTGAGAAAACTGATCATACCATAGTCACAGAATTGCTGAGAGAGGGACAAACTTCACTTGCCAGAGATCAAGTCTGTCCAAGTATGTTGAAGTGTGCAGCTACTGAACCATCTTCCTCCTCTTATCCGCTTGTCCAGGGGATAATCCAATTCACCATGGGGTGGGTCTTCCTCATCAATTAGACAATCTCCTGCAGGTTTGCTTAGGGTATGCCTTAAATATTAATTCTTCACAGACGTGGCCAACACTCAGCCTTCACCTGTTAAGCTGATATATATATATCATAGCAAGATATAAAGATAGGTAGAAGCAGGTGTGTCCTGGAAATGCCAAGGGCATAATGTTTTGAGGGAAGAATATCCACCCAGCAAGCTCTACTGCTCCCTGGAGACACAGCATCCAGTAATGATAAGGGCTGAGTTATGATTATGGAAGAACTTCTGGGAGTGGTATGGGGGACAATTTAGACATAGGGAGAAAAGAACAGATCCAGGATAACCAAATATAGCCCCCATCTGTCAGTCCTGAGGGAATTTTAGGAACTCACCCAGGGACCCCTGCTGAGAGATTTGAATTCTGAAGACATGCATACAATGAAGAGATAAATAGAGGCTGGTCAGAGATCAACAGATGGCCTGCCCTATAAGACAGGTGGCCAAGGCAGAAGCTTTTGACAGTGATCAAAGGGAACAACTGAGTTAGGCAGTCAAGTCTGACTCCTCGGGAACATCCATTCTGTGTTATGTGGTACCAACAAACCTGTAAATCACATGCCTCACTGAAGGCAAGAGCTCTGCAATTAACAAAAGGCACTGAGAAGGCCACATGCTGTGCTGGGGACTAGCTGACTTTGTATACAAAGTGCACCTCAGATAACACTGGGAGGATGCGGGAGGCACCAGTTCTGGAAACAGATGAGTACAAGTAGATTTTGAAAAGGACCAATGGCAGTGTCCTCACTGCCTCTATTTCATTCTGGATAAGGATTCTCTGCTCTTCTCTGCTCTGCTCTGCACATTTATCAAAAGCCTTTGTGGGAAATAATTTAAATCTTCTAAGCAGACTTCTCTCCAGAGTTCCCCAAAGGAAAGGTTAAATGTTCCACAAGTCTTTGAGCTCCATTTTCTTGGCTTCCCCTGCCTGGCTTCTATGCATAGCATGCTGGGAGGACCCTATTTGCTCTTTGGCATCTCTCCTTTCTTCGTGTAATTGGATTGTTTCTCACTGTGCTTACTCTGTGATCTGTGAGGGAGACACGGCCTCCTGGGAAGTCAGCTGTGGGATCTTCCTGTGCCAAGTCTCTTGAGATGCCCCTGTTAAAGTGACAGCCGGAGTGATACTTCTGTACTCAGAGATGTTAAACAGAATGTTGGTATCCCAGCCCCAATCTGTGAGTATGGTATCATAGCCATCATTGGGGTCATTTGGACATTGAGGACGTGACATTTTCAATGCCAAGCAGCAAGTCCTGACTGACTAGGTGTCCTGTTTGCTTATCTTGTTGCTGTGACAGAGTACCTTAGAAAGAAACAAACTTAAGGGAAGAAGAGTTTACTTGGTTCATGATTATAGGTTACATGTAGTTCATCATTATAGGGAAGTCACAGCAGCAGGAGCTTGAAACAGCGGGTCAGTCACATTCACGGGCGAGGGCAGAGGCAAGAATCAATGTGTGTAAGCTTGCTAGTGCTGAGTTCACCTGATTCTTTTCATATGCATATATATGGGATGTGTGTGTGTGTGTGTGTGTGTGTTGTGTGTGTGTGTGTGTTGTGTGTACAAGAGTACTTTTGAGTGTATGTGCCTGTGGAGGCCAAGAGTGACACTGGGAATCATCCTGGACTGTTCTACCTTATTGCTTTGCCCTGCCTGTTATGACCAGAGTTTGGTCATTGCCACATCCACTGGACTGGCATTTCATTTCACTTTCTTTTCTTTCTTTTTTTTCCTTCCCTCCTCCCTCCCTCTTCTCTCCCTCTCTCCCTCTTTCCCTCCCTCCCTTTCCTTTCCTTCCCTCCCTCCCTCTTCTTTCCCTCCCTCTCTTCCTCCTTTCCTCCCTCCCTCCCTCTCTCCTTCCTTCCTTCCTTCCTTCCTTCCTTCTTCCTTCCTTCCTTCCTTCCTTCCTTCCTTCCTTCCTTCTTTCTTTCTTTCTTTTGGGATCTGAAGATCTGAACTCAGGTTCTTTTGCTTGTAAGGTGAAGGTTATAACCACTGAATCATCTCCCTAGTCCTCTCCTCACTCTTATATAGCTCTGAATCTGCTGACTAGGTAACGGTCCCACTCACAGTTGCTGAGTCTTCCTACCTCATTTAAATAACCAGGACAATCCCTCACAGGCATGCCCATCCCTCCCAAATGTGCCCAGGGACCTGCCTCTCCTAGGTGCTAGGCTGAAGATTAATACTAATCTTCACAACATATTTCTTTGTAGTTTATTAATATGCTTATATATAGTATATTATATACATATTACCTTTTTGAGACAAAGTATTGCCTTAAATCCTTCTGCCCAGCTTCGGTGCTGGGATTACAAGCATGCATCATGATGCATGACATACATATATAATTAATAAACACATTCCATTTCCTTGATAGAGTGGCACACACAGAATGACTGTGAGCTCTGAGGGCAGTGGGACTGAAGGTTCAATTTCACTTACTAGTTTCCCTTAATTCATCTGAAAATGAGAGCAATGGGACTACTTTGCTGAGTCAGCAAGAATGTCTGCAAGGCACCTAGCCCCCAGGAATAGTTTAACCATTGGAAGCTGTCCCTACTGCATTTAACACTTTTCCCCTTCAATTCTTATCTTTCTCTCTTCCCAACATGGTTTCTGTACTTTTCTTTCTTTTCCTCTCCCCATTTTTAGTTTTTTCTATTTTTACAAACATATTGAGTATGCATCCCAGCTTTTCTCTCTCCTCTCTCCCTCTCTCTTTCCCATCCCCTCCTCTCCCTTTATCATTCCCTCCCATCCTTCTACTTGTATGCTTCTATAAACCCCAGTGTTCACTCTGGCTTATCTACTCCTTTGGGGACCAATCCTTCATGGCAACCAAGTTACCTCTCTTCAGGCCACCCCACTGATATGTGCTTTTCCCTTCACTCACCTACCTTTAGACCCATTTTAAGTTCCCATTTTATGGGTATAACAACAGCTACCTATGAAGCAGTTTGATTGTACTTTCATTTCTTAGCAAGCTAGCTGTATATTCTTTTAGGTACAAATAGCGTCTCCTGTCATTGGTTCTCACAGAGTTTCTCACAGTAGTTTGCAAGTGACTGAAGGACTTCCCAGGACAACCAGGGTTTCTGGGACAGAAAACCATACTTTTGCATTTATCAGAATCCAGTCTTGAAAACGAAGCCACTCATCTGCTTAATGCACAAGCACTTGAGCACAGGGGATTAGTTTCGTGGGCTGTGTGAGGGAATGCTGCAAAGCAGTGCTGAGAAACTCAGACAGTCACTTGAAGCAGAGCAGAAAGCCACCACTATCCCCGGACCACAATATCAGAGAAATGAAGAATGGTCAGAGGATCTGCAGTTATTCTAGAGAAGCTGGAACCACAGAAGTATAGTGCCTATAGGAGACCCCACACAAAGAAGATAAGAGAGGAAAATGCCTGTTTCTCCCTCTCTGTTTCCTCATCTTCTATCAGCACTTTCCACTGGCTGAATCCTACTAGGAGCCATGAACACAGAAAGCTAGGAAACAATATTTGCAAGAGTCAGCCCCCTTTCACAATGGGCTGGACAGAGAAAGAATGAAACCATCTCTTTTAAACATTATAGCCTCCTATACCCTTCCTTTTCCTCATGGCTGACTCAGAATCATCACCAGTGCTGTATTGGATGTAGGCATGAGAAGGATTGAGTCAGGCTTAGTCCACATTTACAGGAGGACATGCAAAGTCAACCATGACCCACTCTGCTACAAAGATATTTATATTTAGTATATGCTATACATGTTGCTTCTCAGGGAACAGCATTCTTTGATATCTCTCGTTTTTAACACAAAGTTTGTAGAACATTAAGTACCACTCAAAACAACATCTTTGGCTAATATTTACATGAAAAATATTTGCTCCCCAAAATGTAATATCACATTTTTAACAGAACAACGACTATCTCAGGACAAATGACTATCTTAGCTACCTATGTGTTTTTCCCCACTTCATTTTTTTCTTCTCCTTTAATTCATCATTTCAAAACACACATTTAGTGATTCAATTCCTCCCTAAAATAATTTGTATTGTTTTCAGAATAAATTGTATTGTTTTCCCAAAGCTTGCCTTGATGGCCCTGTGCGGATAGCCTGTCCTTTTCCCCTAACCATCCTTAGACTGCTCCTGCTTCTACACTCAATTCCACTGCATCCCGTCCTGTGAACTTAGTAGGTCCCTCTCTCTGTTCTCATTCAGTCAACTTCTCACCTTGTAGGTCTCAGTTGTATCTAAGAAATCTTCCCTGAATCTATGACATGTTTTATCTCCCAGTTTAGATTTCTGTATCATCATACACCTTTCCTTCTCAATAGTTGTCTCAGGTGTGATTGTATATTTGACTGTGTTAATGTGTAGATGCCTATCACTTACACTACAATTTCTTTTAGGGCAGAAATTGCTTCTGTTTCTCTTGCCACTGAATTATTTTTTTTAATTATTATTATTATTATTATTTATTCAACTGTGCACATGTGCATGTGTATGTGTGTGTGTGTGTGTGTGTGTCTGTGTATGTGTAGAACCATGGACGAATTTGCGAACCACCATGGACGCCTCCACCTCCTTCTGCCCCGGGAGCCACTGAATTCTTAACATGGTAGCTACATCATGAGAACATTTAGTAATTATCTGTAAATGTCCATGAGAGAGACTATTGTTCTGGTGGATGTGTAGATGGATGGATAGATGAGTGGATTTATGGGTAAGTGGATGGGTAGGTTGATGGATAGATAGTGGGTGGATAGATAGGAGAGTGAATGGATAAAACGGATTAGTAGATGGATAAATAAGTGGGTGAATGTATGTATGTATGGATTGATAAGTATTGATAGCTGGATGGAAAGGCAGGTACATACATATGTGATTAGGTGGATGAGAGAGTGGATGGATTGGCAAGTGGGTTCAGGAGTGAGTGGGCAGAGAGAGGAAAGTAGATGGGAGAAAAATATCAGTTGCTACTGTAACATGGTCACTTCTCTCCTTGTTTCTGGTGATAGGCCTCCATCAAGGACTGCAAGAAAGTAATGTGACACCTAGTTAAGTTCACAGACATTCGTTCCTGATCATTTACAACTAAGGGGGTATGAACTCACCAGAAGGGGAAGGCATATATTCCGGCAGATTAAAAAGTAACCATTTTGCAAATGGGTGATTGACCCCTACCATTGCCAAATGCCATATGACCCTGCGATTCCACTTTTGGATATAAGTATTACATCTACCCTTGAATGTGCTCTTATAATAAGACTCCAGTTTAACAGCTTTCTGTCTCTGGCCAGGGGGTGACATACAGTGCCCATCACGATGGAGTGAAGGGCATTGCAGGAGCAGCAAAACTGCAAAAGAAAATCAACGAATCAGAGACTCTATATCATCCACCTAGAACTAGGCCAGCCTAATCTCTCTCCATCCTGAAGCTCAGGGAAATTTGTGGAAGAGGGGTGGTAAGAGTGTAAGAGCAAAACGATGGGAGGAGCAATGATTTGCAAGATACTCCACACAAGTTAGGGCCGAAGCAATCATAATTGGACATTGCAGGCCCGGCGCAATGTCCAACACACTATTGACCTCACAAAGTCTAGCATTTGCTAAAGGCACCAAGATCCTTGGAGGCAAGGGATTGACAGCCACAGAAGTGTTCCTATGCTTAAGGGGAACACAGGAAAGGGTTCAGGGAAATGCCACTGGGTCCTTGTACGTCATGGGAGAGGAGGGCCCAGAGGAGAGTCAGGAATGCACAAGAAAGGACTCTGGGAATTGGGGCGGGAGGCACGGGGATGGGGCGGGAGGGGTGAGGGGAGGGAGAGCAGGGGGTTTGGGGGGAGGAGGAGGGAGGGAGGGAACTGGTGTATCTATTAAGTTTGTATGAGCTGAAATAATAATAAAAATGTATTAAAAAAACAATATCAGTCACTAGGTGAATTTTGGAGATGAGGCTCTTTTTGGAGTTGCTCTCTGACATGCATGGGGCCCAGGAAATACACACTTCCTTTTATTTATTTTCCACATACATTTTTTCTCAGCACCTGCAAGAGACCCTTGCTCATGGAGAGATAAGAGTGATCAAACTTGAGGTGTGGATTGTCTGTGCTATTGAGAGGGATTTATAGTCACTGTCCCCACTCCTAAGTATAAGTCATTTTGATCAGGAAAGCATTCTGACTCACAGGAAGCCATTTTTAATCTTGCCTCTGTTTTCCCAGGCACAAAGAGGCTAATTTGGTTTCCTATTCCTCCATAGATCCAGGAAACTAATTTGGAAAATGCGACAGCCAGTTTTATGTGCCAAGTTGGCTGGGCCATAGCGACCAGTTATTCAATCCAACACTATTCTAGGTGTTGCTATAAGGGTATTTTGTAGATGTGATTAATTTTATAATCAACTTTAAGTAGAGGGAGTTGTTCTCAGTATACTGAATGGGCATGATTCACTTGGGTGAAAGGCCTTAAAAGGCAGGATTGAGATTTCTCTGAAAGAACCTGTGCCTTGGTTCAAGACTGCAAGTTTAATTTGCTCTTCCTGCTTCATGCCTAGCTAGTCCCTCACTTAATTTGTAAACCAGCTCTACAAATTGCATGTCACCGAAAAATGGGGATGTGTCCTGAGAGGTATGTCACTAGTGAGTCACTTTTATCATTGTGCAACCATCATAGTGTACACTTATTCAAATCTAGAGCCTTTAGGTCAGCCTTCTTCATGCAATTGTGAGACTCCATGAACACAAAATATGTGAGGTGCTGCTAGTGTATGAGGGCATATTGTTTTTCAGTAAGCTTTTGTTGTTTGTTTCATAAGTAAAAGGAATAAAGCCTAAAATGGTGATAAAAATCCCTATATTGTATGTATAATTCACCAAATAACTGTTTACTATCATTATCAAACATTCTGCATTGTACATAATCGAACATGTTATACTTCTATATGACTGACTGCATAATAGGTGCATGTATACTCACATCACCAGGAATGCACTCCGTTATGACATCATGATAATAGGAATTTGTCTATACCATTTATGCAAGTTAGTTGTAAATGTCAATGACAATTGAAGACTGAGCTCTGGCCACATTTATGAAAAATTAGTAATTGAGTTAAATCCTCAACAAACCTGTAGGAGACTATCTAAGTGATGAGGAAGACCCATCACAAGAGGGACTATTCTCTGGGCACATGGATAAGATGAAAGAAGCTGGCTAAGAAATTTGAAATACTTTGGCAGGTTCACAGTGTAGCAAGTAAAGAGGTTTGCCGTTCTCTCAGTCATTCTTGTGAACATGGTATGTCTGGTTTCCCTCAACTCCTGGTGTTGGTCTGCACTCTCTTTCCTTTCCTTTTATCAGAAGATAGGCTTACGTACAAATTTTGCTTCACAATCTTTTTCAAGGCTTTTATAAAGACTCTGACTCACAACTCTGACTCACAACTGCCTGAAAAAAGGTGCTTTCTTAACTCTTAACTTTCTGCAGATGTGGAAAATTAGATGCAGAGAGAGAAACGAAATAATTTGCCCCTAAATCACATCATTGGTAAATAGTAGCAATAGAAGAGAGAATGGGGCTAGCCCAGTGTGCCATTACATATAGGTGCCAGCCTGACAACTGAAGACTGAGCTCTGAGCACATCAGTGAAGAATTAGTACTTAGAGAGAAGTCCTGAGCAAGTCTGTGGGAGATTATGAAATTGATGTGGGTAGCTGGGACAATTCCCTGGGCAGGTGAATGGGATGGAGAAAAATGGCTCAGTACTTTGGCATAATTCTGCATACATTGGCAGACACTCAGGCTAAAAGGTGAGTTTTGCCATTTTCTCATCAATCCCTGAGGATATGGTGTGGCCAGTTCCCTCAGCTCCTGGTATTGGTTCTCCTGCCAAGCTGGACTATTAACTGTAACCAGAATTGAAAGGAAAAATAAAATCCCCTGTTCGCTTAAACTGTTTTGGTAATTTATTCATTGGCAACATGATGAGCAACTACAATTATCCAGGTTTAAGAGCACATCCCCTTCTTCCCAGTTGGAGGAAGGCTCCCAGGTTGAGAGGACACCAAAAGACACTGTCATATGGGTGCTATGTGGAGCAAAACCTACTCTTCTTCAGGACTAGATTTTGAGACTGTCGCTAATGTATTTGTTCCTATTAAAGCCAAAGAAGTAAAATTATAGAAAATTCTGATTTGAGCAAAACCACAATACGGAAAGTTAATGTGATGAGTGTTGATACATCTACTCTTCTATTTTTTTCAACATTTAAATGAGCCCTTTAAAATACATGAAAGCATACATATGCTGATGTGCATTTTGACTTTACTTTAGGCTCTAATATGGTTCTGCAGCATCACTCTAGCAGATCCTATCGTTAAGTAAAATTGTGATTTTTGTTCACTGTGGATTTTTTGTATTGATTTTGACATGTATATAAATGTGTATATATGATTGTGTGTGGGCGCACATATATGTGGGGGTGCATGCATGTGCAGTACATGCTCATAGAGGTTAGAAATCAACATCAGGTGATTTCCTGAATCATGGTTCATCGTTTTTGAGACAGAGTCTCAAAAACCTAGCTTGGAATTGGCTAGGTTGACTGACTAGCAAGTCCCAGGGTTCCTCCTGTCTCTGCCTCTTCAGAAGTGGATTATAGGAGCCTACTGCAGTGGCTGTCTCCCCCTTCTCCTACAGGTACTGGGGATCAAGAATCAGGTCCTCATGCTTACATGACAAGCACTAAACCAACTGAGCCATCTCCCAGGCAAATGATTTTTATTTTTTAAATACTGATTTAAAATATTATCTTGGTAATTGAGTTTTTTTTCCCATTGGTTACTGAGATTTGGGGCACTTGTATCTTACTTCTTTCACTCTGGTTCCAAAATTAAAGAGACTTGAGAGACCCCTGCCTGGGGAGGTCAGAGGGAGGGAAAGAGAAGAGATAAATGTAAGCCACAGAAGTATTTTAATGAAAAAAATGACAGTCCAACAGGTCTCATAGAATAGTCACCTTTGGACTGGAGAAATAGCTCAGGGACTGAAACTTTTGCCTCACAAATAAAAGGACCTGAGTTTGGATTCCCCAGATTCCACGTAAAAATGCCAGGTGGAAATTCTAGCCCTAGGAGGTGGAGCCTTGGAAACCACAAAACAAAGCAATAAGGAAACAGAACAATCCAAATTCCAAATATCATCTTTAAACTTCTATGGGCACACATGCTCAAGTGCCCTCTTGTACACACACACACACACACACACACACACACACACACACACACATACACACACACCCCATGAAAAAAATGTGGAAAAATCACCCTTTCTGTGCACCATCAAGAAGCTAATGCATATGGGGGATGACGGGGGAGGGCAGGGAAGAGAGAAAGGAGGAGGTACTTACTGAGATTGTATGATTAAGCAAAAAATGCATAATAAAAAGAAAGAAAAAAAGGCTAATACATTACCAGGTATGATGGTTAGTACTGTCAACTTGACAGGATCTAGAACTATCTGGTGGACAAGCCTTTGGCCATATTTTTGAGGGACATTCTACATGAGGCTGAGTGAAATGGAGAGACCCATCTTAACTGTGGGTGACACCTTTCCACGGACTGTGAATTCTAGACTTAACCAAAGGGAAAAGCATTCATTACATTCTGCCCTTGACTATGGATGGGGTATGATCAGTTGCCAACAGTTTTGACTCTACCATGATCATGAACTGTTCCCTTGAACTATGAGCCAAAATAATTCCATCTTTCCTTAAGTTGCTTCTGCCATGTATTTTGTTGCAGCAGAAAGACAAGTAACTAATAGTGCAGAATAAAACAGAATTGGGGGATGTATTTTGGGTGCTGATGGGTGAAGGTCAGGGTTCACTGCAGAGAGGCATCACCAGGGGTTTAGGGATGGGCAACTGGAATCTGAGTCTGGGAAACTACCAAGAGCCTGGAGACTACAAATGGTCAACATCAAGTGAAGCTGCTTTTCCTCCAATGAACCCAGATCTAAAAAGGCAACTGAGGTAACTATATAAAAAAGATGAATGCTTATTTTTTTATTTTTTGATTAATTAAAGTGTGTGTATGAGGGGGGACTTGATTGTGTGTGCCTGTGGAGACCCAAGGGTGACATCATAAATCCTGGATTGCTTTATCTCCCTGCTGGCTTGCTCTGGGGTTTCCCAGGCTCTGTCTTCCAGGGTGGAAATTGTAGGCTGCTGCTATTTCTATTGACATTTTTACGTGGTATCTATGGGTCTGAAGTCAGGTCCTTCTGCTTGTGAGGCAAAAACTTTATTAACCCCTGGGCCATCTCCCCAGTTATAAATGCTGCTTCTACAAAGACTTAAACTTTTCCCACTCTTCTGCACCCCGCTCCTCTGACCGTGACGCGCGCGCTCGCAATCCAGCCGGGCCTCATCCTGCGACCTAGGTAAGCTCTGCCCGCGCCTGCTCACAAGAACCCCAGGTCAGCCCAAGGGACCGAGCTCCTACCCCACCATCCAGCCGGGAGCTCGCACAGGACCGAGGGACGAGGAGGACCTCCCCCTGCGCCCGGGACCCGCCCCAGCTCCCCTCGGGTTAAATAGCTCCACGCAGACGTCCCCATAGTCCCTTCCCCACCCCGCTCCTCCAGCCTGGACGCACACGCGATCCAGGAGGCCTCATCTGCGACCTAGGTAAGCTCCGTCCCTGCCCATTCCCAGAACCCCAGGCCAAATAATTCAGTTTAGTGAAATTGAAAGATCTTAAGAATTAAAACGACAATGCCAAAGTCAAACTGCAAATCCATGAGAAGCAACACTCAAGTAAACAAATTTCCCACTGAAGGAATTAATCCCATAATGTTAGACTCCAACAACAACAAACCCACGGAAAATGGCCAAGAAAGCCTGACCCAGGATAACGACTTTCAAAACATGATCATTACCATGTTCAATACTATGAAAGAGGAAATACGGGAGGAATTATATAATCGAATCAATCGCTTTGAAGAGGAACACAACAGACACATGGAGGAGTTGAGAAAAACAGTGCAAGAAGCAAAAACTGGCATAGAACAGTTAAAACAGACTCAAGCAGAGTTTAAAACTGAGCTACAAGTTATCTTCAACCCAGAACTCCACAGAGAGTCTTATCAACAGAACTAACGAACCAGAAAACAGAATTTCAGACCTTGAAGATAAAGGAGTACTAATCAGCTCAATGGAAGAGGTTGTTAAAGCCAAAAAGATACTTGAGAGAAATATCCAAGAGGTATGGGACACCCTGAAGAAACCAGAGCAAGAATCCCAAAATAACACCCCTGAGGAAATTTTTCAAACGATCATCAAGGAAAACTTTCCTCATCTAAAAAAAGAGAGGCCCATCCATATACAAGAGGCATTCCGCACCCCAAACAGATACAACCAAAACAGAAGCACGCCACGGCAAATAATAGTTAAAACACTCCACATTCAAGATAAAGAACTGGTGCTGAGAGCTTCAAGGGAGAAAAAACAAGTCACTTTTAAAGGTAAACCTATCAAAATAACAAATGACTTCTCAGTCGAAACAGTAAAAGCAAGAAGAGCTTGGAGAGACATACTTCAAGTATTGAATGAGCAAAAATGTCAACCCAGGCTGATTTACCCTGCAAAACTATCCATCATGATCGAGGGAGAAAGAAAAATCTTCCAGCACAAAGACAACTTGAAGGGATACATGTCCACCAAACCAGGCCTTCAAAAAATGCTAGAAATGATACTCAAGTGTGAAGAAAAAAACAGGCATATCCAGGAGAGCAGAACGCAAGTATAACACCATTAAAAGTGAAGCAATATACTTATAAAAACTACTAAACATAATAAATGTCTGGAATTAACAATAGTTTCTCCATTATAACACTAAATGTTAATGGAATTAATTCACCGAACAAGAGACACAGATTACAAACTTGGATTAAAAATCACAATCCATCAATCTGCTGCCTCCAGGAAACCCATCTCACCATAAAAGATAGGCACGCTCTAAAAATAAAAGGCTGGTCAACAATTCTACAAGCAAATGGAAGCAGAAAACAGGCAGGGGTAGCCATTATGCTATCAGACAAAGTGGACTTCAAACCAAAGAAAATTATAAGAGACACAGATGGATACTACATTTTAGTCACAGGTACAATTCACCAGGAAGACTTCACAATACCAAACATATATGCACCCAATACGGGCCCCTCCACATTTATTAAGAAAACCCTACAGCGTCTAAAGCAAGAAATCAACGCCCAAATGATAATTCTTGGGGACTTCAACACCGTCCTCTCAACATGGGATAGATCAACAGGTCAAAAGCTTAACAGAGACACTTTGGAACTTAATCAAACCCTGAAAGAAATGGACCTTAGAGATCTCTATCGAACTTTTCACCCACGCACCAAAGAATACACATTTTTCTCAGCAGCACACGGAACTTTCTCCAAAATAGATCACATATTGGGCCACAAAATGAATCTACACATATACAAAAAAGTTGAAATTCTAACCTGTTCCCTATCAAACCACCATGGCCTAAAGCTGGACATCCACAACACACACATCAAACAAGAGAAAATACACTAACTCCTGGAAACTTAACACTATGATGCTGAATGAGAACTGGATTCAGGAAGAAATTAAAAAGGAAATTCAAGATTTCCTGAAAGTGAATGATAACGAAAATACAACTTACCAAAATCTCTGGGACACAATGAAAGCTGTTCTAAGAGGTAAGTTCATAGCTCTTAATGCCTACATCAAAAAAACGGAAACATCAGAAATAACCAACTTAACAATGCAGCTTAAAGCTTTAGAGAAATTAGAGCAATCTGATCTCAAAAGTAGTAGAAGAGAGGAGATTAGCAAAATAAGGGGAGAAATATCTGAAATCGAGATTAAGAAAACGATAGAAAAAATCAACCAGTCAAAAAGCTGGTTCTTTGAAAAAATCAATAAGATTGATACACCCCTAGCTAAATTAACCAAAAGCAGGAGAGAGAAAACCCAAAATAACAAAATTAGAAATGAACATGGAGTTATCACTACTGATACCCAAGAAATCCAGAGAATTATAGTATCATATTTCAAAAACTTATACTCTGTGAAGTTTGACAACACTAAAGAGATGGATGAATTTCTAAGTAAACACAACTTACCTAAAGTGAATCAGGAAGTTGTGAATTATTTAAATAGTCCTATAACATATAAGGAAATTGAGGAAGTAATCTTGAATCTTCCCACCAAAACATGTCCTGGACCAGATGGATTCAGCACAGAATTCTACCAGACATTTAAGGAGTTAATAATACCAATACTCCTTAAACTGTTCCATCAAATAGCAAAGGAAGGAACACTACCAAATTCATTCTATGAAGCCACTATCATTTTAATCCCAAAACCTAATAAAGACTCACTTAAAAAAGAAAACTATAGGCTGATCTCTCTGATGAACACAGACACAAATATTCTCAACAAAGTTTTAGCAAATCGGATTCAAAAACATATTAAAAAGATCATTCATGGGGTCCAAGTAGGCTTCATCCCCGGCACACAAGTTTGGTTCAACATACGCAAATCAATAAATGTAATTCATCATGTAAACCAGTCCAAAGTCCAAGACCACATGATACTCTCAATAGATGCAGAAAAAACTTTTGACAAGATCCAACGGCCTTTTATGATCAAAACACTAAAGACAGTAGGAATGGAAGGAACCTTTATCAATATAATAAAAGCTGTATACAACAAGCCCACAGCAAGGATTATGCTCAATGGGGAACAATTGGAAGCATTCCCACTTCGATCAGGAACTAGACAAGGCTGTCCACTCTCACCACTTCTATTCAATATTGTACTTGAAGTCTTAGCTGAAGCCATAAGACAAGAAAGGGACATAAGAGGGATTCAAATTGGCAAGGAAGAAGTCAAGCTATCCCTATTTGCAGATGACATGATCTTATACCTGAGTGACCCCAAAAACTCCACCAGGAAGCTCCTGGAACTAATTGAGAAGTTCAGCAGGGTGGCAGGATACAAAATAAATGTACAAAAATCAGAGGCCTTCCTATATGCCCAGGATGAAAGAAGTGAAAAAGCATTGAGAGAAACAATCCCATTTACTATAGCCCCTACAAAAATGAAATACCTTGGTATAAACCTAACCAAGGAGGTAAAAGACCTTTACAATGAAAACGTTAAAACCCTCAAGAAAGAAATTGCTGAAGACATCAGAGGGTGGAAAGACCTCCCATGCTCCTGGATTGGCAGAATCAACATCGTAAAAATGACCATCCTACCAAAGGCAATATACAAATTCAATGGTATACCAATTAAAATCCCAAAACAATTCTTTAAAGAAGTTGACCAAACAATCTCAAAATTCATATGGAGGCACAAAGGACCCGGGATAACAAAGACAATCCTGAGTAACAAAAACACTGCTGGAGGTATCACCATACCGAACCTTAATCTATATTACAAATCCATAGTTATAAAAACAGCCTGGTACTGCCTCCAAAATAGACACACAGATCAATGGATAAGGATTGAAGACCCAGATATAAGCCCACAAAATTACAGCCATTTGGTCTTTGACAAAGGGGCCCAAAGAATCCAATGGAAAAAGAACAGCATCTTGAACAAATGGTGCTGGCAAAACTGGATCTCCACATGCAGAAGATTAAAGCTGGACCCGTACTTGTCACCATGTACAAGACTTAATTCCAAATGGATCAAGGACCTTGATATCAGGCCAGAGACTATAAAAACCATAGTTGAAAGGATAGGGAACTCCCTCGAGCTGATTGGGCTAGGCCAACACTTCCTAAACAGACATCCAATGGCACAGTCACTGCTACCAACTCTGAACAGTTGGGATCTTGTGAAATTAAAGAGCTTCTGTTCAGATAAAGAGATTGTAACACGAGCTCAAAGGCAACCCACAGAATGGGAGAAAATCTTCACTAACCACATATCTAATAGAGCTCTACTGTCCAGAGTGCACAAAGAACTTAGAAAACTAAACATCGAGGAAACCAATGGCCCAATTAAAAAATGGGCCCTGGAACTTAAAAGAAATTTTACCAGGGATGAAATTAAAATGTCTAACAAATATCTTAAAAAATGCTCCACTTTTTTAGCCATCAGGGAAATGGAAATCAAAACTTCCCTGAGATATCATCTCACCCTGGTCAGGATGGCAAAAAGCCACAATACAAACAACAACAAATGCTGGAGAGGATGTGGAGAGAGGAGAACTCTCCTACATTGCTGGTGGGAGTGCAGGCTCATCCAACCACTCTGGCGAGCCGTCTGGAGATTCTTAAAGAAATTAAAGATTTTAATGCCATATGACCCTGCGATTCCACTTTTGGGTATAACCCCCCATACAGCAGAGGTTCACCTCGATAGCACAAGCACGACCATGTTCATAGCAGCACTGTTTACAATAGCAAAGACATGGAATCAACCCAAATGACTACAGTTGACGAATGGATAAGGAAACTGTGGTACATCTATACAATGGAGTACTACTCAGCCATCAAAAATGATGAGTTACTGGAATTTGCCGGGAAATGGATGTCATTAGAAACAATTATATTAAGTGAAGTATCCCAGACCCAGAAAACTAAGCTCCATATGTACTCCCTAATAGGTGGCTCCTAATACCAAACCCACCCAGCCCATCTTGAGACACTCATAGGTAAATCTATGTATTACCTACAGTAATTGCAAGGATTATGAACAGGAGGGATGGGGTTGGAGGGCCACAGCAGAAACAAGGAGAGAAGTGACCATGTTACAGTAGAGAAAATAGGCCTCCATCAAGGACTGCAAGAAAGTAATGTGACACCTAGTTAAGTTCACAGACATTTGTTCCTGATCATTTACAACTAAGGGGGTATGAACTCACCAGAAGGGGAGGGCATATAGTCTGGCAGATTAAAAAGTAACCATTTTGCAAATGGGTGATTGACCCCTCTCATTGCCAAATGCCATATGACTCTGCGATTCCACTTTTGGGTATAAGTATTACATCTACCCTTGAATGTGCTCTTATAATAAGACTCCAGTTTAATAGCTTTCTGTCTCTGGCCAGGGGGTGACACACAGTGCCCATCACGATGGAGTGAAGGGCATTGCAGGAGCAGGAAAACTGCAAAAGAAAATCAACAAACCACAATCCAGAACTTCAGAGACTCTATATCAACCACCTAGAACTAGGCCAGCCTAATCTCTCCCCATTCTGAAGCTCAGGGACATTTGCGGAAGAGGGGGTGGTAAGAGTGTAAGAGCAAAAGGATGGGAGGAGCAATGATTTGCAAGATACTCCACACAAGTTAGGGCCGAAGCAATCATAATTGGACATTGCAGGCCCAGCGCAATGTCCAAAACACTATTGACCTCACAAAGTCTAGCATCTGCTAAAGGCACCAAGATCCTTGGAGGCAAGGGATTGACAGCCACAGTAGTGTTCCTATGCTTAAGGGGAACATAGGAAAGGGTTCAGGGAAAGGCCACTGGGTTCTTGTACGTCATCGGAGAGGAGAGCCCAGAGGAGAGTCAGGAATGCACAAGAAAGGACTCTGGGAATTGGGGCGGGAGGCACGGGGGGGGGGGGACGGGGCGGGAGGGGTGAGGGGAGGGGGAGCAGGGGTTCCAGGGGGGGAGGAGGAGGGAGGGAGGGAACTGGTGTACCTATTAAGTTTGTATGAGCTGAAATAATAATAAAAAATGTATTAATAAAAAAAAGAAACTTTTCCCAGTCTCCCAAAGTGGAGAGGACTCCACACAGACAGCACATAAAATCAAGTATGCACTCCTCTAAATTATATGGGATTACTATAAGGGGGGGTGTGGTTAGGAATTGGAGGGCATTCCAGACAAGCAGATAACAAACAAGACTCTTTACTTTCAATGAGAATATTTCTAACATTCATTAACATGCTTCTCATTCCGAAAGGTCTCTGAGGACATGACTTTCTCTGCCTGGCCCATGTTCTCACATGGAAACCAAACCCAAGGCACAACCATCTGTGGAACTTCATCAAATCTGCTCCAAATGATTCTCTTCTTCATCATAGCTACAATCTGTACCATCCTCTTTCCTTATTCCTGAAGACAGTGGGTTAGCTGCAAATATTCCTTGAAAATCTAACCAGGAACCATCAACACACTTCATTCAGTTCTGTGGTCTGACTATATCCAAGCCAGAAAAAATCTCTAAAAGCTTACCACATAGAGATCTGAAAATGGTGTTCACAGCATCTTCGCTCATTATAGGCAAAAACTGGAAGGAACCCAAGTATTCTTCAGTGAGAAAATAGATAAACAAATTATGGTATGCTTAGGCAATGGACCATGACTCAGCAATAAAATAACAAGCACAAGAACAAGACAAGGGACTGTCAAAGCATCTTGCTGAGAAAACAAACTGTGTGCTAAAGAGATCTGCTGTCTGATCCTGTCATGAGTTCAAAGACAGGCAGGCTCTACAGTAACACACAGTGAGCAGAAGCTGTGTTGACCAGGAGGGGTACAAGAAAAGTTTCTGGAGAGATGGAAGCCTGCCACATATCGATCTGAATGGTAATCACACTGGTATACATACATTAAAAATTCATCAACCTGAATACAAGATTTGTGCCTTTTACCCTAAATAAATTACACTTCGATTTAAATTATATAAAAACAAATTAGGCAATTTTTTAAAAAGGTGATTGATGTATGCAAATGTCCATATAAATCTTCATAATGTTGTGAAAATGCAAGTTTTGGCTAAAATATTGTTGCTATTGATCAACACTGACCCAGAAAAATTTTTCCAGTGATGTAAATATTCTACCTTATGTGGTATGATGGCTATTAGCCACTAGTATTTGGCATATAGTTAGTGCAATTAAGGAACTCGGTTTTTATTTTGGCTCATTTGAATTTAGGTATAAAATAAGTTACTGGTTCTACAGTTTGGGACATTGTGGCACAGATAAAATGTCAGATGAAGAAGTACAAATTCTCCTTATCTACTTAGGAGAGAGAACATTCAACAAGACCATTCAGAGATGTGGGTGAGTTACAACCAAAATAAATGCTTTGGGAATGGGAGATATCTTAGACATTCTCGTCTATGCCCTAATCAGTTGTTTCCCCTGAAGTCAAAATTTCATTTACTTTACATTACCAGTGGATTAGTTCAGAGTCTCCCAAAATGTTTGTGGATCTTTGGTTGCCCACTCACTTATATGAATTAAATATTTGTGGATTTTTCCACGACCATTCACTTCCATGAAGGAAATGTGTGTGGATCCTTAGTTTCCCACTCATTTCCATGAATGAAATGTTTGTAAATTCTTGGTCTTCTACTCACTTTTATAAATGAAATGTTCGTGGATCTTGGTCATCTGTTTACTTTCATAAATGGAATGTTTTATGGATTCTTGGTTTCTTGTTCACTTTTGCAAATGAGATATCTGTGGATTCTTGGTTATTATCTTCATTTCATATCCATTGTTATAAAAAATACTCAATCCAAACCATTTAAGGGAACAAGGACAATTTTGTTCATGCTCACACTTCCAAGTCATATCAAATCATGATAGAAGAGCAAAGTATACTGTCCATGCCATATCCAAAATTAGGAGCTGGGAGACAAGCAATGACCAGTAGTTCATTTTAGTTTGTTAGTTTGCCAATTACTGACCAACTTTCTACATCTTTATCTACCTGCCAGGAAACTATGGGCTGGGTCTTCCCTCACCAATCATACAATGAAGACAGTCTCTTACTGGCTTTCTCAAAGATCTGTCTTAATCCTTCATAGGTGTACCTAGAGACCTGCTTCAAGTGTTAAGTGATGGCTAAAAGCAGGTCATCATTACCCTAAGCTCTGTTTGCACTAAATGCCACCCCCAAATCTCATGCACTGCCCTGATTATTCCCCAGATTTTTATGCAATTTCTTAAGAGATAATTATTCTTGAGCTGGTGAGATGGATCAGGGAGGAAAAGTGCTGGCTCCAAACACTGATATTCTTTGTTTGGTTCCCAGAGCCTTTGTGAAAAAAATCTGGATTCAGTGACTCACATCTGCAATCCCAACATTTCTTGGTGTGAGATGGAAAGTCTGAGAATCAGGGGAGACTCACAGATGAGGCAGAGCAGCAGAAGCAACAAGAAACACCCTGCCTCAACAAGGTGGAAATTGAGGACTTTCAGAAATTTGCCTTCTGACCTTGCACATAGCTGTATGTATACCCACAAAATAAATGAATAAGTAATCATTTTTTTTCCTAATTGTAGCTTCAATGCTGCCATTTGGTCTGCATATTTGGAAAGAGAAGGGTTCGCATGGGTAAGTTCCTTTTCAGATCTCTTCTATTATTCCTTCTGCCTTCAGCCTCACTGGTTTCACACAACGTAAGTTGCCCTTCGCCTTCAATTCCAAGCTATCTCTGGGCTGGGCTAAGCACGTCCTCTTTCCACTCATCCTGAGCCGTGAGTTTCTTCACTTTGTTTCGTCAGCCATAATTTATTTATGCATCTTTTGCCTTTAAGAAATTAACTAAAATTGCACATCTATAGCTTTTCTCCACTATCTTCCTCATTAGGGAATGATAATATATGTATTCTTTTTTCTATCATTTTAGTGGAGAGAGGATAGATGATGTGTGTGATCAGATCAGGAAGTCCTTGCTGAGTATCTTCAGATTCTCACAGGCAGGAGAAGCTATCCAGTCTTTCCAGCCTCTTGAAGGAGATTCCAGCAGTCTCGACACTATTTTTTTTTTAATTAAAAATTTAATTATACATTTTAAAATTTTTTACCAGTTCCCTCCCTCCCCCCTCCCCTTCCCCCAGTGTCTCCCCCCCAATTCCCAGAGAGTCCTTTATTGTGTGCGCCTAACTCTCCACTAGGTCCTCCTCTCCGATGACATATAAGGACCCAGTGGCATTTCCATAAGCTCTTTCTCTTGTTCCCCTTAAGCATAAGATCACTACTATGGCTGTCAATCCCTTGCCTCCAGGGGTCTCGGTGCCCTTAACAGATGCTAGACTTTATGAGGGCAACAGTGCGCTGGACATTGCGCAGGGCATGCAAAGTTCCATTATGATTGCTTTGGCCCCAACTATTGTTGAGAATCTTGCAAATCGTTGCTCCTCCCATCCTTTTGCTCTTACAATCTTACCGCCCCCTCTTCCGCAAATGTCCCTGAGCTCCAGAATGGGGAGAGATTAGGCTGTCCTAGTTCTATGTGATTGATATAGAGTCTCTGAAGTTCTGGATTGTGGTTTGTTGATTTTCTTTTGCAGTTTTGCTGCTCCTGCAATTCCCTTCATTCCATTCTGCTGGGCACTGTATGTCACCCCCTGGCCAGAGACAAAAAGCTGTTAAACTGGAGTCTTGTTGTAATAGCACATTCAAGGGTAGATGTAATAAGAGTAGGAAACCTCACTGAGGGAGGGGTCTATCACCCATTTGCAAAATGATTACTTTTTATCTGCTAGACTATATGCCCTCCCCTTCTGGTGAGATCAGGAAAGAACGTCTGTGAACTTAACCAGGTTTCTCATTACTTACTTGCAGACCTTGATGGAGGCCTATTTTCTCTGCTGTAACATGGTCTCCTCTCTCCTTGTTTCTGGTGTGGCCCTCCTAACCCATCTCTCTTGTTCATAATCCTTGCAATTACTGTGTTACATAGGTTTACTTTTGAGTGTCCCAATGTGGGCTGGGCGAGTTTGGTACTAGGAGCCACCTATTAGGGAGTACATACGGCGCTTAATTTTCTGGGTTTGGGATACTTCACTTAATATAATTCTTTCTAATGACATCCATTTCCCAGCAAATTCCAGTAATTCATCATTTTTGATGGCTGAGTAGTACTCCATTGTATAGATGTACCACAGTTTCCTTATCCACTCGTCAACTGTTGGACATTTAGGTTGATTCCATGACTTTGCTATTGGAAACAGTGCTGCTATGAACATGGTCGAGCTTGTGCTATCGAGGCGAACCTCTGCTGCTTGGGGGGTTATTCCCAAAAGTGGGATAGCAGGGTCATATGGCATTTCAATCTTTAATTTCTTTAAGAATCTCCAGACGGCTGTGAAGTTTGACAACACAAAAGAGATGGATGAATTTCTAAGTAAACACAAATTACCTAAATTGAATCAGGAAGTTGTGAATTACTTAAATAGTCCCATAACATATAAGGAAATTGAGGAAGTAATCTCGAATCTTCCCACCAAAAAATGTCCTGGACCAGATGGATTCAGCACAGAGTTCTACAAGACATTTAAGGAGTTAATAACACCAATACTCCTTAAACTGTTCCATCAAATAGCAAAGGAAGGAACACTACCAAATTCCTTCTATGAAGCTAATATCGTTTTAATCCCAAAACCTAATAAAGATTCACTTAAAAAAGAAAACTATAGGCCGATCTCCCTGATGAACACAGATGCAAAGATTCTCAACAAAGTCTTAGCAAATCGGATTCAAAAACATATTAAAAAGATCATTCATGGGGACCAAGTAGGCTTCATCCCCGGCACACAAGGTTGGTTCAACATACGCAAATCAATAAATGTAATTCATCATGTAAACCAGTCCAAAGTCCAAGACCACATGATACTCTCGATAGATGCAGAAAAAGCTTTTGACAAGATCCAACAGCCTTTTATGATCAAAACGCTAGAGACAGTAGGAATGGAAGGAACCTTTATCAATATAATAAAAGCTGTATACAACAAGCCCACAGCAAGGATTATGCTCAATGGGGAACAATTGGAAGCATTCCCACTTCGATCAGGAACAAGACAAGGCTGTCCACTCTCACCACTTCTATTCAATATTGTACTTGAAGTCTTAGCCGAAGCCATAAGACAAGAAAGGGACATAAGAGGGATTCAAATTGGCAAGGAAGAAGTCAAGCTATCTCTATTTGCAGATGACATGATCTTATACCTGAGTGATCCCAAAAACTCCACCAGGAAGCTCCTGGAACTAATTGAGAAGTTCAGCAGGGTGGCAGGATACAAAATAAATGTGCAAAAATCAGAGGCCTTCCTATATGCCCAGAATGAAAGAAGTGAAAAAGCCTTGAGAGAAACCATGCCATTTACTATAACCCCTAAAAAAATGAAATACCTTGGTATAAACCTAACTAAGGAGGTAAAAGACCTTTACAATGAAAACTTTAATACCCTAAAGAAAGAAATTGCAGAAGACACCAGAAGGTGGAAAGACCTCCCTTGTTCCTGGATTGGCAGAATCAACATTGTAAAAATGACCATCCTACCAAAGGCAATATACAGATTCAATGCTATACCAACCAAAATCCCAAAGCAATTCTTCAAAGAAGTTGACCAAACAATCTCAAAGTTCATATGGAGGCACAAAAGACCCAGGATAGCAAAAACAATCCTGAGTAACAAAAACACAGCTGGAGGTATTACCATACCAAACCTAAGTCTATACTACAAATCCATAGTTATAAAGACAGCCTGGTACTGGCTCCAAAATAGACACACAGATCAATGGATAAGGATTGAAGACCCAGATATAAGCCCACAAAGTTACAGCCATTTGGTCTTTGACAAAGGGGCCCAAAGAATCCAATGGAAAAAGAACAGCATCTTCAACAAATGGTGCTGGCAAAACTGGATCTCCACATGCAGAAGATTAAAGCTGGACCCGTACTTGTCACCATGTACAAGACTTAATTCCAAATGGATCAAGGACCTTGATATCAGGCCAGAGACTTTAAAAACCATAGTTGAAAGGATAGGGAACTCCCTCGAGCTGATTGGGCTAGGCCAACACTTCCTAAACAGACATCCAATGGCACAGTCACTGCTACCAACTCTCAACAGTTGGGATCTTGTGAAATTAAAGAGCTTCTGTTCAGATAAAGAGATTGTCACACGAGCTCAAAGGCAACCCACAGAATGGGAGAAAATCTTCACTAACCACATATCTGACAGAGCTCTACTGTCCAGAGTGCACAAAGAACTTAGAAAATTAAACTCCAAGGAAAACACTGGCCCAATTAAAAAATGGGCCCTGGAACTTCAAAGAAACTTTACCAGGGATGAAATTAAAATGTCTAACAATTATCTTAAAAAATGCTCCACTTCCTTCGCCATCAGGGAAATGCAAATCAAAACTTCCCTGAGATATCATCTCACCCCGGTCAGGATGGCAAAAATCCACAGTACAAACAACGACAAATGCTGGAGAGGATGTGGGGAGAGGGGAACTCTCCTACATTGTTGGTGGGAATGCAGGCTCATACAGCCACTCTCGACACTATTACCTCATCTGCCATTCCTCTGCTGGGCTGGGAAGATGGCAACGAGATCTACAGGGACCTGAGTGCAGCAGGTGGACTGAGCTGTACTGCAAAGGGCAAGAACTTCTATTTCCACATGAGAAAATCCATTAAAAGACCACCTAAGAAAAAAAAAACAAAAACAAACAAATGAATAAAGTCACCTAAGACCCAACTCCAGAGATGCTTCATGATACAGGTGGAAAGGTCCTCTGAACTCACCCTGGGTAGATAGAGCCCTGGGTAAATTTCCCAAGGATCTTAGAAAGAGAAGAATTCTTGGACACCAAGAATGCCAGGCGTTATGACATTGGAATGAAATAAGAGAATCACATGCTATGCTTCTGTGGGCTGCCATAGCCAGTTTAGCCACCGAGGGAGATCAACCAGCAAAGACCTGAGGCAGGCACTTGCACATGCTGAACGAATGTCTACTTCAGAAGGCAAGACACTAATTGAGGATATAATGCCATTATAGGTGATTGTCTATGTCATTTCTGGCACAGGGAGAAAGATAGGCAAGTGGAATATGAGTATTCCCATTTATAGTATGTCTTTCTTGATCAAAAGATAATCAAATTAAAGAAAACAGCACAGGGTGTATGCTTTATCCAGGCCTGGTGGTACAGGCCTACAGAATCCCAACTATTTGGGAAGTTGAGGCAGGTGCATTGAAAGCTAAAGGTGAGTCTGGGTCACAGAGTGAGTTTAAATAGTCAACTGAGCAACTTAGTGATACCTTGCATGAAATGAAAAGTAAAAAAACTCTGGGAAGACAGCTCAGAGGTAGAACAAATGCCTGGCATGCAGAAGGTGTAGGGTTCAAACATTGAGAAAAGAATTAAAAGTCTTAACCATCGGGAGGAAGAGGCTCTCTGGTCCCTCCATACACATTCTCAGGCTATTATGGAGACTTGCACACATGTAACATAAATCATCTATATGGATTTGGAGTCTGAATTCTGGTAGATGCCACAGATTGGTCCTGGGAATGAGACAGTGTATCATCAAGGGAGGCAGGCATCATGCTTGAAATTCTGCTATGTAGGGGAGCTATTCAAATAGTTGGTAAGCCACAGGCACCAACCACTCACTCAGACACGTTAAGGGTCACCCCTGAATACACACACACACACACACATGCGCACGCACGCATACATAATTGCTGAATGTAATAGCTTTCATCCTTATGATAAGACAATGTGAGTAATCATAATAGGACTTTGCATGACCTGCGCAATGACCAACATATCATTGAACCCCCAAAGTCTAGCATGGATCACAGGCACTACGATCCTTAGAGGCAAGCGATCAACAGCCACAATAGTGTTTCTATACTAAGGGGAACACAAAAAAGAGCTCTAGGCAAAGCTGCTGAGTCCTTACACCTCATCAGAGAGGAGGACCCAGAGGGAAGTTTGACATGCACACTAAAGGATGCTCCAGGAATGGGGGGGGGGCAGGGGGAACCAGGAGTAGGGGAGAGAGGGGCAGAAGGGAAGGAGAAAGAGGGGGAGAAGTAAAGGGATCCAGGGAGGGGTACAGGGAGGGAGGGGAATGGGGTACCTATCAACTTCATATGAGTGGAAGAAATAAAAAAAATCACAATGTGGAAACAATTTAAGGAAGGGATTTATTTTTGGCTTATGATTTCAGCTTGTGCTCACTTGGCTCTGTTTCTTCTCAGATGCAGTGTGTGTGATGAGACAGAACATCAAGGCAGAGAGGACTTTGGAGAACAGAGGCCGGCAAGGAAAGGCCCAGGTTTCCCTGTGTCTCCTTCAAAGGCACATACTGATCCTATCCTTTCAACTGAGCCTCACCTTCAGATAGTCTATTCAAATTTTGAATTCATTAGTGGATAAAGATTTTGGCTTTGTCAGAAACACGATCTAAACCTCTCTAGAAGCACCGCCACAGACACATCTGGAGGTGTGCTTTACTAATTTCACAGGCATCCCTTGATCCAACAGCTAACAAGATTAACCATCACGCTTAGCCTCTGAAAAGTAGCATGGAATCTGATGGGCTGCACCGCTGGGCTTCTTGTCCAGACAACTTTAACTTGTGTGAATTGCTACTTTAATCTGGATACCTGTGTGGGAAGAATCAGTAGGAAAATCTGCTTGAGGGTCTGGTTCTTTACCATCTGTCACTTTATGATAAGGTTTCTGCCTTTGATAACCTGACTATCACCCAATTATCAAGATACTGATAAATTGAAAATGGACTGGCCCTGCATTATTGCAAAGTACCAACCTAACTTAAGGGCTCAGCATCCTGCTGGAATTTAAAGAGCTTATTTGAGTTTTAGTGACATAATTTTAAAACATCAGTTGGTTTCTTGAGCATGCGCCTCCCGAATATTCTTCATAACCCTATGAGTATACATTCTCATGATCAGAAAATGCATTCAGTAATAAACAATGGAAATATTTCATTCTCTTTTATGCATAAGGAAGACCTAGAATATATAGTAGGAGCCAAGATCTTGAGTCTTTCTGCACTATCATCTTTAGAATATAGATTTCATCCTCAAGCTGTCCTCTTTGCCCAAGACATCTACTGAAACTCTAGCCATTATGTCTGAGTTCTAAACAGAAAGCAAGCAGGAGAGAAGAGAGGCAGATTAGTCCCCTGACATTGTCTGGCTCTTGCTAAGGCTTTTCTTCAGAAGCTCTGTCTGCTACTTCTGTTCCACCCTATCAGTTCCATTTAGGTACAAGAGTAGCTAGAACACAGTTCTTTAGTCTGGCCTATTGCTGCATGAAATACAGTTGGGGTTCTGAAGAAGATCAAAGGGAGAGGTGCTGTGGAACAGAGGTGCTGGGGAAAAATGGTGCTAGGGAGGAGAGATAATGAGAAAGATAAGAGATGGGGAGGAGAGATGCTAGGGAAAGGTACTGGGCAGGAGAGGTGGTGGGGGGACAATGGGCTGCAATGAGAGGTGTAGCATTCCTGTTTTTGCTTTGTGTATGAAATTAATCCCCATGGCTCCTCCTTGGGCCAAGTGAAGTGAAAGAAAACACATCCCCAAAGTGGCACTTTGAGAGTACCATCCGAAGCCTCCTAGAGGATTTACCACCCTCTCTTAAAAAAGAGAGGCCAAGCCAACTGTTCAGAGGCCCACAGACTGCGAGAAAAAGCCTGACCTCTGGGGTTGGTGGCAGGTGGATCCTTTTAAACCTGAATCTTTTCCTTTTCTCTCCTTAGATGATAGAGGTGGCCCTGGATTTAGAAACCTGAGTGGACCACACAGAGTTCACACATACAAGGAAAAGAACCAGTTACTCTTAGTACCATGGTGAGAAAGACAAATTAACCTTGAATGCCATCAGAAAGTCCTGAGGGGACCAGGCAGAGTCCAGTCAGCATTAACTGAGAATGGTAGACAACTTATCCATCCCAACTAATCTCTTATGGGATTTTACAAGTGCAAGGAGTGAGAGTGATCTGAGTGGATGGGGGCAGAGTTAGAAATGCCTTTCAAGGAGGGTATGATGGCTTTCTTGCTTAAAGACTTTTACAAGTAACTTGTATGGAAGTCCATCTCAGAATGTGAAGACTGAGGGTCAGATGCTGACCTGAAAAGAACTCAAGTCTATGAGAGGTATCAGTATTGGAGGAATTTACTGTAGAGGTGTGGTAGCGTCTTTGAGATCATCATGACGTAAGCATGGCTAGAAGGTTCTTTACTAGCCTGGGATTTTACCTCTTCATCCCTTCTTTCTCCATCCTCTTCTTTTCTCTCTCCTTTCTTGAGTTTTTTTCAAGACTGCAGAGAAAGATGGTGGAGAGCTCCCTTGGAAGCTGACATTTTATGTCCCTGGGCTGATTAATTCTGTAAGGGAGGACCTGCAGGTGCCCTGAGTCCTGCCCTCAGCTGCCACCTGAGTTCAGTCCATGTAGCACTAGCAAGCACTCCATAGAGCAAACAAGCAATTAATAGGGGGCCATGAGCAGCTGAGCTTGCCCTTGGGGGGATGTTCTCCAAGCATAGAAACACTGATCTATGAAATGGACTTGCTTGAGGTGCACCCAGGACTGTGTCTCAAAGGCACTAAAATGACACATAAATATGTCTATGCAGCAGAACAAATGGTCCTGGTGTCGATTATTTAGAAACAAGCCCCTAATGTGAACAAGCGGAAGTGAGGAAAAATCAATGCACTCCTTCCCATTGTGTAGAAATGGAAAACAAGCCTCATTTGATTCCAGCCTCAGGAAAAAAACAACAAAGAAGAGACTCCTGTCAAGGACCCCTGCACTATTTCATTGGCTGGCTCAGGAAGGCACCAGGTAGATGGACCAGGAAGGTTCTGACTTCAGATCTGAAACATCCCAGTGAATTAGGGGCATGTGTATATGTGCACGCGCATGCAGAGGTGTGATGACACTTCCTCATATGCCTTGTGCATATATATTCGTACACACAGATACATAGATCAACACAAGCACATATGTCTGATCACATGCTTGAGCCATGATGACACTGTACAGTCACGTGTGTGCACAGGAATGTTACATGCATGTGTGAGCTCCCTAACAAAGATGCCTGTACCCACTCACATAGAAACTTACCTGCAGATCCTCTAAAATACCATGCTTGTGAAATTAAATTACAAGCTGGCCTGCAGTGTGGTCAGCCCACATGGGACAGGTTTGCAGCTCTCCCATGGATCGGCTTGCCTCTTCTCCCCTTTATGGTCACCAGTGGAGCATCACTTATTCAAGGATATTTAGACTTGGATGATATCTACATGTTGTAACATCCCACATACATACATATCTGTGTGGCTCATGATTAGGGATGCCTGTTGAATCACTATAAACTCAATGACTTCAAATAATACAGATAAAAAATTATGCCACCATTCCGAAGGTCAGAACTCCAAGGTGGGTCTAAGTGAGCTAGTATCAAACTCTGGCAGTGTTGCTCTACTGAAAGCTCCTAAGGATAATCCATTTCCTTGTTTTTGCTAGACTCTATCTGCCATGTACACTCCTGGAATTATGTCCCTTTCCGCCATCTCCAAAGCTAGCAGCATAGTGATTCAAGTGTCCCTGACCCTTGGCTCTTCTTGCTTTCTATTTATAAAAATGTTTTCTATCACACGAGACCCAGATACCCTGGGATAATCTCTCCACCTAAATGCCAGTTGACTAGCAACCTTAATTCTCCCTTGTTATTTACAGGAATCAGGATGTGGACATCTTTGAAAGCCTGTCCTCCAGTCTGCCACATGCCCACACATTCACAGTGAACAAGGCATAGATGCATATGGGACAAGAGGAAGAGTAGCCTTTTGGGATAAAACATGTGTTTGGGAATCAGACATCTGAGGAAGACCCACCTCACTCTCAGTCTTCATCCTGTATTTGCATAACCTCGGTGGGTGAGGGGTTTCAAGCTTTCATAAACCTAAGTTTTATTGTCACTGACCTGAAGTGTCAGTATCTGTATTCTGATACCTTAAGGATTAGTGAGATAATGCACACACAGACCAACAGAGTATAGCTCTCTGTCAGAGAAAGATGGTAGAGAGCTTCCTTGGAAGCTGACATTTTATGTGCCCGGGGTGATTAATTCTGTAATTCTGTTAATGCAAAACCACCACAAAATCGTAGAGACAAAGCCCTACACCTCACCCTAAAGGCTGTGTGTATGCTGGAAGAGCCCACAACTCTGGCTTGGTAAGACAATATTTTGCTTGCCCGTTCTGAACTTCCAGCGTCATATTCAATCCCTTGAAATTCTGCTTGCAGCCTGATCCATTCTTCCTTTAGTTCACCTCCTTGGATACAATTAGCAGCAGCCAGCTCCCACTTTCAGTGTCCTGCCCCAGATCCCTTCATCTAACCTGACAAATGCCTCAGGCACAATTTTCAACCTTCCCAGTCATTGCAAGTGACAACCTACCAAATGTTCTGCCATTGCATAATGTGGATGCCATGTTACCAGCCTCCCTGTGAGACTTCTCTCACCACCCGCTACCCAGTCTCAGGACCAGCACCACATACTTCAAGGCTGTGTTGTGGGAACTTCTTCTTTAGTCACCCAGACATGAATCAGCTAGTCATTGTTGCACAACAACCACAATGTCTGGGTACAATTTGAACTTACTTCTCACCTGTTGCCTGTGACTTGGACAGCAAGAGAGAAGGAATGCATAGTGAACAATACTTAGTACACATGAGGACATAGTGCAAGTCAGCTGATGTCAGATCTGACGGCCCCTACTCACATGATATTCAATGGCAGACATGTAGAGGAATGGCTTCCCAACTCAGCTTCATTTTTACTTCCCTGTGAAGTCCTAGGAAAGTCACCTTAATTTGGTTGTTATCTGAAGAGTGATGCTCATTAACTAGAATATCACAGAGCTGACAAAATGTGCTACCACTGCCCCTCCGAGTCCACGGCAGACTCAAGTCCTTCTGAGCCAGAATATGAATCCTGAATTACTCCCCAGCACGGGCTTCCTGTTGCCACCACCATTTTTTTTTGAGGTATTTTCACCAAATGAATAACTTTTGCCTCCTGCACTAGAATGGCCTCATCATGGCAAAACGTGACACCAGTCCACATCTTTTCAGCTTTCAAATATCAGAATTAAGGTCTAGAGAGGGGAACATGTGACTGAGGACATGTCACTAGTGGGCTTGTGTTCCTTCACACTGCATAGCCAGAAAGAGGTGACAACTGGCTCTCCAATGCAATCTTGCAGCTTCACAGGTGCCCTATCCACACCTGTTCCCTTACACACAAAACTGAGGGAGATACTTCCACTGGCATGGAACAGGCAGCTTGCTGCCATCAGGTGGTAAAGGCAGAGAGTTCTTGAAAGATGTAGCGCTTCTGAAATGCCATGCTCTAGGCGCAGCCAGTGCAACCATGAGCGCACAGCAACTGTAGTCACCTGCCCTCGGCCAGCACAAAGTTGGTCCAGGCAACAATCAGTCATGGATGGGGGAGCTGCTCAGGATATTCTTCTAGTTCTTACTACTGAAATAATGGCTACTGATGGGTTCTGAGGAATGGCTAGTCATTATTTCCACTCCTGAACCCAGCAGGTTCCAGTGGATAGCTCCAAACCTGTGGTCATTCAGGTCCTTGGTTAAACAAAGTGAGACACAAAACAAACAAAACCAAGCAAGATAGACTTGAGCATGAGAAAGATTTATAGAGAAGAGGATGGATAAACAGGGGGTGGGAAAGAGGAAGGAAGAATCCACAATTTTAGAAGGAAAAACCAAACAATTCAGTGTTTTGGAGACTCTTTCCTCAGGCTTGTGGGACTCAGTAGAACACTGGTGAGATGTGAGGACAGGTGTGGAAGCCGCAGAAGGACAGCAAAGTCTTACTTCAGGTGGGGGAAGAGCAAACGCCACTGTTCTCATGGACCACTGGAGGAAATGGTTCTTGTGAGTTGCTTGTAATTAACTCAACCCGAATGAAAAATAAGTGTGTAGAGGAAAATGCTATTCTACCTGTGCAATAATAAATCATTAGCAGATGCTGTGGGCATGAAGATTGTTATTAATGACCTTGGGGAGGAAAAGGGTTGTGGGGAATGCTGTTTCAGAGGGAGGATGCCGTTCTTATCGAGCTCCTGAAGGTATACAGCCCGGCATGAGTAACACAGTGTGCTTAAGGATCGGACTACTTTATCCAAAGTCAGAGGAGAAGGTCACCTTTCCCCACAGCCCTTCCAGAGACAGCCTACATCTGTTGGTCAGTGAGAGCAGACATCACTGTACAGCCTGAGAGACATGCCTGCACTCAATTTCCAGCACATAGTAATAGTAACCATCACACACACACAACCCAAGCTTTTTTTATTTTCTTGACTTTGTTATTTTGCTAAGAATGCACATCTACCTAGGTCTTCCCTTAACATGTTGCTAGCACAGGACACACCAACACGACGCCTGATGATGCTCTGCTAGTTCTCGGGTGTGGCTGCAGCTTGTTTCATAAAGAGATGGAAGGATGGGCAAGTAGCAAATGCTGAGAAGCTCCATATATAATTCTTTTAAAATGTGTCTCATACTCCCTCAAAATCACAGAGACATTTTCAGAAGTTTCCAGTTTTGTTGTAGGACTAAGAAAACCCAAGTTTGCATGCAACCTCTCTTCTTCATAAACAACTCAAAGTCTTATCTTTGTGATCCACATATATCTTCCCATCAAGGAATGTTGATTTATAGATGCTTAGCTTTTAAGCACAAAAGGCTCTGATCCTATCCTGTTGTAATAAAAAGTAGTGGTGTGGGAGACAGATATGCTGAGGATTTACTAATCTGATAAGCACACACAGAAATCAGAGCCAGTGGTTACGGGCTATTTAAAGTACATGCACAGGGACACTAATGCAGTATAAGTGAGATGGAGCTGACTTGCTACCTGGCCCTTGCTTTGTCCATTCTCTGCGTCAAAGAGAGACACGAATGTGTCCTCTTACTCCAGATGCCTCCCTGCTGCTGTGCAATCTCTGTGCATCACAGATGGAAATGGCTCAACGTCTCTCAGAAAGTGTCGCAGAGTGAAACACTTGAGTTCTCCATCAGAAGTTCAAGAAGGTTCCATTCTTTGAGGCCTCAATGATTCCTTCAGATCCAGTGCACACAGGGAACTCTTCATGGACAGAGCATGGCTGACAAAACAGGACAGACCCTGATGCTGGGGTGCTGTGTTTTTCACTTCTACGTTCTGCCATTCAGCAACTGCCTGGTCTTAGGAAAACTTCTGAATTCCTGTATGCCCTCTCTATGGCTCTAAGTGAGGAGAAAAATTAGCAGGTGTTTTAAAAGGGTTCTCACATGCTCATTTTTAATTCTAGTTGCACTAAAAGAACTTTGTTTTCTGTTTCATCTCTTTCTTTTCAGATTTGTATCTTTTGCTTGAATATGCACATCTGCAGTGTTAGAAAGGGATCTAACTTCCTTTGGAATGAACGTATTTCTTATGTACAAATTCAGATGGGTATTTCTTATTTTAAAAAAGTTCATTAAATTTCATTCTTATTCTAACACTGAACAAATCCATTCTTCAAAAATAAATGAAGGTCAAAACATGAGGGTACAGGAATGGTTCAGCTTCTGCCACAAACACAAGCAGCTACCTGGAGTTGAATAGATGTTGCTGTACACAGAAGCTTTGGAGAGATGCACAAAGTGCTAGGGCCCAAACCATAAAGGACACTATCAGTCAGCAAGGTCCACATCAAACACCAGAATGGACAAGCCTTCACAAGAAATTGAAGACTTCCCCAGTGAATGACATGATTCAGTTATATTTTTCTTTTACTTACAGAAGGTTATATACTATTTTATTCCTTCGTAGACTTGATTTTAAGAAATATATTCAACAGAGGAAGTAAATTAACCCAGAAAACTAGGATAGAACTATGCAGCTGTTTAAAGGGCGATTAGTCAACAGCTGAAGACAGTTACTAAATAGTATGGGGTCAATGTACCTTTTCCACTTAATCAGAGAAGTTAGTGGCAAAAATTTGTTTTTCAGGAAATGTTGGCCTAGCCCAATCAGCTCAAGGGAGTTCCCTATCCTTTCAACTATGGTTTTTATAGTCTCTGGCCTGATATCAAGGTCCTTGATCCATTTGGAATTAAGTCTTGTACATGGTGACAAGTACGGGTCCAGCTTTAATCTTCTGCATGTGGAGATCCAGTTTTGCCAGCACCATTTGTTGAAGATCCATTGGATTCTTTGGACCACTTTGTCGAAGATCAAATGGCTGTAACTTTGTGGGCTTATATCTGGGTCCTCAACCCTTATCCATTGATCTGTGTGTCTATTTTGGAGCCAGTACCAGGCTGTTTTTATAACTATGGATTTGTAGTATAGACTAAGGTTCGGTATGGTAATACCTCCAGCAGTGTTTTTGTTACTCAGGATTGTCTTTGCTATCCTGGGTCTTTTGTGCCTCCATATGAATTTTGAGATTGTTTGGTCAACTTCTTTAAAGAATTGCTTTGGGATTTTAATTGGTATAGCATCGAATTTGTATATTGCCTTTGGTAGGATGGTCATTTTTACGATGTTGATTCTGCCAATCCAGGAGCATGGGAGGTCTTTCCACCCTCTGATGTCTTCAGCAATTTCTTTCTTGAGGGTTTTAACGTTTTGATTGTAAAGGTCTTTTACCTCCTTGGTTAGATTTATACCAAGGTATTTCATTTTTTTTAGGGGCTATAGTAAATGGGATTGTTTCTCTCAATGCTTTTTCACTTCTTTCATCCTGGGCATATAGGAAGGCCTCTGATTTTTGCACATTTATTTTGTATCCCGCCACCCTGCTGAACTTCTCAATTAGTTCCAGGAGCTTCCTGGTGGAGTTTTTCAGATCCCTCAGGTATAAGATCATGACATCTGCAAATAGGGATAGCTTGACTTCTTCCTTGCCGATTTGAATCCCTTTTATGTCCCTTTCTTGTCTTATGGTTTCAGCTAAGACTTCAAGTACAATATTGAATAGAAGTGGTGAGAGTGGACAGCCTTGTCTAGTTCCTGATCGAAGTGGGAATGCTTCCAATTGTTCCCCATTGAGCATAATCCTTGCTGTGGGCTTGTTGTATACAGCTTTTATTATATTGATAAAGGTTCCTTCCATTCCTACTGTCTCTAGCGTTTTGATCATAAAAGGCTGTTGGATCTTTCAAAGGCTTTTTCTGCATCTATCGAGAGAATCATGTGGTCTTGGACTTTGGACTGGTTTACATGATGAATTACATTTATTGATTTGCATATGTTGAACCAACCTTGCGTGCCGGGGATGAAGCCTACTTGGTCCCTGTGAATGATCTTTTTGATATGTTTTTGAATCCGATTTGCTAAGACTTTGTTGAGAATCTTTGCGTCTGTGTTCATCAGGGAGATCGGCCTATAGTTTTCTTTTTTAAGTGAATCTTTATTAGGTTTTGGGATTAAGACGATATTAGCTTCATAGAAGGAATTTGGTAGTGTTCCTTCCCTTGCTATTTGATGGAACAGTTTAAGGAGTATTGTTGTTATTGACTCCTTAAATGTCTGGCAGAATTCTGTGCTGAATCCATCTGGTCCAGGACATTTTTTGGTGGGAAGATTCGAGATTACTTCTTCAATTTCTTGTTATAGGGCCATTTAAGTAATTCACAACTTCCTGATCCAATTTAGGTAAGATGTGTTTACTTAGAAATTCATCCATCTCTTTAGTGTTCTCAAACTTCACTGAGTATAAGTTTTTGAAATATGTTATAATTCTCTGGATTTCTTGGGTATCAGTAGTGATTACTCCATGTTCATTTCTAATTTTGTTAATTTGGGTTTTCTCTCTCTTGCTTTTGGTTAATTTAGCTAGGGGTTTATCTATCTTATTGATTTTTTCAAAGAACCAGCTTTTTGACTGGTTGATTTTTTTCTATCGTTTTCTTTGTCTCGATTTCAGATATTTCTCCCCTTATTTTGCTAATCTCCTTTCTTCTACTACTTTTGGGATCAGATTGCTCAAGTTTCTCTAAAGCCTTAAGCTGCATCGTTAAGCTATTTATTTCTGATGTTTCCATTTTTTTGATGTAGGCATTAAGAGCTATGAACTTACCTCTTAGGACAGCTTTCATTGTGTCCCAGAGATTTTGGTAAGTTGTATTTTCGTTATCGTTCACTTTCAGGAAATCTTGAAGTTCCTTTTTAATTTCTTCCTGAATCCAGTTCTCATTCAGCATCATATTGTTAAGTTTCCAGGAGTTAGTGTATTTTCTCTTGTTTGTTGTGTTGTGGATATCCAGCTTTAGGCCGTGGTGGTCTGATAGGGCATAGGTTAGAATTTCAACTTTTTTGTATATGTGTAGATTCGTTTTGTGGCCCAATATGTGATCTATTTTGGAAAAAGTTCCGTGTGCTGCTGAGAAAAATGTGTATTCTTTTGTGCATGGGTGAAAAGTTCGATAGAGATCTGTAAGGTCCATTTAATGGCACAGTCACTGCTACCAACTCTCAACAGTTGGGATCTTGTGAAATTAAAGAGCTTCTGTTCAGATAAAGAGATTGTCACACGAGCTCAAAGGCAACCCACAGAATGGGAGAAAATCTTCACTAACCACATATCTGATAGAGCTCTACTGTCCAGAGTGCACAAAGAACTTAGAAAATTAAACACCAAGGAAACCAATGGCCCAATTAAAAAATGGGCCCTGGAACTTAAAAGAAATTTTACCAGAGATGAAATTAAAATGTCTAACAAATATCTTAAAAAATGCTCCACTTCTTTAGCCATCAAGGAAATGCAAATCAAAACCTCCCTGAGATATCATCTCACCCCGGTCAGGATGGCAAAAATCCACAATACAAACAACAACAAGTGCTAGAGAGGATGTGGAGAGAGGGGAACTCTCCTACATTGCTGGTGGAAGTGCAGGCTTATACAGCCATTCTGGCGAGCCATCTGGAGATTCATAAAGAAATTAAAGATTGAAATGCCATATGACCCTGCTATTCCACTTTTGGGAATATCCCCCCATGCAGCAGAGGTTTGCCTCGATAGCACAAGCACGACTATGTTCATAGCAGCACTGTTTACAATAGCAAAGTCATGGAATCAACCTAAATGTCCAACAGTTGACGAGTGGATAAGGAAACGGTGGTACATCTATACAATGGAGTACTACTCAGCCATCAAAAATGATGAGTTACTGGAATTTGCTGGGAAATGGATGTCATTAGAAACAATTATATTAAGTGAATTATCCCAATTCCAGAAAGTTAAGCACCGTATGTAGTCCCTAATAGGTGCTCCTAGTACCAAACTCACCCAGCCCACATTGAGACACTCAAGGGTAAACCTATGTAATATGGTAATTGCAAGGATTGTGAACAGGAGGAATGGGGTTGGAGGGCCACACCAGACACAAAGAGAGAGGGGAACATGTTACAGCAGAGAAAATCGACCTCCAAGGAATGCAAGTAAGTAATGTGACACCTGGTTAAGTTCACAGACGTTCGTTCCTGATCATGTACAACTGAGGGGGTATGATCTCACCAGAAGGGGAGGGCATATAGTCTGGCAGATGAAAAGAGATCATTTTGCAAATGGGAGACTGATCCCTCCCTCATCAAGGTTTCCTGCTTTTATTACATCTACCCTTGAATGTGCTATTACAACAAGACTCCAGTTTAACAGCTTTTTGTCTCTGGCCAGGGGGTGACATACAGTGCCCATCAGGATGGAGTGAAGGGCATTGCAGGAGCAGCAAAACTGCAAAAGAAAATCAACAAACCACAATCCAGAACTTCAGAGACTCTATATCATCCACATAGAACTAAGCCAGCCTAATCTCCCCCCATCCTTCAGGACATCTGCGGAAGAGGGGGCGGTAAGATTGTAAGAGCAAAAGGATGGGGGGAGCAATGATTTGAAGAGTCTGCACACTAGATAGGGCTGAAGCAATCATAATAGGACTTTGCATGCCCTGTGCAATGTCCATCACACTATTGACCTCACAAAGTCTAACATGGGTTAAAGGCACCAAGATCCT
Source organism: Typhlomys cinereus (assembly GCA_023101885.1). Classification (NCBI taxonomy): domain Eukaryota; kingdom Metazoa; phylum Chordata; class Mammalia; order Rodentia; family Platacanthomyidae; genus Typhlomys; species Typhlomys cinereus. The sequence goes on from JALPQD010000019.1 coordinate 3,937,046, forward strand.
TGGAGGCAAGGGATTGATGGCCACAGAAGTGTTCCTATGCTTAAGGGGAACACGAGAAAGGGTTCAGGGAAATGCCACTGGGTCCTTTTACGTCATCGGAAAGGAGGACCAAGAGGAGAGTTAGGCATACACAATAAAGGACTCTCTGGGAATTGGGGGGGGTGGCACTGGGAGATGGGGAGGGAGGGAGGGGGAGCAGGGGGTTCGGGGGGAGGAGGAGGGGGGAGGGAACTGGTCTACCTATTAAGTTTGTATGAGCGGAAATAATAATAATAAATGCTAAAAAAATTTGTTTTTCATCACCCACATCCTTAAAACAAGACGGGTTGGGATGACCATACCAGTTAACCTCTGAGGTCACAAGTAGCAGTTAAAAGTGTGCCAGACCTTTAGGGCCTGTTTGGGATCTTTGTTCCACTCCCAACAACAAAAGGTTTTCATTTCTTCTCCCAGTTGCACACAATTATTAAAGCAGCTTTTACTACTCAGACATCACTTTTGTTTCTTTCTCCTCCTTCTCCTCCCCCCTCTCCCCTTCCTTCTCCTCCTCCTTTCCTCCTTCTCCTCCTCCTCTTCCTCCTCCTCATCCTTTCCTCCTTCTTCTCCTCATCTTCCTCCTCCTCCTTTCCTCCTTCTCCTCCTCCTCTTCTTCCTCCTCCTCTTCCTCCTCTTCTTCCTATTCCTCCTCTTCCTCTTCCTCCTCCTTTTCCTCCTACTCCTCCTCTTCCTCCTACTCCTCCTTCTTGGTCAAAAGTCTCATAACTTTCACTCCCATTCTCCTACTTCTTCTTTGGGACTTTTATTGCTTCAGCAACTAATGGGGGATGTTTTGCTATTTCTGAACCACTTCTGTCTTGCTAGAATTACTGTAGTCAACATAGTCCTGTTTCCAGGTGGCAGGAGTGTTGTCCATGGGTTTGCCATGCTTGTCCAAAAGGCCCTGCTTCATCATTAGTTTCTTCTGACTGGATAGACCTATAAACCCCACCTGCCAGGGTAAGTATCTCTCTTCATGATCACTCTCTTGTCTTGGCTACTATACCATGGTCACAGATAGAGATCACTGCTGTGGTCTTTAATGCAATGACATTAATGGCTTCCCCTTGGTGGTAATGACCACAATCTCCTGGTTGACCTCAATGCTGTCCTCACATTGGAGAACATCAGGAAGCATGATCTTGGCCCATAACCAATTGCATTCACCACACTGTCTTTCATAACTAGCCATTTATGAGACATCTGCATTTTTTCCAAAAGGTAAACAACATGCCACCAGTAACTCTCATCCTTATGGTTATACAGCCACTGCACATCAAGTACATCACACATTCTCACCAAGTGGCCCTTTTTGCTTATGACTCCAGAACGAGCCCTCCAAAGTTCCATATCTGACAACCAACTTCCAGTAATAAACAAAAGTGCACACACACTGTCCGAATGTGGGTGCCAGCCTCATAACTTACCCAAAAGATCCCTAATCTTCTTTTGGAATCATATTTGATCATTTTGCTCTCATAGATAGTCCTCTTTTGAAGCTGTCTCTTTACTGTTGCAATAAATGGGGGTCGCTGGAACAGGGCACCTATCAAAGTTTCTAGAGCCCTAGAAAGCTGAGTCTTCCCCTTCAATAGCATTGTGCAGTCAGACAATTCCCACACATTCTTTTCCTGCACTTTGTGTGATTTCTCCAAACAAGTGGCTCATTCTATGCACACAATTAAACACCCAGTCACCTTGGGATCCAGTGTCCAACTGTGTGTTGTTTTTCTATCCCATGTATTCACCGGATCCAGGCTACCACCTCATGGGAAGAGGGGTTCAAAGGCCTGTCAAAAGTAATAAAATCTGTTCTGATACAGTCCCCGATGTCCCTCTTCAGAGGATTTGAACCACAAGAAAGAGGCACATAGTGTGTTGTCCTTACATTTAGCTTATCGAAATTATTTAGTAATAAGGGCCACTGAGATGTGTCTAACTGAGCTACTTTGGATTCTGGTTTGATAAGAAATTCTTCAGCATATTGTATTTCAGCTACATTGTCTTGTTGTAATGATTTCTAGTTATATTTCTTCTTATGTTTCTTTGGCAAAATAATTATTATCTCTTCCACCATCTTGTACTGTGGTGCTTATATTATACCTAGGCCCCCAGCAATTAAAACCACAGACTCCTACCACTTGGGAGCCATTAGACTACACCTCAGATATTTCTTTAATTTAACATGTATAACATGAATAAACCAAATGTCAAGGTTTAGAAAAAGTTTTTTTATAAAAACATAATACATCTTACAACCCAATATAATAATATAGTTGTATCATTGTATATTAATATATAATGTACATGATATACATGTATAATTGGCATTGTATTTTGACAAAAGTTGTAAATGCATAGCTCACTTTAATCTGTATATCCTAAAATCTTTAAACTTTATTTATTGTGTGTGTGTGTGTGTGTGTGTGTGTGTGTGTGTGTCAGAGGGGCACTGTATGTCCCTTTGGAGGACCAAGGGTGACTTCAGGAATCATCCTGGATTATTTCTGTCTCCTTTTTGCTTCTCTCTGGGATTTCCTAGACTCTGCCATCAGGGCCAGAAGTACAGACCAAGGCTGTTTTCGCCTGGCATTTTTATGTGGGACCTGGGATCCAAATTCAGGACCTTCTGCTTGTAAGGCAGTCTTAACTCCCAGCTGCTCTCCAGCCCTATATCCTAAAATCCTACCATCTCTCTTAAAAGTCTTTCACTACTCATAAGGTTATGGAAAGCACAAAGTGTAATTTGCTGAAATGGTTTTAAAAGAGAAATAATTTAATGTCCACATCTAGATGACTAAGTTATAGTATATCTCTACAAATAAAATTCCACACAACCATTTAAGAGGCACCATATGCCTAGGCTTGGAAGGAGTCTAAAGCATATGACAAAGTGAAGAAGGAGATTTTGGCACAATACATATAGTGTTAATATTCCTTTCAGATTTTAAACACCATATATAATAAAAAAGCTAATGATTTATTTGCAAGACACTTATCTAAATATTTAATTTTGTGGCAGCTGATGAGATAAGCACTCACCCCGTTTTGCAGATGAAGAAATTGAGACCCCATGAAATGAAGCAGGAGTACCCAAGCTATGTTAGAAAGTGGGGAAACTCAGCAAGGAGCCAGACAAGCTGGTCCCCGAGTTGACTAGCCACACTGCACATGTCGGAAACTGAAAAATAGAATTCAAACTGGGAGGAGGGGACCCTTTTCTCCCCACTTTATCTGATTTGGTACTGTTTGGATTTGTTACAATGAACATGTAATTGAAAAATAAAAATTTTATCAGGATGCCCAACCATGTGGAATGGTTGCCTGGGATGGAAGCCAAGTGGGGGTAAGGGGAGCCTCGTATTCTCTGTTGAGCTGAGCTCAAGCCTGTGTTTACGTGGGTGTCCTCATAACACACCTTCCTCGTGACATCCTATGAATCAGACAAAGCCTTTCAGGTGACATTACTGGGAAAGGTTTCGTTGTCACATGGGGTCTGCATCCAACTCTGAGGTTAGAATGCAGTCAGGAGGTTATAATACTCCATGGTAGCATGAATTCAAAAGCCCAATAGCTTCCCAAGTCGCCCCTAATTTCGATTCCCTCCCTTCTCAGGGAGCAAAAGGTTCAGGAAGAGAGAGTTCTTTCTCACTCTTCTCAGCCATCTATAGCTTCAGGTACCAAAACCAGCTCAATGTTTGCAAGAAATAATTTGTCTGAAGGTTCTCCCTCAGTGGTCCCAGCAACACCAGGGCAAGCAATGGAAGCTGAGGTACAGAGAAAATAAGGTCAAACCGGGGGGATGGCTTAGTGGGTAAAGTGCCTACTACATAGGCACGAGGACCTGAGTTCAAATCCCTAGCACTCATGTCAAAGCCTATTGTGGCAGTTTATATTGTAACCTCAGCTATGGAGAGAAGGAGAAATGGATAAAGGTAGATCCTTAAGGCTCACTAGACAGTCATTCTAGCTGAAAAGGGAGCTCTAGATTCAGGGAAAGAGCCTGTCTCAAAAACTAAGGTAGAGAGAGAAAGGAAGATAATGGAAATGGACTTCTGGTCTCTAGACATAGGAACAGGGACATACCATGCGCGCGCGCGCGCACACACACACACACACACACACACACACACACACTCATACACATAAATTCAAGAACAAAGTCATGACTTGAGTTCTGTCCTTAAAAACTTGAACTCAAGGGGCTGGGGTCGTGACTCAGTAGCAGAGCTCTTGCCTAGCATATGCAAGGCCTGGCATTCAATCCATGTATTGCAAAGAAAAAGAAACCCAGAACAAAGAACCACCAGGCACAGAGACAGGCTGAGAGCTGTGTTTGACCTCTTAGAAGCAACCTAATGTTAGTTCTCTCATTAGCTCCAAACATCACCTGGATGGGTTGGATGAACAAGATAATTACCTGAATCTTCCACTATCTCCCCCCCCCAGCTTCAGTAGCTGGGTACCTGACTCAGAGAGAGAACATTCTCCATTCTGAAGGTCCTTGCGAAGTCTGCGTGCTGCCGTGCAATCTCTCAGGCAGCTTCGTTTATCGCTATTGTGCGTTCCTACGGATTCTTAGTTTAATGACACCCTTTCTGAAGCAGCAGCGACGGTGCCAAATGGCACTTGCATTTCCAGGAAAGCAGCCAAACTCATTAAGTTAATAAAGGAATTTAGCTGTATGGAGATGCCTCCTTCACATACATCCCCCCCCCCAACGAAAAGCTCACTCTCTCAGCTCTTCAGCAACCATTAAACCTCTCCCTCTGTGTGCAAAGCTCTTGTCCACCGAGTCACGTTGGGTCAACTCGAAGTGGACTGAGGAGGACAGAATGCTCCATACGTGAGCTTGAGGTCATATCTCAAAGCTGGGCCATCTGACTCCTCTGTACTTCTGTCCCTAGTGCAGCTCTCTAGGATCCCTCTCTCCATGCCAAAGTGAACCCCATCAGAGCCCCAGGGATCCTGATTTGAGAAGGGCTTGTCCCCTAATAATCACTTGCATATTATAACTGGATTTTATAGGTCCATTATATAGTCTACAGTGGCAAAAATGGTGAGGCAAAATGTCACAGTAGCATCCTGTGCAGTCTCCATTTTACAACCATACTCTTTCCAATTATGTCTTCCCCATGGCAGCCAGAAAATCTTTCCAAATTACAAATATGATTGTACCGCACCCCTACCATGTGCTTGACCAGCTCCTTATTGCAAAAAGGACACTAGCTCAGAGTCCCTGTGTCCCATCTGGTCTTTCAGGACATCATCCTCCATCACTTACTTGTCGGGCCTTCCCTTACCTCGTTATAACTCCCCCCTCCCACATCCCTTGTGGCTCGCACTGCAGATCTGTGAGTATGCTCTCCACATGTCCTCAGGGCCTTCTTCACCCCACGGCCTCTTCTGGTCTTTCTTAACCCCTGTCTATCCTTCAGGACTCCCTGCACGAACCCCTTCCACCAAGCCTGCATTCCTTCCGAGTTCCTCCCTCCCGTGTCTACAGAGAGAGCATGCTCAGGTGTCAGAGCAGGTGCCGAGCCACGATCATCTGCTTCCTATTCAGTCTCTACACCCAGAGTCCCTAAGAGCTGTGTGTTCTCATCTCTCATTCCCTCGTGGCTGGCTTATGAGATGCTTTACCCATGAAGCCAAGAAGTCCTGCTGTGGAACACGCATCCTTGCCCTGTATGCTCCTCAATGTCTTTTGTAGAAATCGAGCTTATCCCAACTCTCTCTCTCTCTCTCTCACACACACACACACACACACACACACATTTCTGTTAAAGTTTTTCTTTGATAGTTTCACATACATACGCAATGCATACTGACCACTCTCATTTTCATCCTCCTTTCTCCCTACCTCCCCTGTTTATCTGCCCTCTTCTCTAGAAGTCTCTTTCTTGTGCTTATATTTACTTTGTTCTGTTTTGTCTTGTGACCTACTGTGTGACCACAGGTTTGGAATTATCTGTTGGAACCTGCGGGGCTCAGCAGTGGGCACGTGACTGCAGTTCATGACTGGCCTTCCCCCAGCATCTATCAGTGACCACTAGTTCAGCAACCAGGAGTAGGTTGGCTCCAGATCACTTTCCTTCTCTCTGCCTTTCTTACCATCTCTGTCATTGTCCAATGAGTGTGTTTACTTGTCAAACCCAAGCTTTAAATATTTTCATTTCTCGGGCTGGAGAGGTGGCTCAGGGGTTAAGCCTCTGCCTTGCAGGCAGAAGGTCCTGAGTTCGGATCCCAGATCCCACGTATAGACGCCAGGCAGAAGCGGGGGCGGCCTGCATTTCTGGTCCTGGTAGGGCGGAGCCTGTGAATCCCGGGGCGGAGGAAGTGGAGGCGTCCATGGTGGTTCCCAAATTCGTCCGTGGTTCTACACACACACACACACACACACACACACGCGCGCGCGCACACACACACACATAACATACGCACACACGCACAATTGAATAAAAAAAAATTTAAAAAAAAATATTTTCATTTCTCCACGCCAGGGGAAGCTTGTTCCTGGTCCCACCTCTTCCTTGGAGTGACCCTTCATCACCTCTCCGCCTTTTTCTTTTCAGTTCTTCTGCTAGAGGCATCTCTTCACCCTCTTAACATCCTGTGAAGGGTTCTAGAACCGCCAATAGCCTTGCTTGAAGTCAGCCCAAGTCGACTCATTGGAGTGCCCCAAGATGTGTGCTCTCACTGCCCCATAGCAAGAATGGTTGCAGGGCAGACTCATTTCCCTTAATAATCCTGCATGGATCAATGGCTGAGTTCAGCCAGGTCTCTCAGCAGGGGCTTTATATCGCCTATTGGCACCAGCACTTGGTGTAAAGAATTGCTGATATTTGCCACACTCTGAATATGTTTTAAACATCCCTCTTCCTAGTGTAAAGGTTCAGAAAGCGATAAGCTTCCTGGAAGCAGCAGTCACATGAGAGCTGTGGTCTTGCACTAAGCTCACCTTGACACTTTACTTTCTTAAGGTGCCAGATCTTCCTTCATGAGAACCAAAGAACATGGGAGAATCGGTTCAAACAAGGAGCCACAGCACCAAAATGGCCCAAATGAGGACCTAAGATTGATTGCAGTGGTCAGCAGTGGTTGCCTTGCAAGGATGCTGTGGTCAAGTCAGTGTGTCTCTGTGGGCAGAATGGAGCAGAGCCTCCTCCAGAAGCGTCAGCTGGTCTTAGAGCTTTGGCTCATGTCCTTTCCCAGCATCTGTCCTTCTGGAATAAAAGGTCTATCCACACAGGGATGTCTCCTGCATTCATTTTGAGGGCTTGGTTTTAATGCTTGTGCAGTAGAATAGGTGCCAGACACTGGGGGGAAAGGAACATAGATTTTTATTCTCAGGGAACCCTTGCTGTGGGACAGGAGAGCAAAGAAGCACTGCTGTTTGGCATTTTCCTCCAAATGAACAGCAGCCATCTTTGTTGAGACCATTAGGATCACACCTGCTGACTGTTGATGTTCCCTCAGAGACGAAGGAGGTGGGACGGGACTAGAATGCATGTGCTTGCCCATGTGCCCTCACACATGCCCGCCCTGGGCTTTGAGGACTGGGAAGAACTCTACAAAGAACATGGTGGCTCTAGAGACATTGAATGCAAAACCGAAGTGGTCTGAGCACATGAGGAGCACGGAAAAGGCTGGAGACCCAGACCAATGTCAGAGGGCCGTGAGTTCCACGCAGTAGTGTGTCATCATCAAAGAGGTTTGTGGAGCTGACAGGTTTGTGTTCGAGAGAGATTTTTCTGGCTGCTTTTGTGGAAGAAAAGCATGATCAGAATCAGGGAGGAGAGTTTGAGAAGCCATTTTCACAGTATCACGGGGCTAAAAGGATAGTGAGCAGAATGAATGGAGAGAGAGCCAGATGCTGGACAGAGTCCTGTGGTGATGTAGAGGGGCACAGGGCCTTGTCACATGATCTTTTCCTGACTTTCTGCGGTCCCCGTGTATCACCTCCATGGACTGGATATGAGACCTGGGCTTGGAGTCCTGGGCTGAATGCCCAGGGTTTTTGCAAAGAGAAGACCTGCCTTTGATTCCTAACACCCTGCCTGAGGGTGCCAGGCCCAAGGAACCCCTTCTATCACTGAAGCCCAGTAGGTAGGAACATGGGGGGGGGCTCCGTGCCACATACCAGGGCAAGGTTGAGTCATTCCTTCCCGTATCCCCTATCTCTAACTTCTCCCTCTTTGCTATGGTCACTATTGAGAATTCATCCCTTCATTTACTGGCATCTGAGCTGAACCACAGAAACCAGCTTTCCCCGAGTCTGTTTGCTAAACCACAGTTCCTAATCTTAGATTCACACACCTAGCTCCACCTTGTGTTTTCATTCATACCTTCCCTCCTCTTCACCACTGCACGACAGTCTGAGACCGGAAGCAACAGAGAGCTAAGAACCAGATCTTTGACTCAAAAGCAAATACCAGAAAGAAATGAAGGAGAAAAACAATGATCTTTCAGCTCTTATTCCTTATAAAGTTTGCTGTTTTTGCTTTGGTTTAGTTTGAAATTAATGATTCACTCTGTTGCCCAGGATAGCCTGGAATTTGCTCTATAGTTCCGGTTGGCCTCAGCTTTGAACTTGGGGAAGTCCTATGCCTCCTGTGCACTGGGATAAGAAGCACGAAGCCTGAACCTCAGAGCACTGCATTTCCAATAAGGCTTCTCGGTCTTGGTCCAAGAGCCTTCCAGTCTTCTTTAAATGCATTGGCTCGAGAACTTATTCCTATTGAATTATCACCACCTGGTGGCCTGAGGCAAAATTTGTCAAGAAGAGAGACCAGGGAGGAAGAAAGCTTAATGACCAGTTGACACTGTGGATTTGTAGTTTTCTAAGGAGGCTTAGCAGAACTGTCCCAGGGGCGTCATTAATTCTCATGCTAAGACCCAGACAGCTGGAGTTCTGGCCTGTTTTTTTAAAGGTTCTTCCAAAGGAATGCCTTACTTCCCTCCCCGACTCAATCCTGCACTTAGCACCTCTCCCTGGCAGAAGTCCTACCCTAGAGCTAATCCTGGTCCCTGCTGTGCAACTAAAGCTGCTTTGCTTTGATGGACATTTATGGAATGAGATGCGCAGCTGTATCTTCTAAGTTGAACGTCTCAGAGTGGAGGGATGGGCAGCAAACTGCCAAGTACTATGGTCATGAGTGTGTTCTGAGAGGCTCAGGCCTTCCCCCAGATGAGGCCTGCACAAGCTCAAGTTTCATATATGCCTCCCAACTGCTCTTGAAATCAGCTAGGGGAGTGACAGACCAAGCCTGGTAGAGACAGATGCACTGCTGGATCAGTCTGGCAGCACCCCATCGACACCAGGAGGCACCAGGAGACACAAGGGACCATGAGCGACCTGGCAGTAGCCCACACAGCACATCAGAGGCACCAGCATGCACAGGACCAGGCTTCGGAGTTTGCAGATCTCACTCATCCGCAATGTTGGGATGACCATCCCAGTCTTAGGAAAAATGTGGGGATGCTGGAGTGAGATAGTGCTGTCCAGGGCCTGGCACAAACCAGATCCCACTCTGCAAATGTGGTTTGCCTGTCCTTGCCTCCAAGAAAACTGTTTATAGAAAACTTCATTTGAACATTTTATGCAGTTACAACTTATCTCATCCTAGAGGGATCCAGTATAATATTTACATGTCCATTAAGATAGAAGGTAAAAATAAAAATAAAAATGTTACAAGGCAAAACATATAGCAAGCAAAGTTAAAGGGAGGGAGGAAGAAGACAAGAGAAAGCAGGAATGGAGTAGTAGACAAATCACATGCTTTGAAATCAAATTTTGCATGTTTAAAAGTCAAATGTTAAACTCTAAAGTTCCTAGAAGACAAGCAGATGTACATATGTGTAACATTGCCAGTCACTTGGCAGAGAGATAGAGAAAGAAGAAGAAGAAGAAGAGAGAGAGAAAGAGACAGAGAGAAATTAAGTTAGCATCTGACAAAAGCACACTCCACCAAAATTTAAGGGAGCTGTTTAAAATAAAATTATTTCAAGAATAACCAAAATGTTCGGCTAAAATATACACACAAGCAAAAATAATCTCAAGAATAACAATACATTTAAAATCTCTGTTTATGCTTTGAATGATCACATATGATGCTCTAGTAGATTTAACACTGTAGATTAGAAATCCCAAATAAGCAGTTTTTGAAGGAGGATCAGATTTCTTTATAGTAGTGTGCTTTAACAAAGGAAATCATTGATTATCTGCAGAAAGGCTACACACCTCCTAAAACATGAACAAAATTTTTGTTGCTTTTTTATTATTTTAATGCTACACATATAAATGTAATGAATTTAGGATATTTTCTCCCCTTAATCCCCAATCCCATTCTTCCTTCTCTTCCCCTTTCAAACCTTCATCTTCACTTCCAGACTCCTTCCTATTTTCGAGTCTTTTCACAAGTGTGGCCCAATGGGTCTCATCTAGTTTGTCTTGATGACATATGCCTGATACTTGCTGGAGTATGAATCATATATCAGTGGTTATATCACTGAGGAAAATATCTTCCTTTTCTTCCTTATCAGTCTCTTAGGGAGGCATGAAACCTCTTGAGACCTTTCCCCTTCCATGTCCACAATAATCTTAAAATATGTAATCACCTCAATACATAACTTTCTTTTTTCAGCCTCTTTCCCTCAGAGGTACTGCTACACACAGATATGTGTGTTTGCTGGTGAAGACTTTTCTGGGGAGATGCCATACACACAACCATCTCCCCATCCCAGACAGGAGTTTCACAACAGAGCAAAATGATTATTATTTTTTAAGTTTATTCAATTGTGCATGTGTGAGTGTGTGTGTGTGTGTGTGTGTGTGTGTGTGTGTGTGTGTGTGTGTATGTGTGTGTGTAGAATCACGGGTGAATTCGGGAACCACCATGGACGCCTCCACCTCCTCCTTGTTTACTCTGCCCCGGATTCACAGGCTCCGCCCTACCAGGACCAGAAGCGCAGGCCACCCCTGCTTCCACCTGGCGTCTACACGTGGGGTCTACACGTGGGGTCTAGGATCCGAACTCAGGACCTTCTGCCTGCAAGGCAGAGGCTTAATCCCTGAGCCACCTCTCCAGCCCCAGAGCAAAATGATTATTATCTGACTTAATGAACCAGTGAGTTTATTGGGCTTGCTTACAGGAGCAGGGGTGAGGGTACTTACAGGAGTCTAGGGAGGACCCAGCCTGGCTGATGGCCACCCTGTGGCTGCCTAAAGATCTCTCTCTCCCTTATCTCTCTTTCTCTCATTGACTGCTCTGGAATCTTCTAACTGAATTGCTTGGCTGTTCAGCAGTCTCCTCTAGGTCTCTTCACCTTCAGGGGTTCCCTTCAGACTGCCTCCCACTGCAGAGCAGGCCCCCTTTATCTGCTTGGCTGCTAGGACATGCTCTTTCCCACCCCACTCCACCCCCAGCTGTTATATTTAGCCCCTTCCCCTCCCAAGCCTGTCAGTTTCAGGAACCCCTCCTGAACCTCATGAGTTGTTTACTCTCTGGGACTGGGGCAAAGTTCAAGACCGCTGCTCAGAGGAAAAAGTGCCACACAACAGTGTTTGTAAAATGGCTCATAAGGCTGAGGGTGTGGCTCAGTGCTGGGGTTAATCCCCAGCAATGAGAAGATATCAGCAATTTCTCACATTGGTCACGAAAGCATGATGGGTAGCCAAAAATTGGAAGAGAAAAGAAGCTAGCTTCCCATCAAGTCAGTTGAAATAAATTATATGCAACTATGAGACCTCACACAATTACAAAAAAAAGGAAAAAGAATGAAATCTGTGCATATGACAAGAAGGTCATTAAACAATAGAAAAGAAAATCCACTCCTAAAAATTAGGTCTTATACATTTGGTATGCAAAGACATAATTACATTCAGGTAGCAGTATGCTTTTTCTCATGTTATAATATAGCATAAACACTTGTGTGATACTCATGTAGCAAATGCCTTTGGAAAGTGGTAGAAATTGTTAAAAGAACAGAAGAAAAAAAATTCTTATGAGTGTGTGTGTATGTGTGTGTATAATATATGTGTGTGTGTGAGTGAGAGTGACACAGAGAGAGAGAGAGAGAGAGAGAGAGAGAACACAAATGCACAGACATGCCTATGAATGTCAGGAAACAACTTGCAGAAATTGATTCTCTCCTTCTATCATGTGGGATCTAAGGGTCAAACTCAGGTCATCATCAGTCCTCAGCATGGCAGATATACTGCCCCAAAAGACTTAGGGACCCACTCCAGAAGAGGGGGTGGGTGTAAAGTCAGAAGACAGGAAAAAAAAAGATTTGTCAAATGCCATCCTCCAAAAAATGCCATGGAAATCATGAACCCTCAAGCAAGGTGGTAACTGATACCCAGTCTGCAGGGGACCTAGATGGCCCATGATCATCTGTGGAGTAGGGGGAGAAACCCATGGAATCTACAAACTACTGAAGAACAATGGGAAATCAATGAATTTGAGGCAGGGGGGGGGAGAAGTATCCAGATGTTCTCTCCGGGAACACTGGGAATCACAGAAGCAGACAGACAGGAGAGGGTGGGCAGGGAGGGGTCAGGGGAGGGTGAACAGAGGGGTGGGGGGAGGAGGAGGGAGGGAGGGAACCGGTGTACCTATTAAGTTTGTATGAGCGGAGATAATAAAAAATGTTTAAAAAAATAGAGAGTGAGAGGGAGTGGAATGGGTTGATGAAGGAGGGGAAGAGGGAGAGAGTGAAGCGAGAAGGGAGATTACAAGGAGAAGGAGGGAAGGATGACAGAGATTATCACTTAATGTGTTTATAATACTCAGGGAATTTTTTTTATTTCCTCTCATACAAACTTAACAGGTACACTGGTCCCCTCCCTCCACCCCTCCAATCCCCCTGTTCCCCTATCCCCTGCCCTCTCCCTCCCCATCCCCCAATGCCTCCCCCCCCCATCCCCAAGCATCCTTTAATGTGCAAGGACCCAGTGGCATTTCCCAAAACCCTTTCCTGTGTTCCCCTGAAACATAGGAACACTACTGTGGCTGTCAATCCCTAGCCTCCAAGGATCCTAGTGCCTTTAATCCATGCTAGACTTTGAGGAGTCAATAATGTGTTGGACATTGCGCAGGTCATGCAAAGTCCTATTGTGATTGCTTCGGCCCTAACTTGTGTGGAGTATCTTGCATATCATTATTCCTCCTATCCTTGTGCTCTTACAATCTTACCGCCCCCTCTTCCGCAAATTTTCAGGGAAAATTTTTTAAAGTGGGAGTGAGTGGGATGGACTGATGAAGGGAGAGGAGGAAAGGAGGGAAAGGGCAAGGGATAAGAATTCAATATGCTTGTAAAACTAAGAAAAAATTTTTAAAAATTAAAAAAAAATTCAGTTGTGTGTCCACAACAGGGGATAAAGAGCCTACTAGGTTACAAGACATGGCCCCAACCCCAGGACCACACAAAAGGCCAGTGTGTGCAATATAAAGTGAGGACTTAAAGGAGAGCAGAGATAACAAAAGGCAGAGTGGAAAATCGTGTGAATGTTTGTTATACATGTATGAAATTGTCAAAGAGCAAAACGCATCAATAGAGAAATAGAGGAGAAACACGAGGCTGTGAAGGTGGCGTCTTGTATTCAATTGCATGGTTGGAACTGTACAAAAGACCTTGCAAAGTTGCAGAGTGGCTCAGTGACATGCCACTTTCCTAGTCTTCTCAGAAGAAAATATGAAGGATTCTGCCAGAACAACTCACATGCCACCAAGGCAGGGCACAGAAAGCACATCTGGAAAGACATGTGACCAGCAGTCGTCCAGTCAACCTTGCCGTTGCAGATAGTAGTCTCTGTAGCCAGCAACTACTGTTTCAAACACCACAATTCTCACATTGCTTTTAAGAGCTTCCTGGGCCTCACCCCGCTACAGTTTAACCACAGCACACATTTTCCTGTTGCAACCCTTTGCCCTTCTCAAAGAAATATTCAGTAAAGAGGAGCTTTCTGCTTTTTTAATTTTAGGGTCACGCACTCTAAATTCATAGAGATTAAATAAATGTAAACTATGATGGGGGACCCCTGAGCCCTGCCCTGCTGCCTTCTTCACTTCATACTGGAGGAGAGACGAGAAGAAGGAGGAAAGAGGCACAGGTGAAGAGGAAGAGAACTTGGTTCTCAGATTTGTTCACAAGCAGTTGCTATATAACCAGATTCCTAGTCACGGCCTCCCAGAGGGGAGGCAGCAAGGTAGTCCTGATCTGTGTGGGCCGCAGCCACCATCAGTGACTCTGTGCTGTGATTACTGTCCTTTACCTTGATCCTTCAAGTGAGTGCTGCAGAGTCCCATCTCGTGTCCTAGTTCCAGCTCTGCCCTGGACAACCCGAGACAACATGTCAGAAGTGGGAAGGAAAAGAACAGATCTAGTGGAGCAGAGGGGACGCATGGGTCCAGCAATTTCAGGTTGCTATGGGGAAACTGAGGGCTGACCCCTAGTCCCTGGCGCACTCTTGGAAGTAGCTAGAGAAAGGCAGTTTTCAAGAAGCCAATGTCCAGATGTTGTCCAGGCGTGGAATCACGTCACTATAATCTGAATGTGAAAAGGAAGCAGTCTATCGATCAGGTAGGGTTTGGTATATGGATTATCTTCATCAATTCATTTCTATAGAAATGAATGCAGCATGAAGAAAAGTAAAGATTTATAATGTGTTCCTACAAAGCTCCATTGAGTGACAGGAAGAAACAGAGATAACTTTCCAAATTCAGGCCTCCAAATTAGAAAACCAATGGGGGGGTCTCTGATGAGTATTTCAACACATAGAAAGTGCCTGAGTGCCATCTAGTGACCACATTGAGTATCTGCTTTAAAAGAATAAAAAAAGATGCTTCTAAGGGGCTATTTAAAAGTAGATAGGCTAAATGAAGCCACTTGCTTTAGTGGTGTATCCACTAATCTATCATGTATGGTTCTGCAAGTGCCCAGGTACAAATTACTGCGGGTAACCCTTATTAAATTCAGTGGGTCACACACACAGACATGAAAGTAGGAGAGAGACTTGCTGGGAAGAGAAAGGGTCTTAACCAGAGTAAAAGTATGTGTAGACTAATATAGGGTGAAAATGATAAAAATTCATTATGAGCATGCACAAAACTGTTGATGAGCAAAAACAAGATAATTTAACTGAATAAAATTTGAAATAATCAGAAAGAAGTAACTTTTATGCACTGTAACTATCTCATGAGCTATTATGCGTCAGGCACTAACCAATATAAACATAAGGAGCATAACAACAAAGCAGGCTAAGTTGTCTTCTGAGAGCGTACATTCCATTTGAGGTAAAACTGAGAAAAGCAGTAGAGGCATGTAACATTAGATGGTACTAAGTGTTGTGCAGAAAAATAAAGTAAGGTGAAGTTCTAGAAGGAGGGCAGTATTCCTTCATGGGAGGGAAGGCAGCAAGTCTCTAGCTCTCTAGGAAGTCATCCAAGGAATTGGTAGCGCCGGTGCAAAGATCCTGAGGTGAGTGTGTTGTGTTCAAGGAGCAGGAAAGAAGAAAAGAGAACCCAGGGCAGAGTGACAAGGAGAATAAGATAGTAGGATCCAATACCAGAGAGATGGTGGGGGCAGAACAAATGGAACTTCATAAGCCACTAGGAGGAATTTGTACTTTACTGAGAGCAAGCTGGAAGGACTGAAAGATTTGGGCTTACAGGACAGTGGAGGTAATTTACAGCTGTGGATAATTCAAGCTGTGGGGCTTAGAGTAGACAGTAAGGTCTCAGAGAAAGATAGAGTTGGGAGGCAAGAATAGATATCCAGGATGCTGGCTGGACTAGCATCTCCTTGGACATGGTGAGAAGACTCAGATTCCAGATCTGCTGAAGAGATGATGGGTTGGGGAGATCATTCACTTGGTAAAAAGCTTGCTATACAAACCTGAGGAGCTGAGTCTGACCTGGTGAAGTGGTGCAGACTTATAATCCCAAAGCCTGGAGGTGGAGGCAAGACAGATCCCTGGGCCGGCTAGCCAGCCTAGCTTGATGGGATAGCCCCGGGTCCCAGTGAGAAACCCTGTCTCAAAAAAGCAAGGTGGAGAGTACCTAAATAGGAACAGCCCCTGAGTTTGATCTCTGATCTACACACACACACACACACACACACACACACACACACACACACACACTTAACAAACATACATCCAGATATGTAAAAAAACACAACAGAATTGAAGACCGAAATGAGATTTAAGAAAGGATTAGGATGCAAAACAGACCCATTTCAGTACAAAACAGACCCTCATTAGAGCTGTGCACTGAAAAGAAGAGCCCGTGGAATAAGGGATTCAGGTGAGAGAAGAGGACGTGTAAAGATCCAAAACTCAGATCTGGGAGATTCAAGCTTTTGCTGAATTAGAACCTCTTGGAAAAACCATGAGGGCCTATTGCAGTTTACCTGCATGTTGTAGATATATTAACGACAAAAATGACACAAAACAGGTTATAGGAACAAGGGATTTTAATTTTAATTAAGATTGTCTGGTTGCAATTGTTTTAATTTTTCTGAAGTTTTTATATACAAGTATAATGATTTTGTCTTTAGTCCCTTACTGTCCCCCCCCGCCCCTACCACCTCACTACATTGCTTCTCCTTTCTATTCAGTCTCTCTATTCCCCCTTCTCCCTGCTTGTGAGGTCTACTGGGCCTGATGTAGGATGCCTGCATCGACACGGGTCTGGATATCCTCTGCAATATGATTGGCCCATAGGCTTCTTAATTCAGCTCGGCAGGAGAGCCCATGCCAATACCAGGAACCACGGGAACTGACTACACAATATCTATAAGACTACTGGAGGGAGGGCAGTCTTCACTTGGCAAACAGCATGTCTGTTGGCTGAAGAATGCCAACTCACTGAATCACTAATTCATTGGTCTTACCAACTCCCCTGGTCTTATCACCTGCCACCTTCCCTCACTCATTAGACAATGTCTTTCAGGTTGCCTAGAGTTTGCCATACCTATCAATTCTTCACAGATGTGCTCAGAGCTCAGCCTGAAACTGTCAAGTGACACCTGCATCGAACTATCAATGAGTCCCAGGGGAATGAATCTACCACTCAGTGTCAGGGTTTCAATGACCTCCAGTTAGAGCCCTTGCTTCTCTAGCCAGGGATAATCAAGGAAACTTTCTGTGGTGTTTCATAATAGCAAATCAGTTGAGCAATGCGATTGGTGTCTGCCCCTTGTGCATCTGCTAGGAGTTGTATCACTTTCAGTCTGCATGTTTACTAGGGGAGCTTAAAGGCCCACACCAATCAGGGGTGGAGGGTGCTGGGGTTCAGAAAACCAAGGGACATGGGAAAGACACATTCATTAAGGAGTCCCTGAGACAGCCATGACCTCTGTTCTGAGAGACAGCACCAAACCCTGAGTCTCGCCTGGAGCATCTGCCAGTTGGTTCCGGGTGTGTGGCAGGATGCTTGGGTGCACCTCCATGCTTCACAGCTGCCCCTGCTGTGGCTTATTCTGGCCCTCCCTTTTCCTGGACACGCCTCTTTTAGATTTCCGCTGGGTAGTTTGTCCTTCCTGGTTGGTAGGCTCTGGGTTGTTCCTCTGCTTGGGGTCCAGGGCCCTGAGGAGTTACAAAGAAACCTATAAAAGGCAGCTGTGAGCTCAGTCCTGGGCTCTGACTTGCATCTCTTTCACCTCACCCTCTGTCCGGTCTTCCACTAATGTGTTGATCTCAGGAGCACAGATCCCAGCAGAAGGAAGAAGCTGCGGAACATGGAACAGTGAGTATAATGTACATTCCACCTTCCAGGCCTCCACCCACTGTCCTCCGATCCCCTCTTCCTCCCATCTCTCCATGCTCCCACCCCTCCTCCTTCCATCTCAGAGTGCCGCCATCCCTGTTCTCTCTCCTCCTATACCTACACCTTTCTATCCCCATCCAAATCCTCCTCCCTCTGACCTTCATCTCACCACCTCTTCCTCCTTCATTTCCTGCCCCTCCCATCCTCTTATGCTTCCATCCCATCCTCTCTTCCCTCATCTATCATCTTTTCACTCTCCCATCCCTTCATCTTCCCATTCTCAATCCTCCACCCCTCATTCCTGCACACTTTTCTTCGCCTCCTCTATTCTCCCTTCTAATTTTCCCAACTGTCTACTCTCCCATTCCCTCATGTTCCTATTCTTCTGTCTGCCCACTCCCCATCACCCGTCCTTCACCAATCGTGTCCTCCCACTCCTCTATCCTCTTTTTTTTTTTAATTAGGAAATGAGAGGCTTTATTTTCTCTTGCAATAGTCTAGTTACAGTTCCTTGTCCATCTTTTCTTTTTCTTTTTATTTATTTTTCCCCAATCATACAAGCCTAATAGGTACCCCATCCCCTTCCTCCCCTTCTCCCAGTGCCTCCCCCTTTCCCCCTCCCATTCCCTGGAGCATCCTTTTGTGTGAATGCCAAACCTCTCTTTGAGTCCTCCACTTCAGTGAGGTGTAAGGACTCAGTGGCATTGCCCAGAGCCCTTTCTTGGGCTCCTCTTTAATATGGGATCACTATTATGACTGTTAATTCCTTGCCTTTAAAGATCCTAGTGCCTATGATCCATTCTAGACTTTTGTTGGGGGGGGGTCGTTGACATGTCAATCATTGCACAGGTCATGCAAAGTCCGATTATGGCTACAAGTGGCCCAAAATTATGTGGAGTATCTTGCGTATCGTAGGTCCTCCCCATCTTTAGGCTCTTATAATCTTGCCACCCCCTCTTCCGCAAGTTTCCCTGAGTTTTAGGATGGGGAGAGATTTGGCTGGTCTGGTTCCAGGTGATTAATGTAGGGTCTCTGGTGTTCTGAATTATGATTTGTTGTTGTTTTCAGCTTTGTTGTTCCTGCACCACCCTTGGCTCCATTCTGATTGGTATTGGAAGTCACCTCCTAAACAAAGATAAAAGGCTGTTTAAATGAAATATTACTATAAGAGGAGATTCAAAGGTAGATGGGATAGGAGTAGGAGACAGCAGGGGGGGGGGTCAGTGTCCCATATGCAGGATGGTTACTATCTATCTGCCAGGCTCTATTCCCTCCCTAATTGGTGAGATCAAACCCCCATAGTTGCAAGTGACCAGGAAGGAAAGTGAGACTGAGCTTAACCAGCTGTCTTACTACTTACTTGCGATACTGATGGTGACCTATTTTCTCTCCTGCAGCATGATCCCATCTTTCCTTATTTCTGGGGGGCCCTCCTTCCCCTTCCCTCCTATTTATAATCTTTGTAATTACTGTAGTTATTACAGAGATTTGCCTTTGAATATGTCACTAAGTGGGTTTGGTATTAGGATCCACCTATTAGGGAGTATATATGGCGCTTAATTTTCTGTGTCTGGGATACTTCACTCAATATAATTTTTCTAATTCCATCTATTTCCTGGCAAATTTCATTAATTCATCATTTTTAATGGCTGAGTAGTACTCCAGTATATAAATGTACCACATTTTCCTCATCCACTCGTCAACTGTTGGACATTTGGGTTGGTTCCATGACTTTGCTATTGTAAACAGTGCTGCTATGAACATGGTCATGCTTGTGCCATTGAGGTGAATTTTTGCTGTAAGGGGGATTATTCCCAAAAGTGAAATAGCAGGGTCATATGGCATTTCAATCTTTAGCTTTTTAAAAAATCACCAGACTGCTCGCCAGAGTGGGTGTATAAGTCTGCATTCCCACCATCAATGTAGGAGAGTTCTCTTCTCTTCATATCCTCTTTAGCATTTGGTGTTGTTTGTATTGTGAATTTTTGTCATCCTGACCAGGGTGAGATGATACCACAGGGAAGTTTTGATTTGCATTTCCTTGAAGGCTAAGGATGTAGAGCATTTCTTAAGATATTTGTTAGACATTTCAATTTTGTCCCTTGAAAAGTTTCTTTTGAGTTCCCAGGCCCATTTTTTAATTGGGCCATTTATCTCTTTGGTGTTTAGTTTTCTAAGTACTTTGTGCACTCTGGATAATAGAGTTCTATCAGATATGTGGTTAGTGAAGATTTTCTCCCATTCTGTGGATTGCCTTTTTGCTTGGGTTACAATCTCTTTATCTGAACAAAAGCTCTTTAATTTCATGAGATCCCATCTGTTGAGTGTTGGTTCCAGTGACTGTGCTATTGGATTTCTGTTTAGGAACTGTTGGCCTAGTCCAATCAGCTCGAGGGAGTTCCCTATCCTTTCCACTCAGGTTTTTACAGACTCTGGCCTAATATTGAGGTCCTTGATCCATTTGGAATTAATTTTTGTGCATGGTGAAAAGTACAGGTCCACTTTTAATCTGTGTGTGGATATCCAGTTTTGCCAGCACCATTTGTTGAAGATGCTGTTCTTTTTCCATTGAATTTTTTGGGCCCTTTTATCAAAGATCAGATGGCTGTAATTGTGTGGGCTTATATCTGGGTCTTCAACCCTTATACATTGATCTACATGTCTATTTTGGAGCCAGTACTAGGCTGTTTTTATTACTATGGATTTGTAGTATAGATTAAGGTTTGGTATGGTGATAACTCTAGCAGTGTTTTTGTTATTCAGGATTGTTTTTGCTATCCTAGGTCTTTTGTGCTTCCATATGAATTTTGAGATTGTTTGGTCAATTTCTTTAAAGAATTGCTTGGGGATTTTGATTGGTATATCATTGAATCTCTATATTGCTTTTGATAAAATGATCATTTTTATGATGTTGTTCTGCCCATCCAGGAGCATGGGAGATCTTTCCACTTTCTGGTGTCTTCTGTAATTTCTTTATTTAGGGTTTTAAAGTTTTCCACTGTAAAGGTCTCTCACTTCCTTGGTTAGGTTTATATCAAGGTATTTCATTTTTTTAGGGGTTATAGTAAATGGAATTGTTTCTCTTAGGGGTTTTTCACTTCTTTCATTCTTGGTGTATAGAAAGGCCACTGATTTTTGCATGTTTACTTTGTATCCTGCCACTCTGATGAACTTCTATATTAGTTCCAGGAATTTCCTGGTGGAGTTTTTGGGATCACTGAGGTATAAGATCATGTCATCTGCAAATAGAGATATCTTGACCTCTTCCTTGCTGATTTGAATCTCTTTTATGTCCTTTTCTTGTCTTATGGCTCCAGCTAAGATTTCAAGTACAATATTGAATAGAAGTGATGAGAGTGGACAGCCTTCCTGATTGAAGGGAGAATGCTTCAAGGTTTTCCCCATTGAGTATAATACTTGCTGTTGGCTTGTTGTATACAGCTTTTATTATATTAATAAAAGTTCCTTCCATTCCAACTGTCTCTAAGGTTTTGATCATAATAGGCTGTTGGATCTTGTGAAGAGCTTTTTCTGCATCTATTGAGAGTATCATGTGGTCTTGGACTTTGGATTGGTTTATATGGTGAATTACATTTATTGATTTGCATATGTTGAACCAAACTTGTGTGCCTGGGATAAAGCCTATTTGATCATAGTGAATGATCTTTTTGATATGTTTTTGAATTTGATTTGCTAAGATTTTGTTGAGAATCTTTGCATCTGTGTTCATCAAAGACATTGGCCTATAGTTTTCTTTTTAAAGAAAACTATATCTTAATTAGATTAATTAGATTTTGGGATTAGTATGATATTAGCTTCACAGAAGCAATTTGGCAGTGTTCCTTCTTTCGCAATTTGATGGAACAGTTTTAGGAGTATTGGTGCTAGAATTCTGTGCTGAATCCATCTAGTCCAGGACATTGTTTGGTGGGACTATTCGAGATTACTTCATTGATTTCCTCATATATTTTTGGCCTATTTAAATCATTCAAAACTTCCTGATTCAATTTAGGTCTATTATGCTTACTTAGGAATTCATCTATTTCTTTAGTGTTATCAAACTTCACAGAGTATAAGTTTTTGAAATATGACCTTATAATTCTCTGAATTTTTTGGCTATTAGTAGTGATAACTCCATTTTCATGTCTGATTTTGTTAATTTGGGTTTTCTCTCTCTTGCTTTTGGTTAATTTAGCTAGAGGTGCATCAAGCTCAATGATTTTTTTTCAAAGAACCGGCTTTTTGACTATTTGATTCTTTGTATCGTTTTCCTTATCTCAATTTTGGATATTTCTCCTCTGATTTTCCTAATCTCCTGTCTTCTACTGTTGTTGGGATCGGATTGCTCTTGTGTCTCTAAAGCTTTAAGCTGCTTGTTAAGTTATTTATTTGTGATGTTTCTATTTTTTGATGTAAGCATTAAGAGCTATAAATTTACCTCTTAAGATGGCTTTCAGTGTGTCCCAGAGATTTTGATATGTTGTATTTTCATTATCATTTGCTTCTAGGAAATCTTGAATTTCCTTTATGATTTCTTCCTGAACCCAATCCTCATTCAGTATCATAGTATTCAGTTTCCAGAGTTAATGTATTTTCTGCTGTTTGTTGTGTTGCTGATGTCAAGCTTTAGACCATGGTGGTCTGACAGTGTACAGACTAAAATTTCAACTTTCCCATATATGTGGAGATTTGTTTTGTGGCCCAATATGTGGTCTATTTTGGAGAAAGTTCCATGTGTTGCTGAGAAAAATGTGTATTCTTTGGTGTGTGGATGAAAATTTCAATAGAGATCTGTAAGGTCCATTTCAGTAAGGGTTTGATTAAGTTCCAGTCTGTCTCTGTTAAGTTTTTGACCTGCTGATCTATCCCATGTTGAGAGGGCAGTATTGAAATCCACAAGAATTATTGTTTTGGGGTTAATTTCTTGCTTTAGATGTTGTAGCATTTGCTTAATGAATGTGGAGGAGCCCATATTAGATGTGTATATGTTCAGTATTGTGACATCTTTCTGGTGAATTGTACCTGTGACTTAAATGTAGTATCCTCTGTGTCTTTTATGATTTTTTTTTTTTAGGGAAAGAACAAAATTTTTTTTAATATTAAGAATTTTTTAAACATTTTTATTATTATTTCTGCTCATACAAACTTAATAGGTACACCGGTTCCCTCCCTCTCTCCTCCTCCCCCCTCCCCCCTGTCCCCCTCCCCTCACCCCTCCCTCCCCATCCCCCAGTGCTTCCCCCCCAATCCCCGGAGAATCCTTTAATGTGCATGCCAGACTCTCCTCTGGACCCTCCTCTCTGATGACATACAAGGACCCAGTGGCATTTCCCTGAACCCTTTACTGTGTTCCCCTTAAGCATAGGAACACTACTGTGGCTGTCAATCCCTTGCCTCCAAGGAGCTTGGTGCCTTTAGCAAATGCTAGACTTTGTGGGGTCAATAGTGTGTTGAACATTGCACAGGGCATGCAAAGTCCTATTATGATTGCTTTGGCTCTAACTTGTGTGGCGTATCTTGCATATCATTGCTCCTCCCATCCTTGTGCTCTTACAATCTTACTGCCCCCTCTTCCGCAAATGTCCCTGAGCTTCAGGATGGGGAGAGATTAGGCTGGCCTAGTTCCAGGTGGTTGATATAGAGTCTCTGATGCTCTGGATTATGGTTCATTGATTTATTTTTTTCAGTTTTGCTGCTCCTGCAATGCCCTTCACTCCATCCTGATGGGTATTGGATATCACCCCCTGGCCAGAGATAAAAACCTGTTAAATTACAGTCTTGTTATAAGAGTATATTCAAAGGTAGATGTAATAAAAGTAGGAAGTCACAGTGAGGGAGGGATCAATCACCCATTTGCAAAATGGTTACTTTTTATTTTATGATTTTTTTTTGGTTTGAGTCCACTTTGTCAGAGAGCGTAATTGCCACCCTTGCCTGTTTCCTGTTTCCATTACCTTGCAGAATTTTCGACCGGCCTTTTAGAATGTGCCTATCTTTTGTAGTGAGATGAGTTTCCTGAAGGTAGTAGATGAATGGGTTGTGATTTCTAATCCATGTTTGTAATCTGTGTCTTTTGATTGGTAAATTAATTCCATTGACATTTAGTGTTATAGTGGAGAAATTGCTTTTAATTCCTGACACTTTTTGTGTTTAGTGGCTTTCATAAATGTATTATTTGACTTGTAGGTTTTGGTGGTATTACATTTCCCTTCTGTCCTGGATATGCTTGTTCTTTTCTTCAAGCTTGAGTATCTTTTCTAGCATTTTTTGAAGGCTTGGTTTGGTAGACTTGTAAGCCTTCAAGTTGTCTTTATGCTGAAAAATTTTTCCTTCACCCTCATCATGACTGATAGTTTTGCCGGGTATATCAGCCCGGGTTGACATTTTTGCTCATTCGGTACTTGAAGTATGTCTCTCCAAGCTCTTCTGGCTTTTACTGTTTCCATTGAAAAAAATCATTTGTTATTTTAAATGTGACTTGATTTTTTTCTTCCCTTGAATCTCTCAGCACCTTTTCTTTGTCTTGTATGTGTAGTGTTTTGACTACTATTTGCTGTGGTGAGTTTCTATTTTGTTCATATCTGTTTGGAGTGCAGAATGCTTCTTGTATTTGAATGGGCCTCTCTTTCTTTAGATGAGGAAAGTTTTCCTTTATGATAATTTGAAAAATTTCCTCAGGTGTGGTATTTTGAGACTCTTGTTCTGATATTCCATGAATGCACATGTTAGGCTTCTCCAGGGTGTCCCATAACTCTTGAATATTCGTCTCAAGTATCTTTTTGGCTTTAACAGTTTCTTCCATTGAGCTGGTTAGTTCTTCCACTTTGCCTTCAAGATCTGAAATTCTATTTTCTCCTTCATTAGTTCTGTTGATAAGACTCTCGGTTGAGTTCTGGGTTGAAAATAACTTGTCTTTTATTTCAATTTTAAGCTCTGCTTGAGATTGTTTTAACTGCTCTATGCTTATTTTTGTTTCTTCAACTCTTTTTCTCATCTCCTCCAAGTGCCTGTTGTTGATGTGGTCATTTAACTCCTCCCAGATTTCATCTTTCATAGTTTGATCGTGGTAAAGATCAGGCTTTGAAAATCATTATCTTGATTATGGCTTTCTTGGCTATTTTCTGTGAGCTTGTTCTGGTTGGAATCTATCATTATGAGGTTAATTCTTTCGGTAGAAGATTTGTTGTCTTGGTTTTTGTTTCTCATGGATTTGTGCTGTTACCTGGATATTGTTGTTTTATCTCTTGAGACCTTCTTTTAGTTTCTGTGTTTTTAACTGAACTGAATTAGATGGTATTACTATTCTTGAGCAGTTATTACTAGTGTTTGCCTTGGAGTTGGGTACACTTGTCTGGTATTGGTGTTATTTCCTAGCTCAGGCTATTAGACTTTTAGTACATCAATTAAATCAGGTTTAGTAGACAGGAAGTGAAGTTTAGTATGGTAGTGCACTTTTTCAGTTTACTACCTTGGTGATATACGTGAGGGTGAATTGTATAGTCCCTGAAGTTGTATACATTTTGGGGTGGCTATATGGAAAAGTTAAACTACAGTGACTAATATTTGAATGGTAATTGAAAATAATTGATGGTAAAAAGGGTTTACTTATCTTTGAGCTGGATGTGAAGAATCTCTCCCATGTGATGGGATGATTTTAGAGGACTTTAGATGTATGGCATTTGTCCCCTAGAATTTTGCTTGAGTTTTCTCTGGACTGTTGAATTCTGAGGAGCAGGGAGTCTGCCCTGGTCCAGTTCTGGGTCCGCTCTGAAGAGCAGTGTGTCTAGTTTGTACAGCAGATCACCTGGGACCTAGAGCGTGGCCTAGGTGCCTTTCCAGTGCCAGAGCAGACTGGCTGCTGCTCTAGCTGGCTGGTGGGACGAGCAGGTGACCTGGGGCTTGGGGTGTGGTCTAGGGGCCTTACCTGAGGAGCAGAGAGTCTGCCTTGGCCCAGGTCTGGGTCCGGGTCTGAAGGGCAGTGTGTCTGGTTTGTCGTGTAGATCATTTGAGACCTGGGGTGTGCAGATTGGCTGCTACTCCAGCTGGATGGTGGGATGAGCAGGTGATTGGGGCCTGGGGCATGGTTTAGGGGCTTTACATGAGGAGCAGGGAGTTCACCCTGCTCCAGGTCTGGGGCATAAGGTCCTCCATCTTCTTATCCCAAATCTTCCTATTCTATCCATCCTATCACTATCCCTGGTTAGCTCTGGGCCCTGCCGCAGAACCCCTATCTACATGATGGGATTTATTCCATTGTCTCCCAGTCTCCTCAGGGTATGTCTTTCTTATGACTATTCCTATCACTCTTCTTCCCTGCTTCTCCCCACTTCCATCTACTGGAAAATCCAGTGAATTTTAAAACTGCCATTCTTAATGATGATGAATACCATATATTAGGCTAAGAAAAGAATATCTCACTGAGAACATGGCACTTGAGGTGGTGGTGGCCAAATCATGGGGAGATCACTGTCTTTCTTTATCCTCACACCCTGTATTCTACCCTCTGCTTAGGGCAGAGAAGTTCAGTGGAACCCAGCATCGACTGACCCATTACTTGGAGAAACTCACAAAGGAACAACTGAAGGAGTTCCAGATTCTGGTGTCCAAAAATGTATTTGGAGTGAGCTCTTCCTTAGTTACACAAAATCTGTTACAAATGGGAAATATCATGGAGGTGGCCTCCTACCTGGTGGCTCAATATGGGGATCAGCAGGCCTGGGACCTGGCACTTAGCCTCTGGAAGCAGATGGGCCTGAAGCAGCTCTACATCCAGGCCCAGAAAGAGATGGACATGATGTCAAGTGAGTACACACATGCCCCTGATCCATCCACACTGGGACCCCAACACCATTACTGAGCTTCCTGTCAGGCCTTCCTCAGGGCATTGACTTGGATTGTCCTGTCAAAGGAGGTTCTAGGCCCCGATAAGGCTGAAACTGGAAGACTAACTGTAGTCTCATATAGGACTGCCAGAGCTCCAAAACCTCTGCTAATCATGAGCATTCCCAGATTCCAATTGGTCCTCACATCTTTTGGAAGGAATCACTCCAAAGGTGGAATGGGGAGAGGCTGGCATTCACGAAGGCTTGAGAAGGGTATATGGTACATGCCAAGCTTCCAAGAGAAGCATTATGAGCATAGACTTGGTACCTGGGCATGGGGCAAGCTCCTGTTGTGTTACCATCACCCTGGTCACCCTTGGGCTCTGTTTCTCCATCTGGGACACAGGATACTAGGGCCTGTCTTCTTGGGCTGTGTGAGTTGGGGAGACTCCACCCTGCAGAGTAAACAGAGTCTGATGAGTAGTCAGTGCTCAACAAACCCCTCTTGTGCTGCTGCTAATGTGCTTTCACTACCTACAGCCCTGGGGGCAGAAGCTCATATTCCCAAATGGGAGAGCTGAGACACAGGAACAATGACTTGCACATGAATTTCATGGACCCTAAATCAGGAGAGTTTCCCTGCAACACCACTGAGAGCATCATTTTCACATGGAGCCTACGGAGAAGGATGTAGAGGCTGGACAGAAAACAAAAACCTCTACCTTGCCTTTTAATAATCCTCCAGCCTCTGATTCCTACCCACAGTCAACTCTCTCCCATTCCTCTGCTCCTCAGGTACCTCCAACTTTAAGACCTCCAGCTTGCTTGCACCTGCAGTAATGCCAAAGCACAACATTAAATCCTCTAGACATCATAAAAGGTTAAAAGTGAAAGAAATCGAAGGACTATCTGTGAAGTCTGGACTCAGCTGGAAAGGTGAGAAGAGCTGAGAGTTCCACACAAACATTCATCCCAGATAGGAACATGATGACAGATCAAAGTAACAAACTAAAAGTTCGACTTAGTGACACAATAAGTTTACTAGGGTTACTTTTAGGAGGAGGGATGGCTCAAAGACATCATCAGAAAGCCCATTCTAGCCTGGATGAGACTCATAGAAGCTACAACACTGGAGCTCTCTGCATAACCTACTGTCACTTTGGCTCCTCAGAGTCTCTTCTTCTCTTCTAGACTACTGGACTGCTCAAGGTCTCTTTCAGATTGACAGACTGGCCAGGAGCTTTCTGTCCTCAGCAGTTATTTACTGCTTTCTTCCTTGGAGAGAGTTCCTGGACCTTGAATTTTCCTGAAACAAATGAGATGTTTACTTAGACTGGGGACAAAGTCCAAGATGGTGCCTGTCATACGTGGAAGAACAACACCATTTGACAGGGCCCTGTGTAGGACTGAGGACTGAGGATCAGCTGGTGGTTCCCTACAGGGGACCATCTCCTTGGGTATGGATGTGGAACTAGGACTGGGGACTGAAAAGGAAGAAGGAGTCAAAGTGAAGAAGTCAGAGTAAAAGGGCCAGAAATGATCTTTCGGTGCCCTCCAGTGCTGAGATTCTATTGACAGGTGGGGAAACTAGAACCTATGTGAGTCAGGTAGTAAATTAGCCTAACTGATCCCCAGACAGATCTCAGCTCACAGGTTTACTAGACACTAAAGATCCCTGGGGTCAATGTGATTCAGAAGTTCTAAGAAGGTCTCTGTTTCTAGATGGACCCCAGTGAGGGGTCAAGAAAGGTTCCTCAGATTCAACCTTCTCCCGATCTCTCTTATTTTAGTCTCATTAACCAGGGTATATACATTTCCTCTTCATGTAATCATCTTTTGACCATACATTCCCCATTCATTTCCCAATTACCTTGTCATATTCTTGCCACTTCCCCTTCTCATTGAAGCAGCCAACTAACTACCTTTTCCCAGGGTAGAAGGGCTACAAACGCATATGTCCACACTCTTAATACTTTATTATCTATCTATCTATCTATCTATCTATCTATCTATCTATCTATCTATCTATCTATCTATCTATCTATCTATCTATCTATCTATCTATCTATTTATCTATTTCTCTCTCTCTCTGTATTAGAGGGCACTGTATGTCCCTGTGGAGGACCAAGGGTGACTTAGGGAATCATCCTGGATTGCTTCTACCTCCTTCTTGCTTCGCTCTGGGATTTCTGAGGCTCTACCCACCAGGATCAAAATACAGGCTGCTGTCATTTCTGCCTGGTGTGGGACCTGGGATCAGAACTCAACCTTCTGCTTATGAGGCAGAGTCTTAAGCTCTGAGCCCTCTCTCCTGCCCACAAATGCTAAACATTTATAAACAGAGCCAGTACTGGAGTCTAAAACATTTCATTCCTAGAGAAATGATTTCTGCCTCCACTGTGCTGCTACTGTGTGAAAGTCTGGCCTACATACCCTTGTCTGTCATTTCTGAGACCCTCTACTGCACTCTGCATCAATCCCTGAAAATGATGGCTGCAAACTGAAAACCCGTGGTCTTCTATAGTCACCCTGACTTCACAACCTTGCTGTGACATGGAACAAATCAATCCATCACATGTGTCTCATTTCTGTCTGAGCCTTCATACTGCTGAGTTTCTGCTTCACAGGCCACCTCCACTGCACAGGGAATGTTTGTATTCAGTCAAGATCAGTACAACTCTTTTCTTTCATAGTCTCAGGGAAAATTCTACTGAAGAGATTGTGGAATTAAACCACTTACACATCTGTCCCCACAAAGGTCCCCTTTATGCTCCCACCAACATTTCTACTTTTGCCCATCTCTTGAAGAGTCTACCATTATTATCTCCTCTGTTCTGCACCAACAAAGCAATTCCACATTCATTCCAACTTTCATGGCTCAAGTTTCGGTGTTAGAAAATCTGTGCCTAGCAGTAAATATGACCCATTCTCCCTGGAGGCCATGTAGTAATCTCAGCCCCCAGGAAGTTTATTATAAACTTCCTACCCCATGCAAACTGTGATTCCACCAAGAAGTTCTGGCACATTTATTAAGAAGGAAAGTTATATGGCTTTGAAATAGATATTATTAATTTGGCATAGTAGTACTTTCCTATAATCTCAGGACTAGGGAGGCTAAGGCAAGAGAACCCAAAGTTTGAGGCCAGCCTGTGCTGTGGAGACCCTGCTAAAAATTATTAACTCATCTGTAATATTTACTGGTCTGTTCACTGTGATAAATACTTGACAAAAGCCATTTAAGGAAGGAAGGGTTTATTTTGGCTCACAGTTCGAGGTGGTTTATCATGGTGGGGAAATTATAACAGCAAGAGCTTGAAGCAGATGGTCACATGTGTCCTGAGTCAAGAAGCAAAAATCTATGGATGCTCTTGCTCAGCTTACTGCCACCTTTTCTATTCTGTCTGTAAATGTCCAAAGACAAATGGATTTTTACTTCTTGCTATCTCCCCACAGAAGAGCTCTCTTCATTCTTTCCTCAAAGTCTTCAAACACCCTCCCCCTCAGACCACAAGTGGACAGGCCAGGAGTCTCCCAGTTCCTCAACATCAGCAGCAGTGTCTGGTGACCAGAAACCATCACCTAAGGCCAACCCAGAGCCAAGCAAGAAAAAACCTGATCGGACCAGGTGCTCTGTTAAGATGTTTACAACTCAACAGAGAGGTGAGTTTCTCATGAGGTTCTTGAGGTGGAGCAAAGGTGTGAGCAAAGAGCCAGTACCCTGGGGGCAAGGTTGTCAGCATAACCATAGTTCTGGAAAACCCTGGATAGAACACTACAAATCTTGCCCGTGGAGTCTTTTCATTTCACCAAGTCACTACTCCCAGGAGGTCCTGGGAATTAAGGGCAGTGTCTTTTTAAGTACAGAAGCACCACTTGGTTTTGTGGGCAGGATGCTGATCTTTAGACAGGAAAGTTGAATTCATTGTCCACAGAAATCCTCATCATTCAGCTTTCCAAGTGATCTAAAGCAAGTCATGAGTTTGCGGGATGCCTTGCTCCTTGTAAACCCTATGCCCAGGGCATCTCTTGAACCTACCTGTCATAACCCTTTCTTGAAAGTGACTTTTATTATCCCACAATGGAAATGAGAAAACTGGTGCTCAGGAAAGCAAAGACTCACAGTTAGTGAGAGCAGTCTCACAGAAGCCCCAGACACACTGCTTTAAATCCAACATTCCTTTTAACCCAAATCTCTGTTTTTAGTGTAACAACATTATCTTCTGTTGTGATGAGAAAAGAGTGGACAGGCCAGCAGAAGAGGAAGGGGGCCTCTCCCCAAAAAAGTCCACTCATTACCAGAAGAAAAACATAAGTCCAGTACTGAAGGGCCAGAGCCAAAAACTCCTCCCACTAAATGTAACTAACTACCAACATTACTTCATTAGTAAGCAAATTTCAACATGAGTTTTGGTGGAGATGAAAGACATCCAATGAATAACTGAACCAAGGCTTGATGCTGCCAAAGATTATTCAGAAGCACTGAACAGGTTGGGGGAAGGAACATGTCTCAAGTTGTCCAGGGGACAGTGGATCCCCCATCTTTTTTCCTGAACCATGAAATACAGAACATTTCTGGTGTGTTCTATTCATAGGTAATGACATGCCCTCAGACCCACAGTCTCAGGACTAATGAGATGCTGTTGGCAGGTTTTGCAAGGTGGGGGCTGAAGGTTATATAAGGAGCAGACAACATCAGCTTCATTGCTGGTTACCTCCTCCACTCACCCAAGACTGACTAATGGTAAAGACCACAGTCCCTAACTCCTTGTTCTCAATGCCTTTGTACATCTATAGGCTCTAGTGTGTGCTTCATTAGCAGCTGAAGACTTAGAGAAAGTCAGATATATAATAAATGATACAGGATACATGACTAGCTCTAGTTAAAACTTGAACTAGAATCTTCTACTCCAAAGCTCACATTCCTTCACTACACAGAATGGGGCATACCATTGCCTGCAATTAGAGTAAGGTGTTGCTCAGGTAGATTCCTAAATTCATTCAATTGTCAAAAGAAAGAGTAAATAAGTGATTCTATTGTGTACTTTCATGATCTATCTTTCTCTCACTTATTTAGAAAACATATTAAAAAGAAACCAGAAACAAAAAAGGAAGAAGCGTTCCCTCAGACAATCATGGAAAAATAAGTATTTGCTCCAAGAATTCGCACAGCTGCTACTTCTATCAAAACCTCAACCCAGAGGCCGGAAGCCTCTGGACAAGAAAAAATGGCCTCTGTATTTGGTAGAGGAGAGGGGATACTTTATTGAGATCCAAGAGTTATTTGACCCACACATGGGGCCCCAGGAAGAACCCCAAATAGTCATACTGCATGGAGCTGCTGGAATTGGGAAGTCCACACTTGCCAGGCAGGTGAGGGGAGCCTGGGAGGAAGGCCAGATGTTCAGGGACCGCTTCCAGCATGTCTTCTACTTCAGCTGCAGAGAGCTGGCTCAATGCAAACTATTGAGTCTGGCCGAACTCATCTCAAAAGACAAGGCTACTCCTACATCTCCCATGGGGGATATCGTGTCTCAGCCCAAGAAACTGCTCTTCATCTTAGATGGTGTGGATGAGCCAGAATGGGTCCTGGAGGACCAGAATCCAGAGCTCTGTGTGCACTGGAGCCAGCAGCAGCCGGTGCATGCATTGCTGGGCAGTTTGCTGGGGAGATCCACACTTCCTGAGGCTTCCTTGCTGATCACGACTCGTACCACAAACCTGCAGAAGCTCATTCCTTCTTTGGGGCAGCCTCATTGGGTAGAAGTCTTGGGCTTCTCTGAGTCTGGCCGGAAGGAATATTTCTGCAAATATTTCTCAGAGGAAAGCCAAGCTATGGGAGCTTTTTCACTGGTTGAATCAAACCTACATTTGTTTACCTTGTGTTTTGTGCCCTGGGTTTCCTGGCTAGTTTGCACCTGCCTGAAGAAGCAAATGCAGCAGGGGAAAGACCTCTCCCTGAACTCCCAAACTACCACAGCCCTCTGTCTGCACTACCTTTCCCAAGCTCTTCCAGCTCGACTTCTGGTGACTCAGCTCATGAGGCTCTGCTCACTGGCTGCTGAGGGAATCTGGCAAAGAAAGACCGTGTTTAGTGCAGCAGACCTTAAGGAACTAGCTCTATATGAGGCTGTCATAGATATTTTCCTGGAGATGGGTATCCTTCAAAAGCACCGCAGAGTTCTACTCTACAGCTTCACTCACTTGTTTCTCCAAGAGTTCTTTGCAGCAATGTACTGTGTTTTGGCATTTAACAAGGAAAGAAAAGACAATATTGAAAACTTTAGAATTGTGGAAAGATTGCTAGAATTGTACGGGCCACGTGAGCTGTTTGAAGCCCCAATCTTGCACTTCCTGTTTGGCCTTTCGAATGAACGGGGGGTGAAAGAGATGGAGAAGATCTTCAACTGTCAGCTGTCTTTGGAGAGGCAGAGGGAACTACTGTGGAGGACTCTGGGGAATGTCCAGCCTCAGCAGCCATATTCTCTGGGGTTCTTCTACTGTCTGTATGAGATTCAGGATGAAGAGTTTCTGTCACAGGCGGTGTTTGATTTCCAAGGACCAAGCACAGGTATCACAGTGGATACGGAGCACCCAGTGACCCAGACAAGCGTGAGGAAACTGTTGGTCAATACGGATGTGGACCTCTTTGTGGTCACTTTCTGCATTAAGTTCTGCAGCCATGTAAAGAGGCTTCAGATGAAAGGGAGTAGACTGCAACAACAAGCACTGCGACCTCCCAAGGTAGTTCTGTAAGTATTCAGACTCACTTCTCTCCAGCTCCAATGTGGATCCCACTAACCCACATGATATGAGAAGCAGGAGCACTCTGAGCTGGTCCCAGTTGTGTTAGCTCCTGTTCTGTGATAAAATACCCTAAAAAAGCAATTTAAGGAAGGGTGTTTTCTTTTCTTTTTTCCTCACAGAGAGTGTGTGTGTCATGGTGGGAATCACAACAGAAGAGTAACTGAAACAGACCCTAGCAAGGAAGTCTAATGGAACTCTCTGACTCATGTGCATTCTGAGGTGATGAGGGAAGACCTCAGAGATGAGATCATAATTATGGGATTGATGCAGCTTGTCATACTATATACTCAATCAGGAAGAAGAGAGTGATGAATGCTCAGCTCCCTTTATATACAGCCCAGTATTTGAACTCAGGGAATGGTGCCACCCAGTGTTGAACAAGTCTTTCCACCTCAGTTAACCTACTCCAGATAATTCCCCAGAGTCATGCCCAGAGATCAATCTTCCAAGTGATTTTAGATCTCATCAAATTGACAACTGAGATTAACTGTCACCACAGGCCTCCTGTGATATCACTCTGTCAAATATGACCACCTTCCCCTATCTGTCTAAAATGCTATGTGTACCTGACCATGTGATAGAGCTCTGTCCTTTTGTCTGTTCCTCTCCCTCTATGAGAACCACCCACCTTGTCTTTTGGGCAGAATTCTACCTCCATACTAACCTTCACATTGTCCTCATTCTAAGGATCAGAAAGCTTATCAGCTCCTGCTCTACTGCTCTACTCTCTTTTCATGCTTTCCCTCTGAGAAACCATTCATTCAATTCCTGTGGACACCATCCCATAATCATGACCTTCTCTCTGAGGTCTTCCCTCATCACCTCAGAGTACACACAAAAGAGTCAGAGAGTTCCATTAGACTTCCTTGCTACAGTCTATTGCAGTTACTCTTCTGTTGCTGTGAGAAAATACTCTGACCCAAGCACTTTAAGGGAAGAAGGGTTTATCATTTGGCTTAAGGTTGCAGAGTGAGTACAGTCCATTATGGTGGCAATGAAGTATGGTGTCAGGCATTTTGGTCAAAGCAGGAGGCCTAATTATGTTACAGTAGCCATCAGGAGGCAGAGAGAGCAAGATAGAGTAAAGAGAGAGGGAAGTGGGACCACTTATACAATCAGAAGGCTTGCCCCTAGTGGTCTGCTTTCTCTAGCAAGGTTTTACCTTCTAATGGTCCCATTGTGTTCCAAACAGATAATGGAACTGAAACGGTGCCATCGGCTGGAAACCAAGTACCTACACATATGAACTTCTGGGGGATAATTTATATTTAAACCATGACAATATTTCTGAGGCCACCATGGCTCCATTCAATCTGCTTCCTAACTATCTTCCCACCCTAACAGACCAGTGGACTTCCCATTGCAGGTTTTCTGCTTCTGGAGCAGTACTGATCACCTAGTATCAGCATGTGTCTCTCTCTGCCCTCTAGATGATTCATTCCATAAATATTTATTAAGCACTGACTTAATGCCAGGTCCTACCAATCACAAGAGAAAACATTTAATTGTTCCTCTAAGGAATTCAGAAGCTAGCAGAGAACATGCATATCCACCTAATAATTACACAGACTTGGTACTTGCAGTAATAAAGATACATAGGAAATACCAAAAAAGGGAGTCTTTTTTTTCTCAGACAAAAAAATGTTTAATTTATTAAAGTCTTATATTTTCATATTTTCAAGATTTTTCTCATGATAAAACCTATATTCTAGCAGAGTATGGTGGATAAACTAGTGTTCCCATCACTCAGAAGGATAACTTGAGTGGAGGAGTTTAAGACTAATAAAGCAGCATAGCAAAACTCCATTTTGATAAAAAAGCATAAAAATAGTGAGAAGACTATTAGAGATGAGAAAGGGATGCCAGGAAGAAAAAGATAAATGGGGATACAAAGGGCATAAATTTTAATAAAATATATGCATGCATGACTCATTTTATATGAGTAATGTACAATAATTAAAAACATTAAATTATAAAAAGGATATAGATATATAAGTAAAAAGATTCAAATTAATAACAATATGAATTACATTACTCAGAAAGGACTTTGATTGAGAACTGAGGTAACACACAATTAATTCTAGCACTCTAGAAGACCAAGATCTCTAGGTCAGCTTAGGCTAGATAGCATGACTCTGTATCAAAAGGTCCAATGCTATCTAACAGTGATATAGTGCAAGTCTAATATGCTTAAAACACTGGGCTTGATCCCCAGCATGAAACAAAAACTGAAACAAACAAAAAGAACTGAGGTATATATTTTGATTTGTGTACACTCTTCTATGGGTAAAGTGAGCAACACTATATTTTATCTTATATTCACCTTTACTTCTATTTATTATATTAAATTTTTGAATTCATTGATACTTTTATATATTTACACAATAAATTTAAGTCATTTTTTACCCCATATTTGCTGATCATATTGCTGGATCATCTCCTACTAAAACATCTTCTTGTTGATCAATCATCCCATTTATGTGTCTTTGTGTGTATATGACATATTAAGCTTAATAAAGGCTGCCTGCCTTGACATATGCTTGTGTACTTCCTGGAGCATGAGCAATGTATCAGTGCATACATATTGAAGAAAGTGGTTCCCCTTTCCATAGCCAGCATTGACCATCAATAGTCACTCAGGTAGGGGTGATACCTTTCTTTTTGTGTAAACTTTTTAAAATTCTTATAGTTTTACAACCCTTCTTCTGCTCTGTCAGGTTCCCTTCTACTTCCTGCGTTTTTTATATGACTTGAGATGTAAACTCAGGACCTTCTGCCTGCAAGACAGAGTATTAACACCTGAGCCATCTCTCCAGCTCCAATCTGTTTTTTTAAACTTTTACATCCATAGATTGGAAGATTTGCATTCAGTCTAAAAGCTTCTTCTGCAATGGAAGGTGCTTATAACAGAAAAGTACAATTGCCCAAGGTCAGAATATAAATGACTATGGACTGCTAAATATTATCTCCTAGACATGACAGGGCTATAGTATCCATGATTTTTATGGCAGCTATGTGTATTTCCATAACAACTGCAGGGGTAGTGCCTATCTAAGCTTTCCCACTTCTATGATGAAATAGTTAAATGTTTTTGTGAAGATCTTACATGGGTAGCCAGTTACAGTTAGGTTCACACGTGTAGCAGCCCTGACAAGTCCATAAGATACTGTTTGGTGGCAGATTTCCACAACCTCTGAATTTTGTATTCTTTCCACAACTCTCTTTTACATGTTTCCTGAGACTTGGAGAGGGTGATGATATTGATGTCCTGATTAGGCCCAAGCACCACACAAGTGACTTATTCTCTGCACTTTGTCTAACTGTGATTTTCTGTGCTAAACACTTTTCATTACAAAAAGAAGCTTCTGTGATGGAAGCTGAGAGTTAAACTAATCTATAAATATAAACATAAGTATTTGAAAGACAATTTGATATCATGTCCATATAACAAAACAATAGTAGTCTGTTCTCTTCTAGGGTTGTGAACTACCCATCCAAAAGTCCTTAACCTGATTTATAATACCAAGTATGAGTTCCTTTCTGATGCAGTTTTAACTTCAATCAGAAAAGTAGTTGGTTACCCCTGTAACATTCATGCCAGTATTGGATCAATAGGTAAATCTTGCCAGGGTGCTTGCTACTTTAGCTTACAGAATCTACAATGAGATATGGTTGTACATGACTTTCCTCCAGCAGCATGCACAGTACCTTCTAGTAATAGTATTAGAAGATAGTCATCAAGGAGGAAGTTCCCAGGTCAGTGCCAACTAATTTCTCCATGCCATGTGATCAAAGTGTCTCTCAACAATACTCTCTTACCATCAGGTAATGGTGGGTAGCAAAAACAATGGAAAAAGTCCACATTGATCTGGTTGTCTCTCAGACCTCTGTGACCAACAGCTCATGTAGATAGCACATACCTGGTGATCTCTGTGGAGATCTGGAAGAGAATCTCAAGGCAATTTATGCTTTCACTTTTCCCCCTTTTTGTATGCCCTTAAGTAAGGTATCTTCAGTCAATCTGTTTTAATTGCATTTCTAAATAAGTTTATACTACAGTAGGTTTCTTATGATTGCATCATATATCTTTAGTGTTAATTGTTCCTCCTCAGCCTCTCCCTTAACCTCTTCCCTTTTTAAATCCTTCTCAATTTTTGTTCTCCTTTCTACCTTCATACTGCCCATATTTTGCTACTTCTCTTTCAAGGTCCTTCCCCCCTAACCCAGCTCCCTTTCTAGTTTTCTTGATTTTATAGGTATTCCCAGTCAAGCACACATCTGAAGGTTGAAAGTTAGGATCCACACATAAGAGAGAACATGTAGCATTAGTCTCTCTGCATGGTTTGTATCATAATTTCCAGGTCCATACATTTACCTAGATATTTCATTTTTCTCATTGGCTCGATAATATTTCATTGTGTATATGTGCCACATTTTTATTATTTGATGGACTACATCTAGACTGATTCCATTTCCTTGCTGTTGTGACATGGATATGCAAGTATCTCTGCAGCTAGGTATAAAGTCCTGGTGGCAGGGAATATGCCCAGGAGTGGTATAACTAGGTTATATGGTAATTTTATCGCTATCTTTTTGAGGAACCTCCATAGATTTCCATAGTAGCTGTATCAATTTCTACTCCTCCAATAATGAATTAGTGCTCCTCTTACCCCACATCCTTGCCAGCATTTAATGTTATTTGTTTTCTTGCTATTAGCCATTCTGACTGGAGAAAAATGAAATCACAAAGTAGTTTCAGTTTGCATTTCCCTGATAGCTGAGGATGTTGAGCATTTTTCCAGATTTTCTGCGAGATTTGTATTTCTCCTTTTGAGAATTTTGTGTTCAGTTCCAAAATCCAATTTTAATTGAGCAGATTGTTTCTTTGTTTTTTAACTTTTTGAGTTTTTTATATACTCTGGAAATTAGTCCACTTTCAGATATGTAGGTGACAAATATTTTCTCCCATTTTGAGAGCTTCCTCTTTGCTCAGTTATAGTTTCTTTTGTGGAACCAAAGCTTTTTAACATCATGAGGTCCACCTGCCAATTGTTAGACTTATTTCCTGTATGTATAAAGTCCTGTTTAAGAAGTCTTGTCTTTACCGGGGACTGGAGAGGTGGCTCAGGGGTTAAGCCTCTGCCTTGCAGGCAGAAGGTTCTAAGTTCAGATCTTAGACCCCA
The DNA here is from genome assembly GCA_023101885.1 of Typhlomys cinereus. NCBI lineage: Eukaryota > Metazoa > Chordata > Mammalia > Rodentia > Platacanthomyidae > Typhlomys > Typhlomys cinereus. Next base: position 3,975,665 of record JALPQD010000019.1, read on the forward strand.
CGTATAGATGCTGGGCAGAAGCGGAGGCGGCCTGCGTTTCTGGTCCTGGTAGGGCAGAGCCTGTGAATCCCGGGGCAGAGTAAACAAGGAGGAGGTGGAGGCGTCCATGGTTGTTCCCGAATTCGCCTGTGGTTCTACACACACACACACACACACACACACACACACACACACACACATGCGCACAATTACAACGAATAAATAAATTAGAAAAAGAAGTCTTTACCAAAGCTCATCTCTTCAAGTATACTTTCTATTCTTTATCTAGAAGTTTCAGGATTTCAGATTAACACTGAGGTCTTTAATATATTTGGAATTGATTTTTTTGTGTAGGGCAAGAAATTAGAATCAAATTCATTCCTTTACATGTAGATAATCAGTTTTCCTACCCTTATTTGCTAAAGATGTTGTTTTTCATGAATGCTTATTTTGATGCTTTTGTTAAAATCAAGTAATTATAGGTACATGGGCTTATTTCAATGTCTTTGATTCTATTTTATTGATCAATGTGTTGCTGTGCAATAGTACCAGGCTGGTTTATTTGTTTTGTTTTGTTTTGTTTCACTGTGGCTCTGTTTTGTAAATTGAGATCAGATATGATGATATCTCCAGCAGTGTTTTTATTGCCCAGAACTATTTTGGCTATCTGTGTTCTTGTGAGCTTCCATATGAATTTAAGGTTTTATTTTTTTTCTGTGAAGAGTTACATTGAAATTCTGATGCGCAATGACTGACATGTCAATGACCCCCCAAAGTCTAGCATGGATCACAGGCACTAGGATCCTTAGAGGCAAGGGATTAATAGTCACAATAGTGTTCCCATACTAATGGGGAGTACAAGAAAGGGCTCTGGGCAATGCCACTGAGTCATTACACCTCATTAGAGTAGAGGGGACAGAGGGAAGTTTGACTTTCACACTAAAGGATGCTTCGGAGAGTAGGAGGGGAGCACTGGGAGAAAGGGAGGGAGGGGGTGAAAGGAAGGAGAATGGGGGGTGCAAGGAGGACTGGGGAGGGGTGGACGGAGTAAGGGGACCAGGGTACCTTTTAAGTTTGTTTGATTGGGAAAATAAATAAACATAATAGAAAAAAAGACTTTAATAAGTAGATTTGTTATACTTACTCCATATGAGGACAATAAATCTTATGGTTAACAGTTAAAAAAAATTCTGATGTGGATTGCATTGAATCTGGAGATTACTTTTGGGAGGGTGTTCTTTCTCACAATCTCACTCCTAATGATCCATGAGCATGGGGGTCTTTCTACCTTCAGGTAGCCTCTTCAATTTCTTTCCTAGGTATTTTAAACTTTTCATTTTACAGGTCTTTTGCCTCCTTGATTAGGTTGACCCCAAGGTTTTTTTTTAAGTCATGTAAATCAGATCATTTTCTTCATTTCTCTCTCAGTATGCTCTTCCTTGGTATTTAGGAAATCTACTGATTTCTATGTGCTAATTTTATAATCTGGCCCTTTGATGAAAATGTTTGTCAGTTTATTAATTTCCTGGTGGGTCGTTAGTATTTCTGAAGTAGAGAGTCACATTATTTCCAAAGGGTATCTGAAATATCTGAAGGGATATTTTGAACTTCTCTGCTCCTGTTAGTATTCTTTTTATCTCCTTCTCTTTTCTTGTTACTATACTGAATACATCAAGCACAGTATTGAGCAGTCATGGTAAGAGTGGAGATCTTTATTTCATTCCTGACTGTACTGATTCAGGTTTTTCTCCATTTAGAATGAGATTTTTCTGCAGGCTTATCTTTTATTATGTTGAGATATGGCCTATCTATCTATTCATTTCTTATTATTATTTCTGCTCATACAAACTTAACAGATACACATGTTCCCTCTCTCTCTCCAACTCCCCCTGACCCCCCTGCACCCCCCTCCTTTCCCCATCCCTCCCCATCCCCCAATGCCTCCCCCATTCTCCAGAGCATCCTTTAATGTGCTTGCCAAAGTCTCCTCTGGGTCCTTCTCCCCGATGAGGTACAAGGACCCAGGGGCATTTCCCAGAACCCTTTCCTGTGTTCCCCTTAAGCATAGGAACACTACTGTGACTGTCAGTCCCTGGGCCTCCAAGGATCCTAGTGCCTTTAGTCCATGCTAGACTTTGTGGGGTCAATAATGTGTTGGACATTGCACAAGTCATGCCAAGCCCTATTATGATTGCTTCAGCCCTAACTTGTGTGGAGTATCTTGCATATCATTACTCCTCCCATCCTTGTGCTCTTATAGTCTTACTGCCCCTTCTTCTGCAAATTTCTCTGAGCTTCAAGATGGGGAGAGATCAGGCTGGCTTAGTTCCTGGTGGTTGATATAGAGTCTCTGATGTTCTTAATTATGGTTTGTTGATTTTTTATTTTTTTTTTTACTTTTGCTGCTCCTGCAATGCCCTTGGCTCCATCCTGATGGGTATTGGATGTCATCCCCTGGTCAGAGATAAAAACCTGCTAAATTAGAGTCTTGTTATAAGAGTATATTCAAAGGTAGATGGAATAAAAGCAGGAGACCATGGTGAGAGAAGGGTCAATCACCCATTTGGAAAATGGGTACTTTCTGTCAGCCGATATGCCTTCCCCTTCTGGTGAGATCATACCCCGTCAGTTGCAAATGATCAGGAAGGAAAGTATGTGAACTTAACCAGATGTCTCATTACTGACTTGCATTCCTTGATGGTGGCCTATTTTCTCTGCTGTAACATGGTCCCCTCTCTCCTTGTTTCTGGTGGGGCCCTCGTTCCCCAACCCTCTTGTTTATAATCTTTGCAATTACTGTAGGTATTACAGAGATTTGTCTTTGAGTGTCTGTAAGTGGGTTTGGTACTAGGATCCACCTATTAGGGAGTACATACGGCACTTAATTTTCCGTGTATGGGATACTTGACTTGATAAAATTTTTTTCTACTTTCATCCATTTCTCGGCAAACTGCATTAATTCATCATTTTTGATGGCTGAGTAGTATTCCATTGTATAAATGTACCACATTTTCCTTATCCACTCGTCAACTGTTGGACATCTGTGCTGATTCCATGACTTTGCTATTGTAAACAGTGCTGCTATGAATATGGTCCTGCTTGTGCTATCGAGATGAATTTTTGCTGTATGGAGGTTATTCCCAAAAGTGGTATAGCAGGGTCATATGGCATTTCAATCTTTAATTTCTTTAAGAATTGCCAGACGGCTCGTCAGAATGGTTGTATGAGCCTGCATTCCCACCAGCACATTCCCCTCTCTCCATATCCTCTACAGGATTTGTTGTTGTTTGTATTGTGGATTTTTGCCATCCTGACCGGGGTGAGATGATATCTCAGGGAAGTTTTGATTTGCATTTCCCTGATGGCTAAGGATGTGGAGCATATTTTAAGATATTTGTTACACATTTTAATTTCGACCCTGGTAAAGATTCTTTTAAGTTCCAAGGCCCATATTTTAATTGGCCCATTTTTTTCCCTAGTGTTTAGTTTTCTAAGTTCTTTGTGCACTCTGGATAATAGAGCTCTATCAGATATGTGGTTAGTGAAGATTTTCTCCCATTCTGTGGGTTGCCTTTGTGCTCAAATTACAATCTCTTTATCTGAATAGAAGCTCTTTAATTTCACAAGATCTCATCTGTTGAGTGTTTGTTGTAGTGACTGTGCTATTAGATGTCGTTTAGGAACTGTCCAATCAGCTCGAGGGAGTTTCCTACCCTTTCAACTATGGTTTTTATAATCTCTGGGCTTATATGGAGGTCCTTGATCCATTTGCAATTAATTCTTATACATGGTGACAAGTACGGGTCCAGTTTTAATCTTCTGTATGTGGATATCCAGTTTTGCCAGCACCATTTGTTGAAGATGCTGTTCCTTTTCCATTGAATTTTTTGGACCCCTTTGTCAAAGATCAAATGACTTTAGTTGTGTGGGCTTATATCTGGGTCTTCAACTCTTATCCATTGATCTGTGTGTCTATTTTGGAGCCAATACCAGGCTGTTTTTATAACTATGGTTTTGTAGTATAGACTAAGGTTTGGTATGGTGATACCTCCAGCCCTGTTTTTGTTACTCAGGATTGTTTTTGCTTTCCTGGGTCTTTTGTGCCTCCATATGAATTTTGAGATTGTTTGGTCAACTTCTTTAAAGAATTGCTTTGGGATTTTAATTGGTATATCATTGACTCTGTATATTGCCTTTGGTAGGATGGTCATTTTTAAGATATTGATTCTGCCAATCCAGGAACATGGGAGGTCTTTCCACCTTCTGGTGTCTTCTGCAATTTCTTTCTTTAGGGTAATTATAAAGGTCTCTTACTTCCTTGGTTAGGTTTATACCAAGATATTTCATTTTTTAGGGGCTAAAACATGAAAATGGGATTGTTTCTTTCAGGGCTTTTTCACTTCTTTCACTCTGGGCATATAGGAAGGCCACTGATTTATTTTGTATCCTGCCACCCTGCTGAACTTCTATATTAGTTCCAGGAGCTTCCTGGTGGAGTTTTTGTGATCACTGAGGTATAAGATCATGTCATCTGCAAATAGAGATAACTTGACTTCTTCCTTGCCGGTTGGAATCTCTTTTATCTCCATTTCTTGTCTTATGGCCTCAGCTAAGACTTCAAGTACAATATTGAATAGAAGTGGTGAGAGTTTTTCCCCGTTGAGTATATTCCTTGCTGTTGGCTTGTTGTATACAGCTTGTATTATATTAATAAAGATTCCTTCCATTCCAACCTTCTCTAGGGTTTTGATCTTAAAGGGTTGTTGGATCTTGTCAAAAACTTTTTCTGCATCTATCGAGAGTATCATGTGGTCTTGGACTTTGGACTGGTTTATATGGTGAATTATGTTTATTGATTTGCATATGTTGAACCAACCTTGTGTGCCTAGGATAAAGCCTACTTGATCATAGTGAATGATCTTTTTGATATGTTTTTTAATCTAATTTGCTAAGACTTTGTTGAGAATCTTTGCATCTGTGTTCATCAGGGAGATTGGCCTATAGTTTTCTTTTTTAAGTGAATCTTTTGAGATTAAGACAATTTTAGCTTCATAGAAGGAATTTGGTAGTGTTCTTTCCTTTGCTATTTGATGCAACAGTTTAAGGATTATTGGTGTTATTAGGTCCTTTAATGTCTGGTAGAACTCTGTGCTGAATCCATCTGGTCCAGGACATTTTTTGGTTGGAAGATTCGAGATTACTTCCTCGATTTCCTCATATGTTATATGACTATTTAAACAATTCACAACTTCCTGATACAATTTAGGTAAGTTGTGTTTACTGAGGAATTCATCCATCTCTTTTGTGTTGTCAAATTTCACAGAGTATAAGTTTTTGAAATATGACCTTATAATTCTCTGGATTTCTTGGAGTATCTGTAATGATAACTCCATTTTCATTTTTAATTTTGTTAATTTGGGTTTTTTCTCTCTTGTTTTAGTTAATTTAGCTAGGGATGTATCAATCTTATTGATTTTTTAAAAAAAAATCAGCTTTTTGAGTGGTTGATTTTCTGTATCATTTTCCTAATCTCGATTTCGGATATTTCTCCCCTTATTTTGCTAATCTCCAACCTTCTACCGCTTTTGGGATCAGATTTTTCTAGTGTCTCTAAAGCTTTAAGCTGCATTGTTATTTATTTCTGATGTTTCCATTTTTTTGATGTAAGCATTAAGAGCTATGAACTTACCTCTTAGGATAGCTTTCATTTTGTCCCAGAGATTTTGGTAAGTTGTATTTTCATTATCATTCACTTTCAGGAAATCTTGAATTTACTTTTTAATTTCTTCCTGAATCCAATTCTCCTTCAGCATCATAGTGTTTAGTTTCCAGGAGTTAGTGTATTTTCTGTTGTTTGTTGTGTTGTGGATGTCAAGCTTTAGGCCGTGGTGGTCTGACAAGGTATAGGCTCGAATTTCAACTTTCCTGTATATGTGGCGATTCGTTTTGTGGCCCAATATGTGATCTATTTTGGCGAAAGTTCCGTGTGCTGCTGAGAAAAATGTGTATTCTTTGGTGTGTGGATGAAAAGTTGATAGAGATCTGTAAGGTCCATTTCAGTAAGTGTTTGATTAAGTTTCAGAGTGTCTCTGTTAAGTTTTTGACCTGTTGATCTATCCCATGTTGAGAGGGCGGTGTTGAAATCTCCAAGAATTATCGTTTTGTGGATGATTTCTCACTTTAGATGTTTTAGGGTTTGCTTAATGAATGTGGGGGGGGGTGTATTGGGTGCATATATGTTCAGTATTGTGAAGTTTTCCTGGTGAATTGTACCTGTGACTAAAATGTAGTATCCATCTGCGTCTCTTATGATTTTTTTAGTTTGAAGTCCATTTTGTCCAATAGCATAATGGCTACCCCTGTTTTTTTTCTGGTTCCATTAGCTTGCAGAATTTTTGACCAGACTTTTATTTTTAGGATGTGCTTATCTTTTGTGGTGAGATGGGTTTCCTGCAGGCAGCAGATTGATGGGTTGTGATTTTAAATCCAAATTTGTAATCTGTGTCTTTTGATCCATTAATTAATTAAATGTTAATTCCATTAACATTTAATGTTATAATGGAGCAACTATTTTTAATTCCGGACATTTATTATGTTTAGTGACTTTTGTAAGTGTATTGTTTTGCTTTTAGGTTTTGGTGGTATTATACTTCCCTTCTGTTCTCCTGGATATGTTTGTTTTTTTCTTCAATCTTGAATATCATTTCTAGCATTTTTTTGAAGGCCTGGTTTGGTGGACATGTATCCCTTAAAGTTGTCTTTGTGCTGGAAAACTTATCTTTCTCTCTTGATCATGACGGATGGTTTTGCGCTATACATCAGCCTGGTTGACATTTTTGTTCATTCAATACTCGAAGTACGTCTCTCCAAGCTCTTCTTGTTTTTACTGTTTCCATTGAGAAGTCATTTGTTATTTTCATAGGTTTACCTTTAAAAGTGATTTGTTTTTTTTTCCCTTGAAGCTCTCAGCACCATTTCTTTATCTTGAATGTGGAGTGTTTTAACTATTATTTGCTGTGGCGAGTTTCTATTTTGGTCATTTCTGTTTGGGGTGTTGAATGCCTCTTGTATATGGATGGGCCTCTCTTTTTTTAGATGAGGCAAGTTTTCCTTGATGATAGTTTGAAAAATTTCCTCAGGTGTGGTATTTTGGGATTCTTGCTCTGGTATTCCATGAATACACATGTTAGGCTTCTTCAGGGTGTCCCATAACTCTTGAATATTTTTCTCAAGGATCTTTTTGGCTTTAAGAACCTCTTCCATTGAGCTGGTTAATACTCCCACTTTATCTTCAAGGTCTGAAATTCTGTTTTCTGCTTCGTTAGTTCTGCTGATAAGACTCTCTGTGGAGTTCTGGTTGAAGATAACTTGTCTTGTAGCTCAGTTTTAAACTCTGCTTGAGTCTGCTTTAACTGCTCTATGCCTGTTTTTGTTTTTTGCACTGTTTTTCTAAACTCCTCCAAGTGTCTGTTGTGTTCCTCTTCAAAGTGATTGATGCGGTTATTTGATTCCTCCCGGATTTCCTCTTTCATAGTATATTTACCATGGTAATGATCATGTTTTGAAAGTCATTATCCTGGGTCAGGCTTTCTTGGCTCTTTTCCGTGAGTTTGTTCTGATTGTAGTCTATCATTATGAGATTAATTCCTTCAGTGGGAGATTTGTTTACTTGGGTGTTGTTTCTCATGGATTTGCGCTTTGACTTGGGCATTGTCGTTTTAACTCTTAAGACCTTCTTTCAATTTCTATGTGTTTTTCACTGAGCTGAATTATTTGGCCTGGAGCAGCTCCTGCTCCAGCTGGCTGGTGGGTAAAGCTGGGACCAGTGGGCTGCCTGGGGCTTGGGGATGGGCGGGGCGAGTTTACCTAGGTCGCTGTGTGTCCCAGCTGGACTGTGAGCATCCTGGGCTGGTGGAAAAAGGGAGTATCTATCTATTCTTTACAGGGATTTTATCATGAAAACATGTTGGATGTTGTCAAAGTCTTTGCTGTATCTATTGACATGATCATGTGATTTCTGTTCTTCAATCCATTTATGTAATTAATTTTATTCATTGTTTTACCCATGTCAAGTCATCCTGCTTTTCTGGAATAGATTCTTAATGATCATGGTGAATGAATTTTTGAGGTATTCGTGAATTCAGTTTGCAAGTGTTTTATTGATGATTTTTATATCTGTGATCATCAGTGAGCTGGGCCTGTAAATTCCCTTTTGTGTTGTATGTTTAATTTTGTTTTTTCTTCGTGTGTGTGTGTGTGTGTGTGTGTGTGTGTGTGTGTGTGTGTGTATGTATGTGTATCAAAGGGTGTGTGTGCCTGTGAAGGCCCAAGGGTGACTTCAGGAATCATCCTGATTTGTATTTACCTCATTTTTGCTTCACTCTGGAATTTCTCAGGCTCTTTCAGAGCCAAAAGTGTACAACAACTATTTCTTCCTGACATTTTTATGAGGGATTTGGGATCTGACCTCAGGCTCTTCTGCTTAAAAGGCAGAGTCTTAACCCCTAAGCCACCTCTCCATCCATATGTATTTGATTTTGGTATCAGGATATTGCTGGCTTCATAAAAATTATTTGGAAATATTTTCCTTTATTATTTTGCAAAATTACTTAAGAAATATTGGTGCTCATTTTTTTGAAAGTCTAATAGAATTCATCACTGAATGCATGTAGACCTGGACATTTTTTAGTTCAGAGACTAATAGTTACCAATTCAATCTCATTGGTTGATATAGGTTTATTAAAATTATTTAATTCCTCTTGCCTTGATACTGTTTACACATGCATTCAAAAGTTCATTCATTTCTTTTAGATTGCCAGATGATTGTGATTGTAGTAATACATATTTCTATAGAATGTCCTCATGATTCAGTGAACTATTTTACTATTTGTTTTAATGTCTTTCTCTTCATGGATCCCACATGAAAAACACCAGGTAGCAAAGGTGGTGGCCTGGATTTCTGTTCCTGGTGGCAGAGTTTGGGAAATTCCAGAGTAAATAAAAAGAAGGTAGAAGGTATCCAGGATGATTCCTGTAGTCACCCTTCTCTTCATTCTCTTACAGTATACCCCAAAGAGAGCTTTATAATAACTGATTAGGACATATTCTTGTTCTTGGCATTTTAGGCTTTTTCGATATACTCGTGTGCATCTGTAAACATGTTAAACTTTAAGGTTCTAGATATAGATGTTTCAATAACAGTGATCTAATGTAGGACCCTCAGAAAACACTTGAGCAGGTATAGAGATGGAAGAGGAATCAGGTTACAGGAAAAGACTAGAAGGGAGAATGGCCTTTAGAGTCTGAAGAAAATCTATGGAAAAGTGAAAGGTTTTTGATGCTAGTGATGAGGAAGAATTGAATAGCAAAGACAGTTAGATAATTGATAGTGACTAGAAAGGAAGTTACTACACACAATCAGAAAAGTTCAGGAAGAATGACAAAGACTGACCAACGGCTGAGGGAAACAGAAGATACAACATGGTATTATTAAAGCAATGAAGGCAGGGTCAGCAGCTTCCACATATGTGGAATCATTGTGCTTTTATTCAGTGTCAATCCTAACTATGCATTAAAAATGTCATCTTTTGAGAAGGAATGGGAGGGGAAAAGATGTTAAAAAAAGAAAAAAAGTCATCTTTTGAAAATTAGTATTTTACTTCAATATTTATTCACCTTTTTAAAATTTAAATAAGACTTCTTAACTTTTTTGAGATCTTTAGCGACCTTATTTTTTAAATAGTTTTTTTTTGGGGGGGGGGAGCACACGGCTGGAGAGATGTTCAAGAGTTAAGACTCCGACTTGCAAGCAGAAGGTCCTGAGTTTGGATCCCAGGATCCCACATGGAAAACACCAGGTAGCAAAGGTGGTGGCCTGGATTTCTGTTCCTGGTGGCAGCGTTTGGGAAATTCCAGAGTGAATCAAAAGAAGGTAGAAGGTATCCAGGATGATTCCTGTAGTCACCCTTGGTCCTCCACAGGGACACAGAATCATTTGATACACCCATACAAACATACACACTCATACATACACATACAAAATAAATAAATAAATAGATAAACAGACAGTAGGATATTTTTCATTGTTTCACACATGAATAAAGTAATTTATGCTAGTTTTATACCTTAATTGTCAGTCCCATCTCCCTTAACTTTACCATTACAACCCTTCTTTTCCCCTGACAGTCTATGTCCCAATTTTCTTGCCTTTTTGCTTGAGTTGCCTATTGCATTTCATCTGGGCTGCCTTTGATGGCATGTGCAGGAGCACTTGCTGAAGTGGAAATCTTATCAATGGATATACCACTGAGGAAATAACCCTCTCCTTCAATCAGTGTTGACTTTCATGAGTCTTTCAAATAAGTATGAAGCCATTTTGCCCTTTCCTAGTGACACACTGATAGGACAAATCCTATATAGGTCTTATGGAAATATGTGTGTGTGTTCGTGGATGTGACAGCCCTTTCATGTCCAGAAGATAATGACTGGCTGCACTCCTTCCACTGTTTAGATTCTTACTGCTCCATTTTCTGTAATGTTCCCTGAGCCTTGGGATGGTTGGGTTGATTGGATATCCTGTTTAGAGCTGAGCCACCTGCCATCCTTTACTTTCTGCACTTTTGCCAGTTGTGTTTTCTTCCATTGCAAAAGGAAGCTTCTTGGTTAAGTGCTGAGAGCTCCTCCAATCTAAGGATATGATAGCAAATGTTTAAAAGGCAGTTTGATACAGTGTTTTTATAGCTTAGTGTTAATATTTTACACCCCCAAGACCTTTTTCCTCCCTTTTCATAAGTTCTTGTTCTGGTTTACAATATCAGGAATGTGAATCCTGCTAAAAAGTGGCTCTTAAGCCCATCAGAAAGGTATTAATTGCCACCTCTGATTTTCATGTCACTATTATATTGATGGTTGCCTCTTGCCAGAATTATTGCTATTGCAGCTTATAGCCTTCATGGATTAATGAGACTGCTAATTGCTTTTCTCCCCCAGAAGCTTGTATAGCATTTTCTAGCACTATGAAAGCTGTCCATCAAAGAGAAAGTTTCCAGGCCAGTATCAGCTGGTATTTGTTTTCCATGTCCTTTGATTAACATGTGGTGCATCTTCAACAATATCAGTTTCTAGAAGGCAATGGAGAGCAATGATAAAAGCCTATAATGTTTTGGCGACCTGTAAACCAGTGCTGACCAACTTAGTATATGATATTGCATACCTGGTACTTGAAAATTCATTAATTGCTTATGGGTTTCAGTTGAATTGTTGTAGAGGGTATTTTTCTTTTTGCATGTAGATGTGTTCCTCTGTGTGTGTGTGTGTGTGTGTGTGTGTGTGTGTGTGTGTGTGTGTGTACGAGGGCACTGTGTGTGTCTGTGGTAGCCCAAGGGATAACACTAGAAATCATGCTACATTGTTCAACCTCCTTACTGCTTCTTTCTGGAGTTTCCCAGCCTCTGTTTTCCAGGCCAGAAGTGTATACTGCAGCCATTTCTACACAGAATTTTAATGTGGGATCTGGGGATCTTAATTCAGGTCCTTTTGCTTATGAGGCAAAGACTTTAAACCCTGAACCCGCTCTCTAGTCAAGTAGTTTTCTTTTTTGCCCTGTCTTCCTCTCTCTGTATAAGGTATGTTTAGTCTCATTCTTTTTTAGCCAATATTTCTTTTTAAATATATACATAAAAGATTTCTTTCTGGTTGTAACTTAGCAACCTTAGCATTTTTTTGTTACTCCCTCAACCCCTTCTGTTCCCCCCTTCAGCTTCCTTCCCTTTTAAGTATACCCTTCTCCTTTATTCCCCTTTCTAACTTTGCTGCCTGTTGTCTTTTTATATCTCCTCCTTTAAGGTCTTTGCCTTATCTCTTCCTCCCAAACCTTAATGGTCCCTTTGAAGTTTCTGGCTGTTTCAAGAATTCCAACTTCATCAATTAGAAGTTCAGTGCTAGCACCTGCATATAAAATGGAACATGCACCATTTGTCTTTCTGTGTCTGAGATACCTCACTCAATATAAAGTTTTCCAATTCTATCAATTAACAGCTAATTCCATAATTTCATTTTTCTTCATCACTGAATAGTATCCCATTATGTATATATACCACATTTTCATTATCCATTCCTCTGTTTAGAGACAGGTAGGCTGATCCCATTTCCTTACAGTCATAGAACTGCAGTGAACACGGGTGTACAGATGTCTTTGTAATAGGATGCAAATTCCTTTGGCAATATTCCCAGAAGTGATATAGCTTCATTATCTGGTGGTTCCATTTTTAACTTTCTGAGTAACCTCCATACTGATTTCTAAAGTGGTTGTACCAGTTTACACTCCTATCAACAGTAAATAAGTGTTCTCTTTTCTTTGTTGTTTGTGCTGTTGATCTTAGTCATTCTGACTGAGGTGAGATGATATATCAGAGTAGTTTTAATTTGCCTGATGGCCAAGGAGATTGAACACTTTTTTTTTCTTTTTTTAAAAATTTTTAAATTATTTATTCAATTGTGCGTGTGTGCACGTGTGTGTATGTATGCGTGTGTGCACGTGTGTGTAGAACCATGGATGAACTTGGGAACCACCATGAATGCCTGTACCTCCTCCTGTTTACTCTGCCCAGGGATTTATAGGCTCTGCCCTACCAGGACCAGAAGCGCAGGCTGCCCTCGCTTCCGCCCGCCGTCTATACGTGGGGTCTAGGATCCGAACTCGGGACCTTCTGCCTGCAAGGGAGAGGCTTAACCCCTGAGCCACCTCTCCAGCCCCTTGAACACTTTTTAAGAGATCTCTTTGACAGTTTAAATGTGTTTTTGTGGAAAGTCTTTTTTTTTTTTAGTTCCAAGACTCATTTTTAATTGGGTTCTTTATTTCTTGATGTTTAATTTTTAAGTGCTTTTTGTAGTTTGAATGTTAATCCTATGTCAGAATCATAGCTTATGAAAATTTTTCTCCCTTTCTGTGTGTTGTCTTTTTGCTCTATTAGTAATTTCTTTCGCAGACAGAAGTTTTTTTTAATTTTTCTTCCACATTTTATTTTTCTTAATTGTACAAGCTCAATAGGTATCCCCCTCCTTTTTCTCTCCCCTACCCTCCTAAGTCATCACCCATTGCCTTCTCATCCCTTACCCCTTTCCTTTCACTCTCTTCCTCCCTCCCCGGGGCATCCCCCTTCTTCCCTCCCATCCCCTGAATGGAGCTTCTATTTATGTGAATGGCCAAACCTCCCTCTGAGTCCTCCACCATAGGGAGGGTTCAGGACTCAGTGGCATAGCCTGAAGTCCCTTCTTGGGCTCCCAGTTAGTATGGGAACTCTATTCTGTTTAATCCCTTGCCTCTAAGGATCTCACTACCTGGAGCCTTGTCCCCTGTGATCCATGCTAGACTTTGGGGAGTTGTTAACATATCAGCCATTGTGTGGGTTAGACAAGATCCAATCCTGGCTGCTGAAGCCCTAACTTGTGTGGAGTACATTGCATATTGTTGGTCCTCCCCATCTTTAGGGTTTTACAGTCTTGCCACCGCCTCTTTGGCAAGGTTCCATGAGCTTTAGGATGGGGAAACCAGAACAGAAGTTTTTTAATTTCAGGAGGTTCCATGTGTTGATTGTTGGGCTTATTTCTTGTGCATTTGTGTCCTGTTCAAAGTCTTTACCTAGGCTTGCCAATTCATGTGTGTTCCGTATTCTTTTGTCTAGAAGTTTCAGAGTTTCGGGTTGAACATTGAAGTCTTTGAGCCATTTAGAGTTAATTTTAGTACACGGAGAAAAGTAGCTGTCAATTTTCATTTTTTTCTATATGTAGGTATCCAGTTTTCCCACTACCATTTGTTGAAGAAGATTCTGTCTTTTCTCTAATGTGTTTGTTTGGCACTTTTATCAAAAATTGAGTAGCTCTAGGTGTGTGTACTTATGTGGGGGGTACTCTGTTCCAATCCATTTATTGATGTATGTGTTTTTGTGCCAGTATCATGATGTTTTCATTACTATAACTCTGTAATAAAGCTTGTGTGTGTGTGCATGTGTGTGTGTGTGTGTGTGTGTCTGTAGAAGAGGGAACTGTGGTTGTCTGTAGAGATCTAAGAGTGACATCAAGAATTGTTCTGGATTGCTCTACCTACTTATTGTTTCATTTGGGATTTCCCAAGCTATGTCTTCTAGGGCCAGAAATGCAGGTTGTTATCATTTCCACCTGGCAACTTTACATGGGATTTGGGATACAAATTTGGGTCCTTGTGCTTTTGAATCAAAGACTTAACCCCTGAGCAATTTCTCCAGCTGTATAGTAAAGCCTAAGGTCCGTTTGTATTGATCGATTGCTTTTGCTATTCTGTGCCTTTTGTATTTCCACAAGAATTTTGAATTTTTTTCTATTTCTGTGAAGAATCACTTTGGAATTGTTTATGATTGCATTGAATTTATTTATATTCCCTTTCATAGAATAGTCATTTTCACAATGTTAATCTTTTCAATCCGTGAGCATGAAAAGATCATTGACCTTCTAGTATCCTCTTTAATTTCTTTCTTCAGCCTTATGTAGTTTTCATTTTACAGGTCTTTTACTTCCATGGTTAAGTTTATTTCAAGGTATCTTTTGAGGTTATGGTGAATGAGTATAATTCCTTCATTTCTCAGTTTGTTTGTCCCTGGTATAGGAATGCTACTGATTTCTCTGTGTTGATTTTGTAGCCTGCCACTTTATTGAAAGTGCTTTTTGGTAGACCATTGGGATCTGTCAAATGTAGGATCATATCATCTACAATTATGGATGACATAAGTTCTTTCTTTCCTTTTTGTATCCCTTTTATCTCCCTTTCTTGCCTTATTGCTCTAGTTGGAACTTCAAATGTGAATGTAAGTATTTCTCCATTTAGAATTATGTTTGCTTTAGGTTTGTTGTATTTGGCCTCCACTATATTGGCATATGTTCCCTTCTTTCCTATTTTCTCCTTGGATTTTATCATATAGAGATGTAGACTTTTGTCAAAAGCATCTATTGTGAGTCATATTTTTTTTGTTGCTGAGTCTGTTTATGTGGTAAATTTCATTTATTGATTTACATGTGTTAAATCATTTTATTTTTTTTATTTCCACTCATACAAACTTAACAGGTACACTGGTCCCCCCCTCCCTCCAACCTCCTATCCCCCTGTGCCCCCCTCTCCTCCCCTTCCTTTCCTATCTCCCAGTGCCTCCCCCTCCCATCCCTGGAGCATCCTTTAATGTGCATGCCAAACTCTACTCTGGGTCCTCCTTTCCGATGAGGTGCTAGGACCCAGTGGCATTTCCCAGAACCCTTTCCTGTGTTCCCCTTAAGCATAGGAACACTACTGAGCTGTCAATCCCTTGCTTCCAAGGATCCTAGTGCCTTTAGCAAATGCTAGACTTTGTGGGGTCAATAGTGTGTTGGACATTGCGCAGGGCTTGTAAAATCCAAATATGATTGCTTCGGCCCTAACTTTCCTTGTGTTTTTAAAATGAACCAAACTTTCACATTTTTTGCATTCAGTTTGCAAGTAATTTGTTGAAGATTTTTGCACCTGTGTTCATTAGTGGTGAGGTCGGTCTATAATTCTCTTTTTGATATATCTTTATTTGTTTTTGGAATCAGAGTAATGCTGACTTCGTAGACAGAGTTTGAAAGTGTTCCTTCTTTTTCTTTTTTGTGAAATAATTTGAGGAATAACGATGCTACTTCTTCTACAAAAGTATGGTAGTATTCTGTACTTAATCCATTTTTTTAGCTGAGAGATTTACTCATATGGTTTCCATTAGTTTGAAATCTTTTTCATTATGTATTAGGATATATGGCAACTCCTTCTTGTTTCTTGTTTCCATTTGCTTAGAGTAACTTTGACCATCTTTTCACCCTGAGACAGTGTCTGTCTTTCCTGGTGGGGTGTGGTTCTTGGGCCATGATTTTTAATCCATGTTGGAAGCATGTGTCCCTTAATAGGGGAACTGCACTTGTTGACATTTAAGGTCATTAATGAAAGATTTTTAATGATTCCTGTCATTATTTGGATTGTCTGGTAACTGCATCTATAGAATTTTGCTGAGCCACCAATTTGGTTTAATTTGTTCCTTACAGTCTTTTTGGATGTGTTTACCCTTCTCTTTTGGATGTGTTTATCTTTCTCATTAGTCCTGAGTATACCTTACAATATTTTTTGTAGACCTGTCTTGGTAGTCATATGTCCCTTTAGTCTGTTTTTGTCATGGAAATTTTTTCTTTCATTTTCTATTATGATTGATAATTTTACAGGATATAACAGTCTGGATTGGCATTTGTGTTCATTCATAACTTGTAATATATCTCTCTAAGTCCTCTGGCTTTTGTGTTTGCATTGAAAAGTCTGCTATTATTTGATAGGTTTGCATTTATATGTGACTTGGTTGTTTTGTCTTGCAGCCCTTAAGATATTTTCTTTAGCCTGTACATTAAACTGTCATGTCCCATGAGGTTCTTTTTTGGTACTATGTTGTGTTATGTATGCCTCTGGAATCTGGATGGGTATCTTGTTTTTTACATTAGAGAACTTTCTTCTACGAACTCACTGAAAGCACATGCTGTATCTTTCTCTTGGCATCTTCTTTTGGAATACCCTGCAAGTTAGCTCTTTTGATGGTGTCCCAAAACTCCTGTGTATTCTATTCATGAATGTTAAGTTCTATTTTTGATACTTTATACAGAATTTTAAATTGGATTGTTTGAATTTTCATTCCATTTTATTTCATTTTGTTTTTTCAGTGTTTCTGTTTGTTTTTAGCTCAGTTCTTTTTTTTTTTTACGGTGTTTCTAAGTTTGTTTTCAAAAGTTCAACTGTCTTTTTAATTGCAACTAGTTGTTTATGTAGTCTTGGTCTTCTTTCCTCTGCTTATTATGTTCCTCATCATAATTGCTTAAGCATTTATGATGTTTTAGATCTCCTTGATCTTATTTATAATTGAACTTTGGAATTCACTGTCTAGATTATTATTTTCTTGATTGCCACTTATTGAGTTATCCTCAGTTGGTACTGATGTCATGGCATAGATGATTTTTGAAGTAAACATATTTTCTCAGCTTCTTGTGTTGTTTCTATTTGTATGACAAGATGCAGACATCTGAAGTTAGTTTGTTGCTTATGTTATGTGATTTATATTGCTAGTTCACCTATATCTGTGGGTGAATTATAGTCACTTTTTTCACTGCTTTTTGGATGTGTAGATGTTGATTGAAATTTAGTCTAAAGTCAGAAGGTTCTAATTCTTAGACAGGTTGGTTATGTTAAATCTAGGGTGCTAATTTTGGTGCTTAGATGATGTTAATAAAGTCTGTATTTGCTTTTTGTTAACGATAATAGAGGTGGTAGAGAAGTAAGCTTGATAATGACTGGGATAAGTGTTAGTTTGGATATGAGAGGAAAAGATAGGATGGGATAGTTAAAGTGCTTTGGCAGTTAACTGCTTTTAGAATTTGTTACCACTTGAAAAGATTGGGATAGAGAGAAGGTGATGGATCTTAAGGAAGGGAGGAGCTATGGGAGGTTTAGATCTAGGATAAAAATTAATACTGACTTACAATAATCAAGGTAGGGAATTTATATTACAATTTTTAATACTTATTCTGTAGTATACAATCCAGAATTCCAACCCTCATAACATATTTGAGAGTGCAAAATTAACTAGTCAAGGGCTATAGAAATGGCTCAGTGATTAAGACTATCTTGAAAACAAAAGGTCCTGAGTTTAGATTCCAGGTCCCACGTAAAAATGCCAGGCAGAAAATGGGGGCGGCCTGCTTCATCTGAAGTCACCCTTGGCCCTCCACAGGAACACACAGTACCCTCTCACACACTCACACACACACACGCGTGCGTGCACACTCACACACGCGCCTGTGCACACACACACATGCATACTAAGCAAACAAACAAACAAGGTATTAAAAACCCTCTCTTTAAAAAAATTGGCTAGGCAAAATGAAATAGCATAAAAAAAAGAATACAAATAGATAAAAAAGTGAAAATACTAAAAACCTATTAACAAAAGAAAGTTGTCCTGTCACTTGTTGCCTCTTCTAGCTGGAACAGAAAGATATAGTTCATGTTGCTCTCTGGATTTAGAAGATTGCTGGTGCTTCTGGAAAGTGTTATGGTAACTATATCATGGTAAAACAGCTGTACTGTGATGAATTGTGATACTTTCAGGATCCTCTGTTAGATGAATGGTTGACTACCTTTGGTTTCTGTGTCTTCTAAGTCCTGAGATTCTTGGTGTATAATTAGTGGGGGTGGGTGGTGCTAGGTGTTGGGGTACAGGTGAGAAGGGGCAGAGAGAGTGGAAGACTTTGGCTAAATCCTGCATGTGGAGACTGGCTGTGGAAGTAGGGAGAGTTAGGACATGCAGAAGGGAGCAGGAGATATGGGTCAGGGTCAGGATCTGCCAAAGGAGTTGTGGACGAAAAGTAATGGAGAGAATACATCTTAAACATTTTCTTTCAGCCAACATTAGCCATTTTTAATTTTGTAGCTTGTTTCTTGGTTATCTACTTAGAGTTTCTGTTTTGTTTTGTATGCAATGCTGGAATGAAACCTAGGATGTCACATATGCTAGGCAAGCAGTAACATTGAGCTCTTGTTTCTTTGTTTTTCCAATTTAAGGTGGCTTCTAACTTGCTATCTCTTTATCTCTTGTTTCCACCTGCTGCTGGAATTACAGGTAGTCAATACTATTCCAGATTAATCTGTTTTATGTGTGCATGCACAAAATTTTTATATCTTACTGGTAAAACTTAAAATGTCATTTGGAATTTTCAGATACTCTTCGATATCTTGTTGCTACCACCAGCCCTCTGGCAACAGGTAGCCCTGCTCTCCTGGTTTTGTAGCTGTAGCGAGTGAACAAGGCAAGGAAGCTAGCCTGTCTTTTATCCATTCTAGACTTCTGGTGGGAGTATGAGTGAAGAACAGGGACATATTGGGAGGTATTGGATTAATCATTTACTGGAATGTTGAAGTAGAGGTGTCTAGCAAGAAAATAGAAATACTCATCTGAAGACTGGAATGGAACTATAGTAGCTAAAGCCTGGCATTAGGTGAATTCACTAAAGGAGTGTGTAGAAATAGAGAGATTAAACAAACAGGAGTTGTACAGGGCAGTATAATATTCCCAGCATCCTTTTCTAGTCAAGCTGCAAATGTTCTCTCCTAAGACATTCCCCTTTACTCTCTCTCAGTTGGTACTTCTGTGATATGTTACCTTTGGAAGAGAATGGTCCCATATGCATCCTCATGGACAACAATGTGCATGATCACATTCAACCTACTTCACAATATCTCCCTCAATAATCTCTTCTGAGCTCTTGCCCACATTCCATCTCTGGTCACTGGTTCTCTACAGTTCTGTAATAAAAGAAAGCAAGTATGTTAACACAGATGGGAAAAGGTCTAACTGAATTTTATAGAGTACTCCTGTGTACAAAGAACTGTGCTGGGCATTGAAGAGCTGAAAAATAAGGGATGTCTCCATGTCTTTGAGTAACACCCAGAAGTAGACACACAAATGTGCACACATTATGGTCTACTGAAGACCATACAAGAGAAACCACATAGGTGGCAGGGAAAGAGGAGCAAGTAGGGAGGCTGGTACATTCTGGAGATGGTACATAGAGACCCTGTGGCCAGGAAGACAGACTCCCACTTTGAAGTGTGGCTGTGCCTTTCAGGCTATGAATGCATCACATCTCTTGTGTTTTTTTCTCTATTCCTCAGATACAGGTGGACCCCTTGGACAAATGCCAGTTGGAAGATTCTTTTTTCCCTATCTGAGCTCATCAAAACCCTAGAAAAATTGGACTTAAGTGGAAATCCATTGAGTCACATGGAATTGCAGATGCTTTGTGATACTTTGAAGAACTCTAATTGCTACCTGAAGACCTTGTGGTGGGTATGACCTAACTCTCCCATGAAGCAGGATAGGCAGATGGAGAGCAGATGTAGAAAGAGAGGCTGATATCAACAAATCCATATTGAAACCATGTTTTGTGTCACATTCCAGGGATTGTTATAATAAACAAATTGAATTCTTTTCTCAGGAGTATCTGAGAAACTGACCTTAATCAAGCAACTCCACTAACAAGTATAGTCCTACACTATAGTCCTATAACCGTTTCAATGCAGTCCTATACTATAGTCCTATAACCATTTCAATGCAGAACACTTCCTTCGGGAAATCTAAAAAATACAGAGGGGAAACAAGTTTCAAGCCCAGGGAATGGTATCTCCTCCATTTCCTTCAGATATGTTTCTTGTGACCACAATTCTACTTCTGTTTCAATACAGTTCACTTTATTTAATATTTCACACACAAGTAAGATCAAACCAGGCTTTTCCAAGTCTGCCTGACTTTACTTCCAGATGTTCTTGAGACACAGGAACTGGCAGTCCTGGACTTCACGGAGTTTAACCCTCCCCTTGGACCAGCACCAGCAGAACAGTGGCCTTCCACCTTCATCTCCTCGATCCTGCAGCACAGCAATAAGAAACATGGTTTTGTCAACCAAATAAAACAAGGCAGGCCAGAGATCTTAGAAGTGCCAGCATGGAATGCCAGGTGTGAGACATTGCTCTGGCATGGGACAGCACATATTCCATGCTCCAATATGTACAAGTGCCCAGGATAGAACCTTGCTTCTGAAGGACTGCTATATTCCTCTTCAATTGAGGCTTTTATTCTAGGAGTTGATTGGCTTATATTAAGCCAACAATGTCTTTTTTAATTTTTTTTTCTCCAATCATACAAGCTCAATAGGTACCCCGGTCCTCCCCTTCCCTTCACCCCACCCGTCCTCCCTGCACTCTCCCCTCTCCTCCTTTCCTCACCTCCTCTCCCTCCCCCTCTCCCAGTGTTGTCCCCTTCCCCCCACCCTCTGAGCATCCTCTTATGTGAATGTCAAACCTCCCTCTGATTCCTCCACCCTAGTGAGGTGTAAGTGTGGTACCTGAACATAAGAAATGCCATTTTGTATGTCTGTCTCCATTATGTACTTGTTCGCTTGTCCTCTCTATGAAACATTGGACGTGCTAGATGTTGTACATAGACTGTTTGACCCAATTGTATACGTGACTATAACCATAACCAGTCAGTTCCAAATTAGGAAATACTTAAAGTTCCAGGAGCTCCCCTAAATTGGAAGAGCAGCCTTTACAGTAACATTTGGTTTTTGCATAATCAACTGCTTCACCAACTTTGTTAAAGACAGAATTAATACAATAGTTTGTAAGAATTGTAGTCAGAGAAGGTGGAACTATTCAATCAGAAGCTAGTCACTAACTGCTCAAGGAACTTCAAGGGCCATGAGTAATGTAGGGGGTACTAGAAACTGTTTATGGGGCACTCGAAAACTGCTGGTGGTCAGAGCTGACCAATTCCCATATGCCAACATGGCTTTTGCCTCAGTTTACCCAATCATGTATCTGCTGGGTTAGAAGCCCCTTCCCCTAGAAGTAGCCACTCTAAAAGACCCTGTAAAACAAAGATTCAGGGCTTTCATTCTGATCTGCTGCGTCAGTGATGGCGAGAGCCTGGGTTTGAGCTTGAATAAAGGCCCTCATGTGATTGCATCAGTGTCGGCTCCATGGTGGTCTCTTGGGATTCCGAAATCTGGGCATAACATAAGGACTCAGTGGCATAACCCAGAACTCTTTCCTGGGCTCCCTGCCAGCATGGGGACACCACCAAGACTATTAATCCCTTGCCTTTAAGGACCCTACTGGCTGTGATCCATGCTAGACCCTGGGGGTGGTTGACACGTCAGTCACCGTGCAGGTAATGCAAAGTCTGATTATGGCTACTGCAGCCTTAACTTGTGTGGAGTATCTTTCATATCGTTTTAAATCAACGCTGTCTTAATAGCGAAACCATCCTGAGTATCTTGTGCCCCCTGACTGGTTATTTTGCTTGGCTAATGTGGTTAACAGTTAAATGAGAGGCATATGAATGGGACATTGAGTAGATTATATACTCAATTACAAGATTGATATGGTGGATGGGAAGGTTCCTGTGAATTCTACCAGAGGTGAGAAAGGTGGCATCCTAAGGAAGTATTTAATTGTAAGCAGAAAACTAAACCATCTAAGGTATTTGCAATCCAAGGAAGTCCTGATATTCCTATGATTGTCACACCTATCACAAAAGATACTGACCCTAGTTATCCAAGTGGAATGCTCAGGAAAATGAAGGTGTGTATTTCCTATGTAGGTTGGTCAGCTGTGGCCTTAAAAGCAACTGCTGCTGTGTCCTGGCCCGTACATTCAAATACCTGACAGAGGTAGACCTGCAATTGAATCACCTGAACAATGATGGTGTGAAACAGTTACTTAATGGGCTTAGGCATCCTGCCTGCTGCCTCAAATTCCTGTGGTAAGTTTTCAAGTGTCCCTTCTGGACAGGGGATAGAGAAAGGCACATGTGCTGGCAGAGGACAAACATGGAAAAGGACAGATCCATGTATATTCAACCCAGCTCTTTAACAGCTGCGCCTGATTACACTCTGTGACTTGAAGAAGTTTACGCTCTCTGAAATTCATTTTCTCATCTATGTGTCCACCTCAGTAAAATGAAACTTAAAATATATACATTGAAAACGCAGATGGTGCCAGGTAGGGAACTGAGCATGGTGGAATGTCTGTAAGGAAAGGTCAAAAATTTTAAGGGACTCCTAGAACACTTTACTACAAGACAGGTTTCACTCATTCATTTACTCATGCATTCATTCATTCATAGCAGTCTCCTATATCCAAGCATGGTTCAGGTTCTAAGAAGACAATCTCAAGCACACATGGGTTCTGTCCACCTCAAACTTATACTCCATGAGAAAGAGACAAGAATCCCTTGTCGGTAGACAAGGATGGAGTTACAAGCTCTGCTGGTGCTATATAAAGTGTTGTGAGACTAGATTGCTGAAGGGGAGGCCTGTCCTGAAGGGTTCAGTAGGGTTTCCTGAGAAACAAGAGGTGGACTAAGCTGAGACAGCACTCCAGGCAAGTAAAGAGTAGAGCAAGACTTTAAAACTGGAAGGAACATGTTTCAGTTACTCTCTGTGCTGCTGTGAAACACCACTCAAAGTAAAACAACTTAATGAAGAAAAGGGAGATTTATTCAGATTATTGTTCCAGACAGGAGATACAGTCCATTATGGCAAAAAAGGCATGGCTAGCTGACAAAAGTTGGAGGAGACTTAGATTACTGTAGACACCATGGAGGCTGAGAGGTTAGCTGCAAACTGCAAGAGCAGACTTCTAGTGGAAGCAGGGCATAACTAACCAACCTTGAGGCTCGCTCTCTGTGCTATTGAGCCCAGCAAGTCTCCATCTCTCAAAGGTGTCATGACCTTCCCAAACATCGACTAAGGATTCAAACACATAAGTCTGTGGGGGCACAAGTTATATTTAAACCATGAGAGAGCCATAGGACCTTACAGGTCCTGAAGTGTCTATTTGGCAGAAACAGAGTGATCCCATGGCTTACAGTTTTACCCATGCTAGAAAAACCTCCAGCATGCACACCCTTCTCTAAGAAGCCATGCCCCTCAGGTCTCTCAGAGCATCCTTCCCCTTCTCCTCTTGCTAGCACATCCCACAGGCATCTCTACCAGGATACCTCCATGCTATTCCTTCCCAGTGTCTTGCTATGTGCTAGAGAATTATGTAGTCTCCAGAATTTTATGTCAGAGCCCTCAGTTTTTCAGACTGGCTAAAATAATCCAGAAAGTCTGTGTCTTGGGATTTCCTTCTGCTAGACTTCTGTTTTGTCTCTCAAAACTAAAGGAACCACTGTACCCAAACTCACGTATCCTTCCTGGGATGGTCCATACCATGTGGGGTTGTAAAGTACCAGCCTTTTATTCCAGATTTAGACATCCAAAAGATATCATCTTGACTTCAGATCCCCCGTCAGATATCCAAGAACATTGACACCTCACCATGTATCCCTTTGCCCAGAGCCGCCTCCCAGTCTCTTTCTTGTGTCCTGATGCTGGCCTTGGAACATGGTGTAATAAAACTCCTCACTACCTCCATCTCAGAGCCTAATTCTGGGAAACAAAACTGTGACAGAATTCTGCAGCAGGTGGTAGAGTCTAGGGTCCTGGGCCCTAAGGCCTGGGCTTCTAGTGACAGATCCCAGGACACTCAGGTTTCACTTGTGCTCGCAGGCTGGACCAGACCCCTCTGAGTGATGAGGTGATGACACAGCTGAGGATCCTGGAGGCAGAGAAACCACAGCTGATCATTTCCAGCACATGGTAAGGAGTGGACCCAGAACTTCTGGCCAACCTGGGCCTGAACTGAACCCCTGTGGCTGGTTTGGAGACCAGAGATGAGGAAATGGTCCAGGGTTAGCAGAAAATAAGAGAGTCAGAGAAAAAAGATTAGGAAACCATAGCAACCATAGTGTGGTAGTTTGTTACATGCTTATTTTTTAATGAAAATAGAATTATATACCATAATTATAATAAGGTTATATGATTATTAACAGTGATAATATACTTTATACAATTATTATATTTTATATAAATTACATATTTATGTAATTAATTATATAATTAGTAATTATATAATAGGATATCTAGTCCTCTGGTCACAGTCTAATGTGGTATAAGTAACTAACAGTATAGAATCCTCCAAAAAAACAATGAGAATTGGAACAATGAGTCACAAGCCAGAGACAAATATACTGAGAGACCGTTGGAGGCAAAACCACTTATGTGCTTGTTATCTTCTTAAAATCAATGGAGAGGCATTGCAGAAACTCAGTATTGAAATGACATCTTCTGTTTCTATTTCATGGTTAACTACTTGTAGCTGAAACATTTTAGAGCAGAAGCAGGACAAAGTTCACTACATCCTGGACTAGGATGGCAATCTTGGAGATAGAGAATGGAAAACAGAAAGCAGGGTATTTTGAGAGGTGTTGTCAAGGTGTCAGAGTGGGTAACTCTCTCAGTTCATTTTGTACCTGAGTACTGATACTTTATAATGACTAGAAATTATTTATTACAGTTCTGGAGACAGGGAAGTGTATAGAGAGGCCTGTCTTGGTGTTCCACTTATGACAGAACAGGAATAGACTGCAGAACACACATGGGAGAACAAGAATCTGAACTCCCCTTTGCAACGAACTTATTCTGGATACAGGAATCTAGTCCTATGAAAATGATATTAACCCATTTGTGAAGACAGAGCCTTCATGACCTAACTGTCTCTTACCATTCCTCCTCCTAATACTGCTGGATTGCAGATTAGCTTTGCAGTGAGTGAGTATATTGTGGGAAACATTCAAGCCACGGCAATGAAGGAGGGACCAAATAATTCCCTATTGCTGGTGGATGTTTTGGGAGATGAGGGCTCTATTGGTAGAAACAAGGTTTAGGAAAAAAAGTGTACAAGTGATTGCAAATAGCGACGAGGTGGATTTTAGGTTAGGAAAGCATCATTCAAGTGGGTTCAAGTAGAGATGAGGCAGATTTTATATGGGAAAATCATGGAGATAGCCTGGTTTTTCCTGACATTTGCAGCAACAAGCATCTTTTGTGTTTAGGAAGCCACGTGTAATGAGTCCTAGTCGGGGTTTGGATGGAGGAGAAATGAATTTAAGTATGACCTTATTCAAGGAACCAAGATCACCATCAGGTATGTCAAGGATCAGACTCAGAACATGATGATGGGGGTATAGGGGAAGGAGGAATTGTGGGACCTTATCTCTTCCATTTTCCTGTCTAGATAAGAGACAGGGTAGGCCCCCACAGAAAAGACCCTCCCTCTAGAACCTTAGAGTTTTCTGCCTATCTCTCTCTTAGTCTTGGTGACTGATAATACCTCTCCCCCACATTTATAACATACATTAGTCTCTATACCAGGGGTTCATGTCCCATTCTTACTTCCTGATTCCTGATCATTCATCTTTTGAGTTAGGATCCCCTTTCAACCTTGCCACCGGAGACCTCCTAGAAGAACAGCACATTTGCACTAGTAGGGAAAGAAATGAAAGGCAGAGGCTAGTTTTGAAGCATGCAGGAAGTAGAGGGTAGACTTGGACTGGTCAGAAAGTAAGTAGTGAAAATAAAATATAAGGGACCAAAGAAAGAAAAAAAAAAGAAAGGAGGGAGGAAGAAAGAAAAGAGGGAGGAAGGGAAATGAAGGCAAGAAGAAAGGAAGGGAAGTAAAGAAAGCTAGGGAAGAAGGAAGGAATCAGTTATGCACAGGAGCTGGGTAGAGACTGAAGAAAAGATTCCCTGATATAGCCCTAGCAGGCACCCTCTCAGGAATAGTACAGCTATGTCCAGCAGTATAGGGCTGGGGAGACCAGCCAGGACAACATAGGCAGGCCATTGCCTTGCTTCTTCCAGAAGTATTCCCATAAGTATCACAGAACCCCATGCTTGTCTGCCACTGTCTCTCAAGGAGATAAGTACATGAAGCCTTTTGGGACTGAAGATGACTTCTGGGGCTCCGTGGGACTTGTGGCTCCTGAGGTTATTGACAAACACAGAAAGCTATACAGGTGAGTGAAGGGTCTGACTGTCCAAACTGGCATTCTCTACCCTACTCCTGACAACTAGTTACCACCAATTGTACCAATCTAGTCTCTGATGTGTCTGCTTCCCTCGTCAAGACAGCAGACAGCTGCAGAACTGACATGCTGGGAGTGCAACTGTTTTATTATGGAAAAAGAAGTTTCTATCATGAAACTTTCCAAACATTTGCAAAAATGGAGAATATGAGCACTTCCTTGTCCTATTATCCAGCTTCAGCAACCATTTTGCCAAGTGCATTTCATCTATTCTCAACATGCACCACCCTGTGAGATGTGTGTTATCATCTGCCTATTTAAAGAGGAGGAAAGTGGAATTTGGGAGGCAAAGTAACTTTCTCACAGGTCTATACACAGAAAGCAAAGAAGCCAGGACTAAGAGACTCCTGACTAAAACCAGGTATATCCCAGGCTTTATACCAGGTCTGTAACAGCAGGCAGACACAACTTGTGTAACAGTGTCTTCCTCTCTTTCTTCCTAGAGTTCACTTCCCCGAGCCTGGCTCCTATTACTGGCCCAACACTGGACTTCGCTTTGTGGTGAGAAGGGCAGTGACCATCCAGATTGAATTCTGTGCCTGGTGCCACTTCCTGGACAAGACTCCCCTGCAGCACAGCCACACAGTGGCCGGGCCTCTGTTTGACATCAGGGCCGAGGAGGGAGCTGTGGCAGCTGTGCACTTGCCTCACTTTGTGGCTCTTCAAGGTAACTGAGGGCAGGATGGAGGGGGGGAAGGTGGTGGTGGTAAGGGCCTGACAGGATGTGTAAGGTGGTGTATGATGATAGGTAATGGGGAAGGAGCTCATGGCTTTCTTGGTAAGGCAGAGAGAGTCACAGATATGGAAAATGAGATTTTTCATCACTCTATTCTTGTCCAGATACTTTTTCTTTGAAGCACATATCTCCCAGCCTTATAATTATATTTCTGAGCTTACCTGAAGGTTTCCCTTAGAAGAAGGTGACTACCTTGATAATAACATTATCTAGAATTCAGTGTTTTTTTTTTTTTTTACCTTAACTGTACCTTTTAGGGCCCCTGCAAGAAACAAGTGATAAGCTGAGCTCTCTGAAGAGATTTTGCCAAGATATGGACAAAGGGAGGCTGAGTGAACTTGTGTCCAGGGTCAATCAGCACTAGAAAGTCATTAGAGTAAAGTGTCAACAGATTCCTTTTGAATATTGGAGCTACAGAAGAGGGGCTTCCTGAAGGAAGAGAGGAAGTAAAAATGTAGGGCAACATCAGTCGCTTCCAAAGATTCCCTCAGATTAAAAAAAATAATGAACTTTTAGCTCTCAGTCAAAAATCTCACAAAGAAACCAAATTCCACATACCTGTAACCCTAGCATCATGGAGGCTGAGTTAGGAAATCCAGAATCTGCTACAAAGAAACAAACAAGGGAATTGGGTATTGTACATATGACTAGTGGAGACCTAGTTCCTCTTCTTCTTGAGGAGCTCAGGGAAAGGCCCACCACTGTGATCAAATAATTCTGCTGAGCTCCAGGTGAAGATGGTGCTCACAATGAAAGTCTAGCAGACAGGCAGACTGAATTTGATGGACAACCAATTTTTGCTGTAAGAGAATTGCATATTGAACACAAATTAGGCATCTCTCAAAGTAAAATACTTATGCTTAACATCAAGCTCAGAAAAAAAAAACAAATGAAGATGAAGTAAATAAGCAAAAACTCAGTTGAAAAGAACTCATAAACACCAGTGAAAACCAGGACCTCCTCATTTATGACAGTGAGGACACAAATGAAAAAATGAATAATTTTTTGGCTAAGTCATTTTTAAAGTACAGGAAAGGCATTTGAGCTTTGATATACTTATTGTTGTTTTTAATGTGTGTGTGTGTGTGTGTGTGTGTGTGTGTGTGTATAATGCCACAGTGCACATTTGGAGATCAGGAGTCAACTCTGTAGAACTGGTTCTTTCATCTCTATCTGGAGATCCCACTTAAATCACTAGGTTGGGTGGCAAGTGATTTTTACCTTCTGAGCCATCTCTCCAGCATAGAGGTTACATTTTAAAATAGCATTTTACTGTGTTTTTAAAATAATGATTTTCTGCTTACAGTAAAGTCTACTAGAGAAAATTTAGAAATACAATGGTTAATTTGATCCCCAGCACTTTAAGAGAAGAAAAGAAGAGGTTGAAGGAAGACAGGAGGAGGGAAAAAAGAGGGAAAAAAGAAAAGAGGAGGAGAGAAGGATAGAAAAGAGGAGAAGAAGGGAATGGTAAAAAGAATTGGAGAATTCTATAGTAGCTATGATTTAAGAAAAGTTTATAAAATAAGTTTATGGACAAAAGTTCAGGGGCCCAGTCAAGGTTCCACAAAGAAGCATATATCAAATTTTCTCTGCTGCAGGCACAGCCAGTGTGGGACTCTCACTCCATGAGGACCACTGGATTTTTGAACTCAGTTACTGACAAAATTACCTCCAATTGTCTCTTCATCTGAGTTTCAACTCTGTAGTTCCAATCTTCTGTTTAGGAGCACCAACTTGGTGGAGTCATGTTTATACACCTGTATCACAACTGCCAGGGAGCAGCTTCCTGAGAGGGAGGCTGAGCTTGACAAACCCCACACTGATGGAGCCAGGGATGCTCCCCACATGCAGAATATGAAGACAAAACTTGATCATGCAGTTCGTCCTGGATTACTATATTTTCTCACTGTCCCTCATCCTTGCTCTCTGTCTGTCTAGAGTGAAACCAATCAACACCACTCATCAGTTAGAAAATCCACAGCAGTACAGTTGACCATGGACACTGTTGTTTGTCCAGCTCTAGGACGAGGGCTGTGTCTGATTTTGGACCAAGGCAATGGTTTCCTGTTTTGTTCCTACCATAGAAATAGTAATGACCTCAGCCTATACTCAGTCCCTCTATTGGATGTCTTAATTCATTGGCACTGCTATAACAAAATACCACATGCCAGGTACCTTATTAGTTATTTCATAATAGCAAATTTGTTTCTATTCATCACTATGCCAAAGTGTCAATAGTGTCTCCTTATAAGGGCTCCATCTAGTTGTGTACTCAGAGCATAGAATGTTGTACAGGGTCTATTACTGTGACCATTTCACCACTGAAAAGGTCTCATCTCTGAGTACCATCACCCTGGTATTAGGATTTCAACATATGAATATTGTGAGGAAGCAGTCTCAGACCACAGTTCTGTGCTTCCCCAAGAAGGTATTTCACCCTCAGTCCTGGATTTCTGCTTCAGCCAATAGTGACTCAGTGGGGTTACTAAATTCACACCTCTTGATTCTGCTCTGACAGAAGGGATTGTGGACACCTCCCTGTTTGAAGTGGCCCACTTTAAAGAAGAAGGGATGGTTCTGGAGAAGCCAGCCAAAGTGGAACAATGTTACGCAGTCCTGGAAAACCCCAGCTTCTCCCCACTGGGAATTCTACTGAAAATACTCCCTCCTGTCCGGCACTTCATTCCATTCACCTGCATCACGTTGCTCTACTATCACCTCCATGACAAAGAAGTCACCTTTCATCTCTACCTCATTCCTAATGATTGTACCATTCGAAAGGTAATATTTAAGACCACAAGGCAGGGCCAGGGTGGTCTGGCAGAAAGCATGCAATGTAGCCACAAAGCCCCCCCACCAACAGTGGGATCCTTATTCTGAAGTGAGGACCAGATCAAATGGGCCTCTTTGAGTAGAACCCTGATATGGGTGAGTGGTCTTGCTCTCTACTCAGCCTCATTATGGGCCCTCTCATAACCTCAAGTCTCCCTCAACTGTATTTGATGCTCCTTTACTTATCTCTGCACAGTATTCTACAGTTGTTTTCCAGGAGTCAGAATGATGGGAGGACTCCATAGTCAACCTGTAGTTTTACCAACCTATGTAGATCATCACTTGGTGGAAAATGGAGCTTGCAATGCTACCTTGACAAAAGGATTTCACATTATCTAAGGACTTTTGCACAAACAGATGAGGACAGCAAATTGAGAATTCTTCATAAAGGCAAAAGTGCAAAATGTTATTCCAACCATTTGTGATTTCCTCCTTGATTTTATGCATGAGCCAAAGGTCAAAGTTTTATGTACATGAAAGTATCATATAGCACTATCTCATAGGCCAAGAATGCAAGTCTCAGAAATGTGGATTTCTTCTGATATCACAGACTGATTTTCTGATTATGAAATGGAACCTAAGCGGCCCCTTGTTTCCCTATCTCTTTCCACTAACAGAAGTCCTTCACCTGAGTTTGCAACCTGATCTTTAGTTCCTATTTCCATTCCCATAGAAAAATAAAATTTCAGGAAGTAGGTGGAGGAAAGCCTTCACTGTCTCAAAACAAGAGACTGTGATTTCTCCTCCATTCATTCTGTTCCCTGATTTTATCTATCTTGTGATTCCTATGAATGGTTACTTTTTTGTCTTAAGACTGTAATCTGTGAGTACAACATCTTTAAGAAGACTTTTGTTAATATTGAGTAAGGCAGAAAAGGATGAGCATTCTAGGAACTAAAAAACCTGTAGCCATTTGTTTTCTCTCTTCTTCTCTGGAGATAACTCTATTCCTACTCTGTGTATTGCAGAGACCAAGTGTGTAACTGTCTGTCTAGCAGAATATAGGAGGGTGGGGTAT
This sequence comes from Typhlomys cinereus, assembly GCA_023101885.1. NCBI lineage: Eukaryota > Metazoa > Chordata > Mammalia > Rodentia > Platacanthomyidae > Typhlomys > Typhlomys cinereus. The sequence continues at coordinate 4,006,827 of JALPQD010000019.1, forward strand.
AGCAAAGAAGACCAGATCAAATGCTGTAGCCAACAAATCTCTTTAAATCTCCATCTGTAATGTTTCCTAGGCCATAGATGAGGAAGAAAAGAATTTACATTTTGTGCGAATACACAAGCCACCTCCTGTCTCCCCACTGTATATGGGTTCCTATTATATTGTATCTGGTTCCAAGAAGATAAAAATCATCCCCAAGGTGAGTATTCAGGTATTTGTTGTGCTCCAGGATTGGACCCTAGGTTCAAGGAATCCAACCATAAAATCTAAGGGCTTACTAGAGACCCACAAATTGGGTTGGACAAAAAGGAAGTAGGATTTGAGCTGGCCAAAAATATTTCAGAGATTGAAAGGAGGCAACTAAGGAAACTAAGATGGGAAGGCTACTGGATTTAACTTGAGAGCACTAGGAAAAGTTTAAGCCACACACACACACACACATACACAAAAGAACCTACCAGGAGCACATGTGTATTTGTAAACACTGGGTATATTTCTGTGCAGAACATGCCATGGAGACATATAGCCTTTATCAGTAAAAGAACGCTGAACGAAATTAGGAGGACTCTCTAAGGAACATATCTGTCTGGATTAAGTGCTGTCAGAAAGCAGGGACTCTATGACTGAGAAGGTCCATAATATTATCTCCAAGGTGGATAGCAAACAGTAAATTAGAATTTTTAAAGACAGAGTTGAAACTGGCAGTGTGCTCAAAATGTGTAGGGTTTACAGACTGCCTGATGACCTTTCAAAAGTAGATGTAACAGGGACAGCACAGCTCAGCTGCAATCTCAACACGTTATAATGACACTGCAATCTAGTGTGAGGTCAGAGAAACTCCTGAACCTCAGAAGCTGCTTTTCAGTTTAACTTGATAATTTTCAAGTTAGACCACCCAATGATATTCAAATTTTCATCACTGTCATGATTTGGATATAACATATTTTCAAAAACAGGTGTACTAAGGGCTTAGAAACTAGCTGGTGGTACAGTTAAAATATTAGATCAGAGAATGCTAGCTTAATCCACGAATGAGTTAATACTGACTTGCCATTTTGGGAATTTGGCCTAGTAGCTTAAAATGGGATTGTCTTTGAAATGTCTATCTTGCACACAACCCTTTCTGTCATGGTCAATCTGCCTCTTTCTCTCCAAGAGGTAAGAAGCTGTCCCTTTCCATATTGTCCTGCATCACACCAAGTGAGGACAGAGTGAGTATGGACTGAAATCTCTGAAACCAATGAACCAAAATAAAATTCTCATCATTTAAGATTTTATCAAGTATTCTTCATAGCAACAAAAGACTGATTAACATAGTTTTTGCAGCCTGGGATCAGAGCCAACTCTACTGCTGTTTGAATCAGGGTTATAAAAGTATTAGATGAGTCTGAAACCTTCTGACCTAACAATGGAAGCAGCATGTTCACACATAACATGATTGTAACAGAGAAACCCAAAAGATCCAGATAGTCTTTGAAACACACCTCTAAGCCAAGAGTATAACAGCTAGTCCATGATAACACATCCATTCTCCATCTGGGTCTGTAGAAGAGCGCCTAGTGGCCTTATTTCCTTCCTTCTTTATTAGTTACTTTTTACTTTCCTATGGTATAGTATCTTAGAGAGATAACTTAAGGGAAGAATGATTCATCTTGACTCACAGTTTGGAAAGTTGCAGTTTACCATGACAGCAAAAATATGGCAGCAGGAGCCTATGACCAGGACTCCTTACTTTGTGAAAGAATCAGGAGGCAAAGTGTGGGGAGTGCTGATAATCTGTTAGCCATGTTCTTATTCAGTGTGGCCCATGAAATGGTACTATCCATACTTAGGACTGGTTTTCCTTTCTCAGATAAACCTCTCTGTAGGTGCAGAAGTGTTTCTTTCAGGTGTTCTAAACCAGTTAAGTTGACAATCAAGTTAGCAACCACGACTTAATCTCTGAATTTTCCCTGTCACCACAAATATAAATACATGAGAGGCTATGGTGAAATTCCCACATGAGTACTTATCAGATTTTAGTGTGCAAGTAAAGGCATAGGATGAAAGGTCTGCTTGTTAACTGCAGAAGAGTATCTCTGGTCTTGGAAATGTAGTTCTGAGTCTTATTTTCCCTTAAACGGGAAAAGGGAAACACAGGAAATGACAAAAGACAGGGTGAAGGTTATGGAAGTCACTCATGTGTTTCAGAGGGTCCACAGTGAAACCATGGACAAGCTGCTATCACCACAAATGAAGCTACCTCCATGCCTTCTGCTCCATGAAAGAAAAATAAATCCTTCCTTTTCAAATGGCTCCTTGTCAAGTATTATATCATAGTGATGAAAAAGAAAAACTAACACGATGGAGTACCCAGCTGTGTCTTCCTATGTCTGAGTTAGGAAGTATGGCCCAAAGTGGTGACTGACTTCAATATAGAGGATAACTGTCCTGATGGGGTGAGCTGGGCCAAGGAGTTATCGGGGTCTGAAGGAAGACCTCTGGCTGCAGCAAGAAATGTGTGAGAAATACTCATTAATTCTTTCTTTCTCCAGGAACTGGAACTGTGCTATCGGGGTTCTAGAGAAGCCCAGCTCTTTTCTGAGATCTACGTTGACCACTTGGGTTCAGGAATTACACTGAAAATAACAGACAAAAAGAGTCTGACTATAGTATGGAAGGCTTTGTTGAAACCAGGTAAATTGAAGAGGATGAAAGGTCTGCTTGTTAGCTGCAGAAGAGTATCTCTGGTCTTGGAAATGTAGTTCTGAGTCTTATTTGAAACCAGAGAATTCAGAAAGGGAAGAAAGGCAGTGGCTTGAAGAAGTATATTTGCTGTCCAGAAAAGTTATGAGACTGTTACAAGTTCATTATCACGTGTTGTAATCAAAATTTAAACTCCAGTCAATCTGACTCTGTGTTAGTCAACTTTTCATCATTGTGACAAAATTCCTGAGAAAAATAACTTGAAATAAGATAACCAAGATACTTCATGTGAAAGCGTCCACTTCTTCTAACTGTGGTACCCTATTGTAGTTTTTTTTATCATTGTAATGTTCATTTATAAGCTTATTAGTATATGTATCCATTTGTGAAGTCAGGGTCCTCATGATGAAAAATCTTCTGAGCACAATTGAAGGACTAGTCATCAACTACCAATGAGCTTGTAGAGGAGGCACATCCTATCTGAACAACTGAAGACTCTCCAACTCTTCAGTACCCTTGTCTCTCCAACTCTGCCTTTCAATTAACAATATTTGACACTCACAAAGCCTCCAACATGAGTTTATATCATAACTCATCTTTAAAATAAATGCACAAGACCTTGATGTTTCTTTGGTTGATGAAGTAAGCCAGTTTTGCCAATATCAGATACTCTTTCAGGAATTTGTCCTCATTTTCAGTGCAAGGTAGACAAGAAAAGATAAGATAGTGAATTTTTGCCCACATCCCCAAAACAAACTGTTCAAGTCAGTATTTCCATTGCCAATCAACCCTTGCCTTCTGTCAAACAGCGGTGATAGTTCCTCCTGAGTTGTTACAAACTGGCTTCATGGGTGGTCAGTGTATAGGTTTTGCTTAGCCTTAAGGTAAATGAGTCATAGACAGGGAACTAACTCAGTATGAAACCTGGATCTGAATCCCTTTCCAACACTTACTCATGAGTGATCTTGGGAAAATTACTTAATCCATTTGAGCTGCTGCCCTGGAAAATGACAATCATAATAGCTGGTAAGATTCTTGAAAAGTTTAAGCAAAATGTTTATACATGCCTCAAGCAGTGATGTGATAGATATGCTGCTATTTTTCCTTATGTTAAACCAAGGTTATCCAACCAATTTTCTTAATTCTGTTCCTGTGAGCCCAACAAGATCTATTTCTTTCTTGTAGAAAAGTCTTCAGATACTAGAAGACTGTGATCATAGCCTCCCTGTGTCCATATCTACACAAGCTCAATTCCTCAAATTCCTTCCTTTGGTAAACATATTCCTGGGTTTTTTAATTCATGGGAACCCAATCACTATCCTCAGTAGATGTTCCTGTTTATGCATATGTCAAATAGAACAAGACTGTCCATTCAGCATGGAATATAAAGAAGCATCATCCTGTGTCCATGCAAATGGGACCAGAGTTCATACTCCAACCTGAGACCTTATGTCTGTTTTTCTGTCTCTTTCATCACAGTAGAGTCAAGTCTCTTAGTTCCTTGATCACATGAACTGTGACTGATTACATTCTTTCACTTGATGATATTCTCATTGTTGCTAAAGTTCACTCATAATTCCTGTGTGCAAAGTTGTGCTTCACTTTGACTCTGACATCAAATCTAGAATATGGAGATGTGTTAAGAGAGTGTAGAAGACCAAAGGCAAGAAAGTCACTTTCTGCCCAAAATAAAATGCCAGTAGTTTAAGGCATCTAGCAAGGGACTTGGATAGTTTTCCAACAGGGAGCAGTTCAGGCCAAGACAGACTAATGTTGAGGCTGTCATACTGTGGGAAAAATTTATCTTCCTCATCTATCTGCCTTCTCTATGATCATGAGATCAGGACCCAAGTGTCCTTATATGAGTAAAGCAAAGACTCACCTTCTAGCTCTTATTAAGATTATGTTCGAATTTCTATAGATTATTCCTCGAATTACATAATATGTGGAGTTTCAAAGTGTATCCTGTTTGTTTATAACTGGCTCCATTACAGATGCTTCTCCATGTTTATTTCTTCCAGGAGACCTCAGACCTATGCCTGTCACAATGTCTTCAACCCCCAAAGGTGAGTAATAGCTATGAGAAGTCTCAGGAGTCAGTGGTATTGCTACAGTACACCATCTGACCTGACAGGAAGGGCAGTGAGAAAGGAGGGAATGAATCTCACCTAAATGAGGTTGGAGAGATTGATGTACAGAGGCAGAATTCCATATCCCTTCCTGATGCTCATAGGGGCACCTCAAACACATAGCCTCATTATCCCATCGTGATCCCCTTCTCCTGTCAGGCTCAGTTCCAGACAAGATGTTGGTATGAAAAAGCAGAGATCTTTTTCTTGTGGTCACATGACCTTCTGGAAGGAGAAAGAACTCAGGGATGAAGATAAGCACCAAAAAGTGGAGGCTAAGAGGTGGAGCTCAGTGGTCAGAGCCTGTGCTCATTGCCAGTCTCATGTTTTCCCGCAGATGTTCCTGCCTTTCTAGACATTTTGAACCGGTTTCGGGAAGACTTTGTGAACCGAGTCACGTCTGTTGATTCTGTCTTAGATAAGCTGCATGGTCAGGTACTGAGTGAAGAGCAATATGAGATGGTGCGAGCTGAAACCACTAACCAAAACAAGATGCGGAAGCTGTTTAGTTTCTACCGTTCCTGGAATGAGTCCAGCAAAGAGAAACTCTATCAAGCCCTGAAGGAGACCCATCCTTATCTGATCATGGACCTATTAGAGAAATGGGGCTCTGAGCACCACAGCAGAAAAGGTCTCAGCTCTGACTAAGTTTTCTGTAGCCCTTACTTCTCCGTCTATGAACAAGTTGTTGTCTGTATTGCCTTTCCGATGTTCATACTGGGAATTATAAGTGCATATCAATTGATGCTCCCCAGGTTTGTAGATACCCCATTTAATTCCACAGGTCAACTATCCAAGTAGGACAATAGCATTTTAGGAAACATTCATCTAACTTCTGGGCTCAGGGCCTGCACAGGGCACCCTTCTAGGTTCTGGTACACCAACAGACATTGGCAGATTGGATTTCCTCTCTGGGGACCAATGAACCTCCAAGATTTTGACATAGTCCACTAACAGAAGGGAATCGTCACATCCAACTCTAAGATAAGTAACCCTTTTTACTTTCCTTTTCATCACAGATGACAGTCAACTCTGCTTCAGAATTCTGTACAGTACATCCAAAACTTCACATACTCACTCCTTAGGACATTAATTACTCACTCTCATAAACCTGGACAGAACTAATAGTTGCCATAGTACTCTAAGCTCTGACTATTAAATCCACCTTATTTCATAATATAAAGCTGATCTAATACTTAATCCAAACAACATATAACAATCCTTGACCCACAATCCCAAACATTCAGGCAAATCTAAATCTAAACTATGTCCCCCAGAACCAGAATATGGCTTTCACAGTTTTTTTTTTTTGGTAGCATATTGCCTTACCCATGAAATAACAGCATGGATCTCTAGACTGAGACCTTAAACACAGGTAAATAGTAACAATAACAGTCCAAGTGTAGCAAATCTGTCTGAATAAACATGCACCAAAAAAATCCTAGAACTCAAACACAAAATGATCAAGTAACACTGTAAACCCACAAGAAACAGCAAAAGCTATACATAACAACAACTCCCCCACAAAAAATACTGACCATCATAACAATGGATCATTATCAGAATAACCCCTCAGATATTAGTCAAAAATTCAATAACTAAGACAAGGATTTTCTTTTTTTAAATTTTTTATTATTATTTATTCAATTATGCATGTATGGTGTGTGCGTGTGTGCATGTATGTGTGTGTGTAGAATCATGGACGAATTCGGGAACCACCATGGACGCCTCCACCTCCTCCTTGTTTACTCTGCCCCGGAATTCACAGGCTCTGCCCTACCAGGATCAGAAATGCAGGCTGCCCCCGCTTCTGCCCGGCGTCTATATGTGGGGTCTAGGATCCAAATTCAGGACCTTCTGCCTGCAAGGCAGAGGTTTAACCCCTGAGCCACTTCTCCAGCCCCAGACAAGGATTTTCAAAGCATGATCTTTACCATGATGAAAACAATGAAAGAGGAAATCCAAGAGTAGTTAAATAGCCATATAAACCAATATGAACAGGAGCACAACAGGCACCTAAATGAAATGAAAAAGGCAGTTGAAGAAACAAAGTAGGTATAGAGAAGTTGAAGAAACTCATACAGAGATTAAGCTTGAAATTAAAAATAAGACAGCTATAATCCAAAATTCAACAGGAAGTCTTACTAGCAGAACCAACAAAGTAGAAAATAGAGCATCAGAACCAGCTGAACAAATTGGTTCATCTAAAGAGGTTGAAAAAGCCAAAAAAAAATGGAGAGGAATATTCAAGAGATATGAGACTACTTGAAGAAACCACATGTGTGCATTCATGTAATACCAGAAGAAGAAACCCATAAACCCATCCAAGGAGAGATTTTCACACTAAGGCATCCAAGTATAAGAGGCATATTGTACACCATTCAGATATGACCAAAATAGAAGCTTGCTACAACAAATTATAGTAAATCAGCACAGATACATGACAAAGATAATGTGCTGAAAGCATCAAGGAAAAAAAGCCAAGTCATATTAAAGGCAAATTTATTAAAATAACAGCTGATTTTTCAATGGAAACAGTAAAAGCCAGAAGAGCTTGGAAAGATATACTTCAAGTCATGAATGAGCACAAATGCCAACCCAGACTAATATACTCATCAAAACTATTAGTCATGATCGAGGGCAAAAGAGGACACCATGAGGACAAGCTGAAGGCTTATATGAAACACCAAACCAGGCATACAAAAGATGCTAGAAAATACTTACCTGGCAGGGGAGATACCATGATCACGAAGGAGGTTTTCCCAGGGCGAGGCTTATCCATTGCACTCCGGATGTGCTGACCCCTGCGATTTCCCCAAATGTGGGAAACTCAACTGCATAATTTGTGGTAGTGGGGGACTGCGTTCGCGCTCTCCCCTGAAAAAAAAAAAAAAGATGCTAGAAAAGATACTCAAGCTCAAGGAAAACATATCTCAGAGGACAGAAGGGAAAAATAATACCTACACAACTTTCCAGCAAAGAAATACAAACATAAAACCGCAAAACACAGAAAATGAGAGGAACCAACAAGTGTTTCTCAGTTATAACCCGAACCATTAATGGACTCAGCTCTCTGATAAAAAGTATAAACTACAAACATGGATCAAATATCACAATCCAGCATCTGCTGCCTTCAGGAAATGCACCTCACCATGAAAAATAGGCATATTTTCAGAACAAAAGGCTGGTCAAAAGTCCTGCAAGCTAATGGAAAAAGGAAACAAGGAGGAGTAGCAGTTCTGATATCTGACAAAACAGACTTCAAACCAAAAGAAATCATAAGAGACACATGAGGGATACTACATGCTAGTCAAATTCCATCAGGAAGATTTCATAATACTGAACATACACTCACCTAATATTGGCTCAGTCACATTCATTAAACACATGTTAAAACATTTAAAATGACAAATCAACCCAAACACAACCCCCCATTCACATCAGTGGATAGATCAAAAAGCCAAAATCTTGCTGGAAGAAAGATGGCAGCAGCCGTGCGACAGAATTTGGCCCAGCTCATGAATTCCATCATAAAGATCAGGCAGGCAAATATTGTCAGATCCTGGAAAAAGTCATTCAGTTTTTAGGGGCAGAACAGTTGGAAGCCCTGAAAGCCTTTGTGGAAGCAATGGTAAATGAGAATGTTAGTCTTATAATCTCAGGCAGTTACTGACAGATTTCTGTACAAACCTCCTTAACCCACCTAAGAGCACAGCTAAAGAAATCTATGATTTCACTTTGGAAAAGATCTAGACTAGAGTCATTGCATTCAAGGAACAGGTTGCTTCTATAAGACAACATCTTGTATTTATATATGAGAAAGAAAATCCCCTTCTGCTCGCCCCCCTGGGATGCGCTCAGTCTAGCTAGGGACACACTGCGTCCCAGGTAATCATCCCTTGCTCACCCCCAAGCCCCAGGTAACACACTGGTACCAGATCCTCCCACCAGCCAGTCAGAGCAGGTGCTGCGCGAGGTGGGGAGGACACCTGGGCCACATCCCAGGTCCCCAGGTCAATTGTTCCTGCCAACACCACCTCTGCCCCTTCTGCTTGCCCACCCTGATAGTGCGCAGTCCAATGAGGACATGCTGCGTCCCAGTCCAGGTAGGACACACTGCTCATCAGAATTCAACAGAATCCAATGAACACCCAAGCAAAGCTCTAGGGGACAAAGGCCACACATCTGAAATCCTCTAAATTCATCCTGTCATATGGGAGAGATTCTTCACATCCATCCCAAAGATAAGTAAACCCCCATGTTCCTTTCAATTATTAGTTACTGTAGAGTAACTTTTCCATATAGCCACCCCCAAAACATATACAACTTCAGGGACTATACCACTCACCTTCATATATCACCAAGGTACTAAATCATAAAAGTAGACTACCATACTAATATTCACCCCGTCTGCCCCCAGTACTAACTGTCTAATAGCCGCATCTAGGAAATAACAATAACAACAAGCCTAACCAACATCAAGGCAAACACTAGTAATAATTGCCTAAGAGTAGTGATACCAACTAATTCAGTGTAGTCAAAAACACACAGAAATTGAAAGAAGGCCTTAAGAGATAAAACGACAATGCTCAAGTCAAAGTGAAAATTCATGAGAAACAAAACCCAAGAAAACAAAACTCCCACTGAAAAAATTAACCCCATAATGATAGACTCCAACCAGAACAAATCCACAGAAAATAGCCAAGACAGGCTGATCCAAGATAACGACTTTCAAAGCATGATCATTACCATGATCAATACTATGAAAGAGGAAATCCAGGAGGAGTTAAACAACCGCATCAAAAACTTTGAAGAGCAACACAACAGAAACTTGGAGGAGTTGAGGAAAACAGTTCAAGAAACAAAAATAGGCATAGAGCAGTTAAAACGGTTTCAAGCAGAGTTTAAAACTGAACTAAAAGACAAGTTATCCTCAACCCAGAACTCAACAGAGAGTCTTATCAGCAGAACAAATGAAGCAGAAAATAGAATTTCAGATATTGAAGACAAAGTGGGAGTATTTTTTTTAAATATTTATTTTTTATTCAATTGTGCGTGTTTGCATGTGAGCGCACATGCTTGTGTGTGCGTGTGTGTGCGTTTGTAGAACCACAAGCGAATTCAGGAACCACCATGGATGCCTCCATCTCTTCCTTGTTTACACTACCCAGGGATTCACAGGCTCCACCCTAACACGACCAGAAACACAGGTCGACCCTGCTTCTGCCCAGTGTCTGTACATGGGGTCTAGGATCAGAACTCAGGACCTTCTGCCTGCAAGGCAGAGGCTTAACCCCTGAGCCACCTCTCCAGCTCCCAAAGTGGGAGTATTAACCAGCTCAATGGAAGAGGTTGTTAAAGCCAAAAAGATACTCAAGAGAAATATTCAAGAGTTATGGAACACCTTGAAGAAGCCTAACATGTGTATTCAAGGAATACCAGAGCAAGAATCACAAAACATCACACCTGAGGAAATTTTTCAAACTATCATCAAGGAAAACTTTCCTCATCTAAAAAAAGAGAGGCCTATCCATATACAAGAGGCATTCTGCACTCCAAACAGATATGACCAAAATAGAAACCCGCCATGGAAAATAATAGTTAAAACACTCCACATTCAAGACAAAGAAAAGGTGCTGAGAGCTTCAAGGGAAAAAATAAGTCACTTTTAAAGGTAAACCTATTAAAATAACAAATGACTTCTCAATGGAAACAGTAAAAGCAAGAAGAGCTTAGAGAGATGTACTTCAAGTGTTGAATGAATGAATGAATGAAGTAATCAATGAAGTAATCAGGCTGATATACCCCGCAAAACTATCTGTCATGATTGAGGGGGAAAGAAAAGTTTTCCAGCACAAAGACAACTTGAAGGCTTACATGTCTACCAAACCAGAACTTCAAAAAATGCTAGAAAAGATACTTAAGCTTGAAGATAAGAACAAGCATATCCAGGAGGACAGAAAGGAAGTAAAATACCACCAAAACCTAAAAGCCAAAAAATATACTTATGAAAGCCACTAAACATAAAAAGTGTCTAGAATTAAAAGTAATTTCTCCATTATAACATTAAATATCATTGGAATTAACTCACCAATCAAGAGACACAGATTACAAACTTGGATTAAAAATCACAACCCATCAATCTGTTGCCTTCAGGAAACTCATCTCACGACAAAACATAGACACATTCTAAAAATAAAAGGCTGATCCAAAATTCTGCAAGCTAATGGAACCAGGAAGCAAACAGGGGTAGCTATTATGCTATCAGACAAAGTAGATTTCAAACTAAAAAAAAAAAATCCTAAGAGACACAGATGGATACTACATTTCAGTCACAAGTACAATTCACCAGGAAGACTTCACAATACTGAAATTATACGCACATAATATGGGCTCCTCTATATTCATTAAGCAAATGTTATGATGTCTAAAACAAAAAATCAATCCCAAAATGATAATACTCAGGGATTTCAATTCTGTACCCTCAACATGGGATAGATCAACAGACCAAAAACTTAACAGAGACACTTTGGAACTTAATTTGCTGAAATGGACCTTACAGATCTCTATTGAACTTTTCCTCCATGCACCAAAGAATACACATTTTTCTCAGCAGCCCACGGAACTTTCTCCAAAATAGACCACATATTGGGCCATAAAACAAATCTCCACATATACAGGAAAGTTGAAATTCTAGCCTGTACCCTATCAGACCACCATGGTCTAAAGCTTGACATCCGCAACACAACAAACAACAGAAAATACACTAACTCCTGGAAACTAAACACTATGATGTTGAATAAGAATTGGATTCAGGAAGAAATTACAAAGGAAATTGTAAATTTCCTGGAAGTGAATGATAATGAAAATACAACTTATCAAAATCTTTGGGACACAATGAAAGCTGTCCTAAGAGGTAAGTTCATAGCTCTTAATGCCTACATCAAAAAATGGAAACATCACAAATAAATAACTTAATGCAGTTTAAAGCTTTAGAGACAGTAGTAGATCAATCAGATCCAAAAGCAGTAGAAGAGAGGAGATTAGCAAAATAAGGGGAGAAATATCCAAAATCGAGATTAGGAAAATGATACAGAGAATCAACCTGTCAAAAGCTGGTTCTTTGAAAAAAATCAAGATTATGCCCTCCCCTTCTGGTGAGATCATACCCCTTCAGTTGTAAATGATCAGGAACGAAAGTCTGTGAACTTAACCAGGTGTCTCATTACTTACTTGCAGTCCTTACACCTCTAGCTAAATTAACCAAAGTAACAGAGAGAAAACCCAAATTAACAAAATTAGAAGTGAAAATGGAGTTATCACTACCGATACCCAAGAAATTCAGAGAATTATAACATCATATTTTGAAAATTTATACTCTGTGAAATTTGACAACACAAAAGAAATTGATGAATTCCTAAGCACAACTTACCTAAATTGAATAAGGAAGTTTTGAATTATTTGAATACTTCTATAACATATGAGGAAATTGATGAAGTAATCTTGAATCTTCCCACCAAAAAACGTCCTGGACCAACCCCTTCTCCTCACCTGCCTCGGACCAGGCAGTCCAGCGAAGACACACTGAGCCATAGGTAAACTCATCCTGCTCATCCCCAAGCCCCAGGTAACACACTGGTCCTAGATCCTCCCACCAGTCAGTCTGAACAGGTGCTGCCTCAGGCTGGGGAAGACACCTGGGCCACACCCCAGGTCCCCAGGTAAATTGCGCCCGCCAACACCACTTCTGCCACTTCTGCTAGCCTGCTTGGGTCATGCGCAGTACAGCAAGAACACACGGTGCCTTAGTCCAGGGAGGACACACTGCTCATCAGAATTCAATAGAGTCCAATGAATACCTAAGCAAACCCTAGGGGACAAAGACCCCACATTTGAAATCATCTAAATTCATCCTATCACATGGGAGAGATTCTCCACATTCATCCCAAAGATAAGTAAACCCCCTTTGAACCACCCTGTTCCTTTAAATTATTAGTTACTGTAGAGTAACTTTTCCATATAGCCACCCCCAAAACATATACAACTTCAGGGACTATACTCACATATCACTAGGGTACTAAATCATAAAAGTGCATTACACTAATATTCAGCCCCTGTCCACCCCCAGAAATAACAATAACAACAAGCATAACCAACATCAAGGCAAACACTAGTAATAACTGCCCAAGAGTAGTGATACCAACTAATTCAGTGTAGTCAAAAACACAGAAATTGAAAGAAGGCCTTAAGAGATAAAACAAAAATGCCCAAGTCAAAATGAAAATTCATGAGAAACAAAACCCACGAAAACAAATCTCCCACTGAAAAAATTAACCCCATAATGATAGACCAGAACAAATCCACAGAAAGTAGCCAAGACAGGCTGACCCAAGATAACGACTTTCAAAGCATGATCATTACCATGATCAATACTATGAAAGAGGAAATCCGGGAGGAATTAAATAAGTGCATCAACTACTTTGAAGAGCAACACAACAGAAACTTGGAGGAGTTGAGGAAAACAGCTCAAGAAACAAAAATAGGCATAGAGCAGTTAAAATGGTTTCAAGCAGAATTTAAAACTGAACTAAAAGACAAGTTATCCTCAACCCAGAACTCAACAGAGAGTCTTATCAGCAGAACAAATGAAGCAGAAAAGGAAGAGGTTGTTAAAGCCAAAAAGATCATTGAGAGAAATATGCAAGAGTTATGGGACACCCTGAAGAGGCCTACCATGCGTATTCATGGAATACCAGAGCAAGAATCCCAAAATACCACACCTGAGGAAATTTTTCAAACTATCATCAAGGAAAACTTTCCTCATCTAAAAAAAGAGAGGCCCATCCATATACAAGAGGCATTCCGCACCCCAAACAGATATGACCAAAATAGAAACCCGCCACGGCAAATGACAGTTAAAACACTGCACGTTCAAGACAAAGAAAAGGTGCTGAGAGCTTCAAGGGAAAAAATAATTCACTTTTAAAGGTAAACCTATTAAAATAACAAATGACTTCTCAATGGAAACAGTAAAAGCAAGAAGAGCTTGGAGAGACATACTTCAAGTGTTGAATGAATGAATGAAGTAATCAGTGAATTATCAGGCTAATATACCCTGCAAAACTATCTGTCATGATTGAAGGGAAAGAAAAGTTTTCCAGCACAAAGACAATTTGAAGGCTTACATGTCTACCAAATCAGGCCTTCAAAAACAGTTAGAAATTATACTCAAGCTTGAAGAAAATAAAAACAAGCATATGCAGGAAGACAGAAGGGAAGTATAATGCCAAACAAAACCTAAAAGCCAAACAATAAACTTACAAAAGCCACTAAACATAAAGAGTGTCCAGAATTAAAAGTAATTTCTCCATTATAACATTAAATATCAATGAAATTAACTCACCAATCAAGAGACACAGATTACAAACTTGGATTAAAAGTCACAACCCATCAATTTCCAGCAGTTTCCTGCTGCCTTCAGGAAACTCATCTCACCACAAAACATAGGCACATCCTAAAAATAAAAGGCTGGTCAAAATTTCTACAAGCTAATGGAACCAGGAAACAAGAAGCAGTAGCTATTATGCTATCAGACAAAGTGGATTTCAAACTAAAAAAAAAATCATAAGAGACAAAGATGAGTACTACATTTTAGTCACAAGTACAATTCACCAGGAAGACTTCACAATACTGAACATATATGTCCCTAATACAGGCTCTTCCACATTCATTAAGCAAATACTACAGTGTCTAAAGTGAGAAATCAACCCCCAAACGATAATTCTTGGGGATGTCAACACTACCCTCTCAACATGGGATAGATCAACAGGTAAAAAACTTAACAGAGACACTTTGGAACTTAATCAAACCCTGAAAGAAATGGACCTTACAGATCTCTATCGAACTTTCCATCCACGCACTAAGGAACACACATTTTTCTTAGCAGCACACAGAACCTTCTCCAAAATAACCACATATTGGGCCATAAAATAAATCTCTACACACAGGAAAGTTGAAATTATAGCCTGTACCCTATCAAACCACCATGGTCTAAAACTTGACATCCACAACACAACAAACAACAGAAAATATACTAATTCCTGGAAACTTAACACTATGATGATGAATGAGAACTGGATTCAGGAAGAAATTACAAAGGAAAATGTAGATTTCCCAGAAGAGAATTACAATGAAAATACAACTTATCAAATTTTTTGAGACACAATGAAAGCTGTCCTAAGAAGTAAGTTCCTAGCTCTTAATGCCTACATCAAAAAAATAGAAGCATCACAAATAAATAACTTAACAATGCAACTTAAAGCTTTAGAAACACTAGAGCAATTTGATCCCAAAAGCAGTAGAAGAGAGGAGATTAAGAGAATTAGGGGAGAAATATCAGAAATTGAGATAAGGAAAACGATACAGAGAATCGATCAGTCAAAAAGATGGTTCTTTGAAAAAATCAGTAATAGTGGTACACCCCTAAGTAAATTAACTAAAATTAAGAGAGAGAAACCCAAATTAACAAAATTAGAAATGAAAATGGAGTTATCACTACCAATAACCAAGAAATTTAGAGAATTATAACATCATACTTCAAAAACCTATACTCGCTCCCTTTTCACCCCACCCCGCTCCGCAGGTCTGGACGCGCACGCGCGGTCCAGCCGGGCCTCACCCTGCGCCCTAGGACCCCAGGTCAGCCCACAGGGACCCGGCTCCGACTCCCACCATCCAGCCGGAGCCGTGCGGGGGCCGAGGGACGAGGAGGACCTCCCCCTGAGCCCGGGCCCCGCCCCAGCTGCCCTCGGGTTAAATAGCTCCACGCCGACGCGCCCATCCTCCCTTTTCACCCCAGCCCGCTCCACTGGTCAGGACACGCATGCGCGGTCCAGCCGGGCCTCACCCCGCGCCCTAGGTAAGTCCCCGTTCGGGCCCCGCCCACCAGGACCCCAGGTCAGCCCACAGGGACCCGGCTCCGACTCCCACCATCCAGCCGGAGCCACGCGCGGGGGCTGAGGGACGAGGAGGACCTCCCACTGCGCCCGGACCCCGACCCAGCTGCCCTCGGGTTAAATAGCTCCACGCCTACGTGCCCATCCTCCCTTTTCACCCCACACCGCTCCACCGGTCAGGACACGCATGCGCGGTCCAGCCGGGCCTCACCCCGCGCCCTAGGTAAGTCCCCGTTCGGGCCCCGCCCACCAGTACCCCAGGCCAAATAATTCAGTTTAGTGAAATTGAGAGATCTTAAGAGTTAAAATGACAATGCCAAAGTCAAAGTGCAAATCCATGAGAAGCAACACTCAAGTAAACAAATTTCCCACTGAAGAAATTAATCCCATGTTAGACTCCAACAAGAACAAACCCGCGGAAAAAGGCCAAGAAAGCCTCACCCAGGATAAGGTCTTCCAAAATATGATCATTACCATGTTCAATACTATGAAAGAGGAAATCCGGGAGGAATTACAAAATCGAGTCAATCGCTTTGAAGAGGAACACAACAGACATCTGGAGGAGTTGAGAAAAACAGTGCAAGAAACAAAAAGTGGCATAGAGCAGTTAAAACAAACTCAAGCAGAGTTTAAAACTGAGCTAAAAGACAATTTATCTTCAACCCAGAACGCCACAGTCTTATCAACAGAACTAATGAAGCAGAAAACAGAATTTCAGACCTTGAAGATAAAGTGGGAGTACTAACCAGCTCAATGGAAGAGATGGTTAAAGCCAAAAAGATACTTGAGAGAAATATCCAAGAGATATGGGACACCCTGAAGAAGCCTAACATGCGTATTCATGGAATACCAGAGCAAGAATCTCAAAATACCACCCCTGAGGAAATTTTTCAAACGATCATCAAGGAAAACTTTCCTCATCTAAAAAAAGAGAGGCCCATTCATATACAAGAGGCATTCCGCACCCCAAACAGATACAACCAAAATAGAAGCACACCGCGGCAAATAATAGTTAAAACACTCCACATTCAAGATAAAGAACTGGTGCTGAGAGCTTCAAGGGAGAAAAAACAAGTCACTTTTAAAGGTAAACCTATTAAAATAACAAATGACTTCTCAGTCGAAACAGTAAAAGCAAGAAGAGCTTGGAGAGACATACTTCAAGTATTGAATGAGCAAAAATGTCAACCGAGGCTGATTTACCCTGCAAAACTATCAGTCATGATCGAGGGAGAAAGAAAAATTTTCCAGCACAAAGACAACTTTAAGGGATACATGGCCACCAAACCAGGCCTTCAAAAACTGCTACAAATGATACTCAAGCGTGAAGAAAAAAACAGGCATATCCAGGAGAACAGAAGGCAAATATAACACCATTAAAAGTGAAGCAATATACTTATAAAAGCTACTAAACATAATAAATGTCTGGAATTAACAATAGTTTCTCCATTATAACACTAAATGTTAATGGACTTAATTCACCGATCAAGAGACACAGATTACAAACTTGGATTAAAAATCACAATCCATCAATCTGTTGCCTGCAGGAAACCCATCTCACCACAAAAGATAGGCACGCTCTAAAAATAAAAGGCTGGTCAACAATTCTACAAGCAAATGGAAGCAGAAAACAGGCAGGGGAAGCCATTATGCTATCAGACAAAATGGACTTCAAACCAAAGAAAATTATAAGAGACACGGATGGATACTACATTTTAGTCACAGGTACAATTCACCAGAAAGATTTCACAATACTGAACATATATGCAACCAATACGGGCCCTCCACATTCATTAAGAAAACCCTACAGCATCTAAAGCAAGAAATCAACCCCCAAACGATAATTCTTGGGGACTTCAACACCGCCCTCTCTACATGGGATAGATCAACAGGTCAAAAGCTTAACAGAGACACTTTGGAACTTAATCAAACCCTGAAAGAAATGGACCTTACAGATCTCTATCGAACTTTTCACCCACGCACCAAAGAATACACATTTTTCTCAGCAGCACACGGAACTTTCTCCAAAATAGATCACATATTGGGCCACAAAATGAATCTACACATATACAAGAAAGTTGAAATTCTAACCTGTGCCCTATCAGACCACCACGGCCTAAAGCTGGACATCCACAACACATCAAACAAGAGAAAATACACTAACTCCTGGAAACTTAACACTATGATGCTGAATGAGAACTGGATTCAGGAAGAAATTAAAAAGGAAATTCAAGATTTCCTGAAAGTGAATGATAACGAAAATACAACCTACCAAAATCTCTGGGACACAATGAAAGCTGTTCTAAGAGGTAAGTTCATAGCTCTTAATGCCTACGTCAAAAAAATGGAAACATGAGAAATAAACAACTTAACAATGCAGCTTAAAGCTTTAGAGAAAGTAGAGCAATCTGATCCCAAAAGCAGTAGAAGAGAAGAGATTAGCAAAATAAGGGGAGAAATATCTGAAATCGAGATTAAGAAAACGATAGAAAAAATCAACCAATCAAAAAGCTGGTTCTTTGAAAAAATCAACAAGATTGATACACCCCTAGCTAAACTAACCAAAAGCAAGAGAGAGAAAACCCAAATTAACACAATTAGAAATGAAAATGGAGTTATCACTACTGATACCCAAGAAATCCAGAGAATTATAACATCATATTTCAAAAACTTATACTCTGTGAAGTTTGACAACACAAAAGAGATGGATGAATTTCTAAGTAAACACAACTTACCTAAATTGAATCAGGAAGTTGTGAATTATTTAAATAGTCCTATAACATATAAGGAAATTGAGGAAGTAATCTCGAATCTTCCCACCAAAAAATGTCCTGGACCAGATGGATTCAGCACAGAGTTCTACCAGACATTTAAGGAGTCAATAACACCAGTACTCCTTAAACTGTTCCATCAAATAGCAAAGGAAGGAACACTACCAAATTCCTTCTATGAAGCTAATATTGTTTTAATCCCAAAACCTAATAAAGATTCACTTAAAAAAGAAAACTATAGGCCAATCTCCCTGATGAACACAGACGCAAAGATTCTCAACAAAGTCTTAGCAAATCGGATTCAAAAACATATTAAAAAGATCATTAATGGGGACCAAGTAGGCTTCATCCCCGGCACACAAGGTTGATTCAACATACGCAAATCAATAAATGTAATTCATCATGTAAACCAGTCCAAAGTCCAAACCACATGATACTCTCGATAGATGCAGAAAAAGCTTTTGACAAGATCCAACAGCCTTTTATGATCAAAACGCTAGAGACAGTGGGAATGGAAGGAACCTTAATCAATATAATAAAAGCTATATACAATAAGCCCACAGCAAGGATTATGCTCAATGGGGAACAATTGGAATCATTCCCACTTCAATCAGGAACTAGACAAGGCTGTCCACTCTCACCACTTTTATCCAATATTGTACTTGAAGTCTTAGCTGAAGCCATAAGACAAGAAAGGGACATAAGAGGGATTCAAATCGGCAAGGAAGAAGTCAAGCTATCCCTATTTGCAGATGACATGATCTTATACCTGAGGCATCCCAAAAACTCCACCAGGAAGCTCCTGGAACTAATTGAGAAGTTCAGCAGGGTGGCAGGATACAAAATAAATGTGCAAAAATCAGAGGCCTTCCTATATGCCCAGAATGAAAGAAGTGAAAAAGCCTTGAGAGAAACCATACCATTTACTATAACCCCTAAAAAAATGAAATACCTTGGTATAAACCTAACTAAGGAGGTAAAAGGCCTTTACAATGAAAACTTTAAAATCCTAAAGAAAGAAATTGTAGAAGACACCAGAAGGTGGAAAGACCTCCCTTGTTCCTGGATTGGCAGAATCAACATTGTAAAAATGACCATCCTACCAAAGGCAATATACAGATTCAATGCTATACCAATCAAAATCCCAAAGCAATTCTTCAAAGAAGTTGACCAAACAATCTCAAAGTTCATATGGAGGCACAAAAGACCCAGGATAGCAAAGACAATCCTGAGTAACAAAAACACAGCTGGAGGTATTACCATACCAAACCTAAGTCTATACTACAAATCCATAGTTATAAAGACAGCCTGGTACTGGCTCCAAAATAGACACACAGATCAATGGATAAGGATTGAAGACCCAGATATAAGCCCACAAAGTTACAGCCATTTGGTCTTTGACAAAGGGGCCCAAAGAATCCAATGGAAAAAGAACAGCATCTTCAACAAATGGTGCTGGCAAAACTGGATCTCCACATGCAGAAGATTAAAGCTGGACCCGTACTTGTCACCATGTACAAGACTTAATTCCAAATGGATCAAGGACCTTGATATCAGGCCAGAGACTTTAAAAACCATAGTTGAAAGGATAGGGAACTCCCTCGAGCTGATTGGGCTAGGCCAACACTTCCTAAACAGACATCCAATGGCACAGTCACTGCTACCAACTCTCAACAGTTGGGATCTTGTGAAATTAAAGAGCTTCTGTTCAGATAAAGAGATTGTCACACGAGCTCAAAGGCAACCCACAGAATGGGAGAAAATCTTCACTAATCACATATCTGACAGAGCTCTACTGTCCAGAGTGCACAAAGAACTTAGAAAACTAAACTCCAAGGAAAACACTGGCCCAATTAAAAAATGGGCCCTGGAACTTCAAAGAAACTTTACCAGGGATGAAATTAAAATGTCTAACAATTATCTTAAAAAATGCTCCACTTCCTTCGCCATCAGGGAAATGCAAATCAAAACTTCCCTGAGATATCATCTCACCCCGGTCAGGATGGCAAAAATCCACAATACAAACAACGACAAATGCTGGAGAGGATGTGGAGAGAGGGGAACTCTCCTACATTGCTGGTGGGAATGCAGGCTCATACAGCCACTCTGGCGAGCCATCTGGAGATTCTTAAAGAAATTAAAGATTGAAATGCCATATGACCCTGCTATCCCACTTTTGGGAATAACCCCCCATGCAGCAGAGGTTCGCCTCGATAGCACAAGCTCGACCATGTTCATAGCAGCACTGTTTACAATAGCAAAGTCATGGAATCAACCTAAATGTCCAACAATTGACGAGTGGATAAGGAAAGTGTGGTACATCTATACAATGGAGTACTACTCAGCCATCAAAATGATGAATTACTGGAATTTGCTGGGAAACAGATGTCATTAGAGACAATTATATTAAGTGAAGTATCCCAGACCCAGAAAATTAAGCACCGTATGTACTCCCTAATAGGCGGCTCCTAGTACCAAACTCACCCAGCCCACATTGAGACACTCAAAAGTAAACCTATGTAACACAGTAATTGCAAGGATTATGAGCAAGAGAGATGGGTTAGGAGGGCCACACCAGAAACAAGGAGAGAGGGGACCATGTTACAGCAGAGAAAATAGGCCTGCATCAAGGTCTGCAAGGGGTGACATACAGTGCCCAGCAGAATGGAGTGAAGGGAATTGCAGGAGCAGCAAAACTGCAAAAGAAAATCAACAAACCACAATCCAGAACTTCAGAGACTCTATATCAATCACATAGAACTAGGCCAGCCTAATCTCTCCCCATCCTGGAGCTCAGGGACATTTGCGGAAGAGGGGGCGGTAAGATTGTAAGAGCAAAAGGATGGGAGGAGCAACGATTTGCAAGATTCTCAACAATAGTTGGGGCCAAAGCAATCATAATGGGACTTTGCATGCCCTGCGCAATGTCCAGCGCACTGTTGTCCTCATAAAGTCTAGCATCTGTTAAGGGCACCGAGACCCCTGGAGGCAAGGGATTGACAGCCATAGTAGTGATCTTATGCTTAAGGGGAACAAGAGAAAGGGCTTATGGAAATGCCACTGGGTCCTTATATGTCATCGGAGAGGAGGACCCAGTGGAGAGTTAGGCGTACACAATAAAGGACTCTCTGGGAATTGGGGGGGAGGCACTGGGGGAAGGGGAGGGGAAGGAGGGAGGAGGGGGGGGAGGGAGGGAACTGGTAAAAAATTTTTAAATGTATAATTATATTTTTAATAAAAAAAAGGAAAAAAGACCTATACTCTATGAAATTGGACAACACAAAAGAAATGGATGAATTCCTAAGTAAGCACAACTTGCCTAAATTGAATCAGAAAGTTTTGAATTATTTGAATAGTCCTATAACATATGAGGAAATCAATGAAATAATCTCGAATTTTACCACCAAAAATGTCCTGGACCAGATGGATTCAGCTGAGAGTTCTACCAGACATTTTGGGAGTTAATAATGCGAATACTCTTTAAACTGTTCCATCAAATAGCAAAGGAACACTGCCAAATTCCTTTTATGAAGCTGATATTGTCTTCATCCCAAAACCTAGTAAAGATACACTTAAAAAAGAAAACTATAGGCTAACTCTTTGATGAACACAGATGCAAAGATTCTCAACAAAGTCTTAGCAAATCAGATTCAAAAACATATCAAAAAAATCATCCATGGGATCAAGTAGGTTTTATCCCTGGCACACAAGGTTGGTTCAACATATGCAAATCAATAAATGTAATTCACCATATAAACCAGTTCAAAATCCAAGACCACATGATACTCTCTATAGATGCAGAAAAAGCTTTTGACAAGATCCAACATCCTTTTATGATCAAAACCCTAGAGACAGTTGGAGCAGAAGGAACCTTTGTCAATATAATAAAAGCTGTATACAACAAGCCAACAGCAAGGATTATACTCAATGGTAAAAGACTTGAAGCATTCCCATTTCGATCAGGAACTAGACAAGGCTGTCCACTGTCACCACTTCTATTCAATATTGTATTTGAAGTCTTAGCTGAGGCCATAAGATAAGAAAGGGGCATAAAAGGGATTCAAATCGGCAAGGAAGAAGTCAAGTTATCTCTATTTGTGGATGACGTGATCTTATACCGAGTGATCCCAAAAACTCCACCAGGAAACTCTTGGAACTAATACAGAAGTTCAATAGGGTGGCAGAATACAAAATAAATCTACAAAAATCAGTGGCTTTCCTACATGCCCAGAATGAAAGTGAAAAAGTCCTGAAGGAAACAATCTCATTTAGTACAGCCCCTAAAAAAATGAAATACCTTAGTATAAGGCTAACCAAGGAAGTAAGTGACCTTTATAATGAAAACTTTAATACCCTAAAGAAAGAAATTACAGAAGACACCGGAAGGTGGAAAGACCTCCCTTGTTCCTGGATTGGCAGAATCAACATCATAAAAATGACCATCCTACCAAAGGCAATATACAGATTCAGTGTTATACCAATTAAAATCCCAAAGCAATTCTTTAAAGAAGTTGACAAAATAATCTCAGAATTCATATGGAGGCACAAAAGACCCAGGATAGCAAAAACAACTCTGAGTAACAAAAACACTGGGGAGGTCTCACTATACCAAACCTTAGTCTATACTACAAATCCATAGTTATAAAAACAC
This sequence comes from Typhlomys cinereus, assembly GCA_023101885.1. NCBI lineage: Eukaryota > Metazoa > Chordata > Mammalia > Rodentia > Platacanthomyidae > Typhlomys > Typhlomys cinereus. The sequence continues at coordinate 4,030,015 of JALPQD010000019.1, forward strand.
CCGGGTACTGACTCCAAAATAGACACACAGATCAATGGATAAGGGTTGAAGACCCAGATATAACCCCACAGAAGTACAGCCATTTGATCTTTGACAGAGGGGCCCAAAGAATCCAATGGAAAAAGAAGAGCATCTTTAACAAATGGTGCTGGCAAAACTGGATCTCCACATGCAGAAGATTAAAACTGGACCTGAACTTGTAACCATGCACAAAAATTAGTTCCAAATAGATCAAGGACCTCAATATAAGACCAGAGACTATACAAACCATAGTTTAAAGGGTAGGGAACACCTTTGAGCTGATTGGGCTAGGCCAACAGTTCCTAAACAGACATCCAATAACATAGTCACTACAACCAACACTCAACAGATGGGATCTTATGAAATTAAAGAGCTTCTGTTCAGATAAAGAGATTATAAACCCAGCAAAAAGGCAACCCACAGAATGGGAGAAAATCTTCACTAACCACATAACTGATAGAGCTCTATTATCCAGAGTGTACAAAGAACTTAGAAAACTAAACACCAAGGAAACAAATGGCCCAATTAAAAAATGGGCCTTCAAACTTAAAAGAAACTTTACCAGGGATGAAATTAAAGTTTCTAACAAATATTTTAAAAAATGCTCCACATCCTTGGCCATCGGGGAAATGCAAATCAAAACTTCCCTGAAATATCATCTCACCCATAAGGATGGCAAAAATCCACAATACAAACAACACCAAATCTTGGAGAAGATGTGGAGAGAGGGGAATTCTCCTACATTGCTGGTGGGAATGCAGGCTCATACAACCACTCTGGCGAGCCATCTGGCGATTCTTTAAAAAGTTAAAGATTGAAATGCCATATGACCCTGCTATTCCACTTTTGGGAATAACCCCCCATACAGCAAAAATTCCCCTGGATAGCACAAGCACGACCATGTTCATAGCAGCACTGTTTACAATAGCAAAGTCATGGAATCAGCCCAAATGTCCAACTGTTGATGAGTGGATAAGGAAAATATGGTGCATTAATACAATGGAATACTACTCAGTCATCAAAAATGGTGAATCAATGAAATTTGCCAGGAAATGGATGCAATTAGGAACAATTATATTGAGTGAAGTAAATCAGACATAACAAATTAAGCACAGCATGTACTCCCTAATAGGTGAATGTTATTACCAAACTCACTTAAACACACTCAAAGATAAATCTCTGTAATACCTACAGTAATTGCAAAGATAAACAAGAGGGAAGGGGAAGGAGGGCCCTGCCAGAAAAAAGGAGAGAGGGGATCATGCTACAGCAGAGAAAATATGCCACCATCAAGGACTGCAAGTAAGTAATGAGATATCTGGTTAAGCTCACAGACTTTCTTTCCTGGTCAATTGCAACTGATGGGGTATGATCTCACCAGAAAGGGAGAGCATACAGTCTGGCAGATAGAAAGTAACCATTTTGCAAACGGGAGACTGAACCCCTCCCACCGCGGTCTCCTACTCTTATTCCATCTACCTTTGAAGTAATAATAAGACTCTTTTTAACAGCATTTTATCTCTGGCCAAGGGGTGACATCCAATACCCATCAGGATGGAGCCAAGGGCATTTCAGAGCAGCAAAACTGAAAAAAAATCAACAAACCATAATTCAGAACATCAGAGACTCTATATCAACCACCTGGAACCAGGTCAGCCTAATCTCTCCCCATCCTGAAGCTCAGGGAAATTTGTGGAAGAGGGGGCGGCAGTAATATTGTAAGAGCCCAAAGATGGGGAGGAGCAATGATATACAATATACTCCCCACAAGTTAGGGCTGAAGCAATCATAATAGGACTTTGCATGACCTGTGCAATGACCAACATATTGATCCCTCAAAGTCTAGCATGGACTAAAGGCACTAGGATCCGTAGTGTTTCTTTACTTAAGGGGAACACAAGAAAGAGTTCTAGGAAATGCCACTGAGTCCTTACACCTCATCAGAGAGGAAGACCCAGAGGAAAGTTTGACATACACATTAAAGGATATTCCAGGGATGGGGGTGAGGGGGCACTGGGAGAAAGGAAGTGGGGGGGAGAAAGGAAGAGGAAAAAGGGGTAGGGAGTAAGGTAGTCCAGGGAGGGGTGGAGGGAGGAAGGGGACCGGTGTACCTATTAAGTTTGTATGAGCAGACAAAAAAGAATAAATAAATTACTTTAAAAAAAGAAGATTGGAGAAATGCAGCCCAAGTGTTGGTGGGAATTCCTTTGGAAACAGGACAAAAACAATACAACGTAGATTATAAACTGGAAACTTACCTGAAGATTGCTAGGCTATATCTGGAGGATGATGATGATCCTGTTCAGGTAGGGTCATATATAAATTGAACATCATTACTTCAGAACGAATCAACCAATGAACAGTTACAAATACATTATAAGGTATGCTATGCATGGGTTCTTGATTGTAGAAGAAAATTCTTTGAAATTGCTCAGAGGTACAATGAGCTCTCTTACAAGACAATAGTCCATGAAAGTGAAAGACTAGAGGCCTCAAAACATGCTTTGCACTGTACCATCTTAGCATCAGCAGGAGAACAGTGTTCTAGGATGCTGGCTACTCTCTTCAAGGATGAAAGGTGCCAGCAGCTCTCTGCATACAGGATCCTGGAGAAGATGTACCTCGACAGGAGCATCCGAGGAAACCAGCTTCAAGAGTTTCCTGCCATGCTGATGCCTCGCCAAAAAAACCACAACGGCTGACGGTTCCAGCATCTTGGACAGAGCTGTGATTGAACACAATTTGTTGTCAGCAAGCAAAATTATATAATAATATTACCTTTGAATAACTTGGAGCCCTTTTAGAGATCCCTGCAGCTAAAGCAGAAAAGATAGCATCTCAAATGATAACAGAAGGACGTATGAATGGATTTATTGACCAGATTGATGGGATAGTTCATTTTAGAACACAAGAATTCCTACCAACATGGGACAAGCAGATCCAGTCACTTTGTTTCCAATTGAATAACCTTCTGGAGAAAATTAGTCAGAGAGCCCCAGAATGGACAGCACAAGCCATGGAAACCCAGATAGCCAGTAAATCTTTGCAGAACTGTGCGCACACTGCATCTTTGCCATTTTTGTGTGGATTGATTTCACAGCCCCTCCAAAGCATTTTCATCATGACCTTATACATTTCAATCCCTTTTATGCTGGATTCCATATAAAGAAGATATTAGAGCAGCAAGTACAAGCATTTAAACATATGTACTTCCCAAATATTCAGGGTCTGTGTATTAAGATAATTCAGATATTTTGAAAACTTTTTCTTTAAGCAGAGGTGAAATATCTGTGACTAAAAAGTTTGGAATTTGTGATAACTTTGTAGTCATGGTAAAGCTTAAGTGCTTTGTGCCTCTCCAAATGTGGTTATTTTCATAAATGGGGAAATAAGCAAAAAAAAAAAAGCCAAAAACTTAATGGAGATACACTGGAGGTTAATCAAACCATAGCCCAAATGGACCTGACCGACCTCTACTGAGCCTTTCTTCACAATGGTATAGAATACACAGTTTTTTTTTTTCAGCAGCTCATGGAACTTTCTCAAAAATAGACCACATTTGGGGGCTTAAAGCAAACCTCCACATATACAGGAAAATAGAAATAATATGTACTATATCTAATCACCATGGAATAAAGCTTGACATCCACAATAAAGCAAATGTCAGAAAAGATACAAATTTTTTAAGGAATTTTGTTGGACATTTTAAGTGCTTCCTGGGAAAAATTTCTTTTAAGTTCCATGGCTCACTTTCTATTTGGGCTGTTTATCTCCTTGGTGAGCAGCACCAGATATCTCTCTACTGATATGTAATATGTGACCTTGGCCTATTTTCTTTATTTTAGTGTGTTTCCTTATCTCCTTTATTTTGAAATCCTCCTTCCCCTTCCCTCTTATTTATAATCCTTTGTGATTATAGTAGGCATTACAGAGATTACTTTTGAATATGTCGTTAAGTGGGTTTGGAACTTGGATCCACTTATTAGGGAGTACATACGTTATCTAATTAAATGTGCCTGGGATACTTCACTCAATATAATTTCTTCCAATTCCATCCATTTCCCAACAAATTTCATATATTCATCTTTTCTGATAGGTGAGTAGTACTCCATTGTATAAATATACCACATTTTCATTATCAACTCATCAATTGTTGGGTATTTGGGCTGATTCTATGACTTTGCTTTTGTGAATAGTGCTGCAATGAACATGGTTGTACTCATGTCACAGTAGTGAATTGCTGCATTATTGGGGATTATTCTCAGTAGTAGTACAGCAGGGTCATATGGCGTTTCAATCTTTAACTTTTTAAGAAATCACCATAATGATCTCCAAAGTGGTTGTATAAGCCTGCATTCCCACCAGCAATATAGAAAAGTTCCCTTCTCTCCAAATCCACTCCAGCATTTGGTACTGTTTGTATTGTGGATTTTTTCCATCCTGGCAGGGGTGAGATGATATCTCAGGGAAGTTTTGATTTGCATTTTCCTGATGGCCAAGCATATGGAGCATTTTTTAAGGTATTTGTTAGACATTTCAATTTTGCCCCTGGAAAATTTCTTTTGAGTTCCCAGGTCCATTTTTTTTTTAAATTGGGCCATTTATCTCTTGGTGTTTAGTTTTCTAAGTTCTTTGTGCACTCTCGATAATAGAGCTCTATCAGATATGTGGTTAGTGAAGATTTTGTCCCATTCTGTGGGTTGCCTTTGTGCTTGAGTTACAATCTCTTTATCTGAACAGAAGCTCTTTAATTTCATAAGATCTCATCTGTTGAGTGTTGGTTGTGGTGACTGTGCTATTGGATTTCCATTTAGGAACTGTTGGCCTAGCCCAGTCAGCTTGAGCGAGTTCCATACTTTTTCAAATGGGCTTTTTACAGTCTCTGGCCTAATATGGACATCCTTGATCTATTTGGAATTAATTTTTGTGCATGGTGACATGTACAGGTTCAGTTTTAATCTTCTGTATGTGGATATCCAGTTTTGCCAGCACCATTTGTTGAAGATGCTGTTCTTTTACCATTGAATTTTTTGGCCCCCTTTGTCAAAGATCAAATGGCTGTAATTGTGTGGGCTTATATCTGGTTTTTCAACCTTATCCATTGATCTACATGTCTATTTTGGAGCCGGTACCAGGCTGTTTTTATTACTATGGATTTGCAGTATAGATTAAGGTTTGGTATGGTGATGTTTTTGTATTTTTGTTACTCAGGGTTGTTTTTGTTATCCTGGGTCTTTTGTGCTTCTGTATGAATTTCGCAAACCACCATGGACCACCTCCACCTCCTCTTTGTTTGCTTTGCCCCAGGATTCACAGGCTCCGCCCTACCAGGACCAGAAACGCAGGCCGTCCCTGCTTCTGCCTGGTGTCTATATGTGGGGGTCTAGGATCCGAACTTACGATCTTCCACTTGCAAGGTAGAGGCTTAACCCCTGAGCCACCTCTCTAGCCCCTGTTTGCTCAATTTCTTTAGAGAATTGCTTTGGGATTTTGATTGGTATAACATTGAATCTGTATATTGTTTTTGGTAGATGGTAATTTTTATGATGATTCTGCCAATCCAGGAGTATGGGAGGTCTTTCCACCTTCTACTGTCTTCTGAAATTTCTTTCTTTAGGATTTTAAAGTTTTCATTATAATGGTCTCTCACTTCCTTGGTTAGGTTTACACCAAGATATTTCATTTTTGGGGGGGGGGCTATAGTAAATGGGATTGTTTCCCTCAGGACTTTTTCACTTTTTTCATCCTTGGTGTAAGGGAAGGCCACTGATTTTTGTATGTTTATTTTGTAACCTGCCACCTGCTGAACTTATGTATTGGTTCTAGGAGTTTCCTTTTGGCGTTTTTAGGATCACTCAGTATATAATCATGTCGTCTGCAAATAGAGATATCTTGACTTCTTCCTTGCAGATTTGAATCCCTTTTATCTCCCTCTCTTGTCTTATGGCTCCAGCTAAGACTTCAAGTACAATATTGAATAGAACTGGTGACAGTAGACAGCCTTGTCTAGTTTCTTATGGAAAAGGGAATGCTTCAAGTTTTTCCTCATTGAGTATAATCCTTGCTGTTTGTTGGGCCCACCCAGAGATAACAGTCTGGGAGGGAGTGAGCAGGGCATGGCTTAGCACATGGGACCAAAGATGGCTCTGGGAGCTAGTGTCCTAGGCATAACCCTGATCACATTATAGAGAGCCCTAATTGGCTTATAGGAGTCAACATAGATTTATGTTTAGACTGACCTATGCAGAGTATGTGCTGTACTGACCATTAAGGTAATTGGCTGCCTGTTTCGCGTGCTCTGATTCTTTGTCTATATAAGCTGATTTGTTACCCCCAATAAACTGAGATCTTGCTCTGACAAATTACCCGTCCATTGCCGAGTCTCTGGAGGGCTGAGGCGGAGATGTGGGCGGTCCAGGAGCTGTGTGTTTGAGTGAGTGAATGAGTGAGTGAAGGAGTCTCGCCTTGACAGACTCCCTGCTGTGTCCAGAGTCCCCTGGATTTGGGTGGGGGTAAAGGGCCTGCAGCACGTTCACTTTCTCCGCCTGGATGGCCTTGGAGCCGTCACAGTGTGTGCCTGGGAAAATCACCCCAACACTGTTGGCTTGTTGTATATGGCTTTTATTATGTTGATAAAGGTTCTTTCCACTCCAACTGTCTCTAGGGTTTTGATTTTAAAAGGCTGTTGGATCTTGTCAAAAGCTTTTTCTGCATCTATTGAGAGTATCATGTGGTCTTCAACTTTGGGTTGGTTTATATCGTGAATTACATTTACTGATTTGCCTATGTTGAACCAACCTTGTATGCTTGGGATAAAGCCTACTTGATCCCCATGAATGCTCTTTTTGATATGTTTTTGAATCTGATTTGCTAAGATTTTGTTGAGAATCTTTGCATCTGTGTTCATCAAAGACATTGGCCTATAGTTTTCTTTTTTAAATATATCTTACTTAGGTTTTGGTATTAGTATGATATTAGCTTCACAGAAGAAATTTGGCAGTGTTCCTTCATTCACAATTTAATGGAACAGTTTTAGGAGTATTGGTGTTAGTTATTCCTTAAAAGTCTGGTAGAATTCTGTGCTGAATCCATCTGGTCCAGGACACTTTTTGGTGGGAATATTTGAGATTACTTCTTTGATTTCCCCATATGTTACTGGACTATTTTTAATTCAAAACTTTCTGATTCAATTTAGGTAAGTTGTGCTTACTTAGGAATTCATCCATTTCTTTTGTGTTATCAAGTTTCATGGAGTATAAATTTTTGAAATAAGACCTTATAGTTCTCTGAATTTTTTGGCTATCAGTAGTAATAACTCCATTTTCATTTCTAATTTTGTTAATTTGGGTTTTCTCTCTTTTGACTTTGGTTAATTTAGCGAGGGGTGTATGAATCTTATTGATTTTTTTCAAAGAACCAGCTCTTTTTTTTTTAGAACCAGCTTTTTGACTGGTTGATTCTCTGTATCATTTTCCTTATCTTAGTTTTGGATATTTCTCCCCTGATTTTGCTAATCTCCTCTTCTACCAATTTTGGGATTGGATTGCTCTTATGTCTCTAAAGCTTTAAGCTGCTTTATTATTTATTTGTGATGTTTCTATTTTTTGATACAGGCATTAAAAGTTATAAACATACTTCTTAGAATGGCTTTCATTGTGTCCCAGAGATGTTGTTATGTTGTAGTTTAATTACTGTTTGTTTATAGGAAATCTTAAACTTTCTTTTTTATTTCTTCCCAAATCCAATTCTCATTCAGCATCATAGTGTTTAGTTTCCAAGTGTTAGCGGAGTTATTTTATGCTGTTTGTTGTGTTGCATATGTCAAGCTTTAGACCATGGTGGTCTGATAAGGTACAGGCTATAATTTTAACTTTCCTGTATATGTGGAGATTCATTTTGTGGCCCAATATGTGGTCTTTTTTGGAGAAAGTTCCATGGGCTGCTGAAAAGAATGTGTATTTTTTGGTGTGTGGATGGAAAGTTCAATAGAGATGTATAAGGTCCATTTCAGTAATGGTTTGATTAAGTTCCAATGTGTCTCTTAAGTTTTTGGCCTGTTGATTTATCCCCGGTTGAGAGTGCAAAATCCCCGAGTATTATCATTTTGGGACTGATTTCTTGTTTTAGAAATTGCAACATTTGCTTAATGAATGTAGAGGAGCCCATATTATGTGTTTATAATTTCAGTATTGTGAAGTCTTCCTGGTGAATTGTACCGGTGACTAAAATGTAGTATCTGTCTGTATATCTTATGATTTTCTTTGGTTTGAAGTCTTCTTTTTCAGATAGCATTGATACCCCTGCTTGTTCCCTGGTTCCATTAACTTGAAGAATTTTTGACCCCCTTTTACTTTTAGAATGTGCCTATCTTTTGTTGTGAGGTGTGTTTCCTGAAGGCAATAGATGGATGTGTTGAGATTTCTAATTCATGTTTGTAATCTGTGTCTTTTGATTGGTGAATTAATTCCATTGACATTTAGTGTTATAGTGGAGAAATTCCTTTTAATTCCTGACACTTTTTGTGTTTAGTGGCTTTCATAAGTGTATTATTTGGCTTTTAGGTTTTGTTGATATTATACTTCCCTTCTGTCCTCCTGGATATGCCTGTTTTTTTCTTCAAGCTTGAGTATCTTTTCTAGCATTTTTTGAAGGCCTGGTTTGGTGGACATGTATCCCTTCAAGTTGTCTTTATGATGGAAATATTTTTCTTTCACTCTCGATCATGAAGGATAGTTTTGTGAGGTATATCAGCCTGGGTTGACATTTTTGCTCATTCAATACTTGAAGTATGTCTCTCCAAGCTCTTCTTGCTTTTACTGTTTCCATTGAAAAATCATTTGTTCTACCTTTCCCCACTCTGCCGCCCAAGAGGCGCGCGTGGTCCAGCTGGGACACACCACGACCTAGACTCCAACCAGAACAAACACACGGAAAATGGCCAAGAAAGCCTGACCCAGGATAATGACTTTCAAAATATGATTATTACATTGTTCAATACTATGAAAGAGGAAATCCAGGAGGAATTAAATAATTGAATCAATCGCTTTGAAGAGGAACACAACAGACACTTGGAAGAGTTGAGAAAAACAGTGCAAGAAAAAAAACAGGCATAGAGCAGTTAAAGCAGACTCAAGCAGAGTTTAAAACTGAGCTACAAGACAAGTTATCTTCAACCAGAACTCCACAGAGAGTCTTATCAGCAGAACTAACGAAGCAGAAAACAGAATTTCAGACCTTGAAGATAAAGTGGGAGTATTAACCAGCTCAATGGAAGAGGTTGTTAAAGCCAAAAAGATACTTGAGAGAAATATTCAAGAGATATGGGACACCCTGAAGAAGCCCAACATGGGTATTCATGGAATACCAGAGCAAGAATCTCAAAATACCACCCCTGAGGAAATTTTTCAAATGATCATCAAGGAAAACTTTCCTCATCTAAAAAAAGAGAAGCCCATCCATATACAAGAGGCATTCTGCACCCCAAACAGATATAACCAAAACAGAAGCTCTCCACAGCAAAAAATAGTTAAAACACTCCACATTCAAGATAAAGAACTGGTGCTGAGAGCTTCAAGGGAGAAAAAACAAGTCACTTTTAAAGGTAAACCTATTAAAATAACAAACAATTTTTCAATGGAAACAGTAACAGTGAGAAGAGCTTGGAGAGATGTACTTCAAGTATTGAATGAGCAAAAATGTCAACCCAGGCTGATTTACCCTGCAAAACTATCCATCAGGATCGAGGGAGAAAGAAAAATCTTCCAGCACAAAGACAACTTTAAGGGATACATGTCGACCAAACCAGGCCTTCAAAAAATGCTAGAAATGATACTCAAGCTTGAAGAAAAAAACAAGCATATCCGGGAGAACAGCCATTAAAAGTAAAGCAATATACTTAAAAAACTACTAAACATAATAAATGTCTGGAATTAACAATAGTTTCTCCATTATAACACTAAATATTAATGGAATTAACTCACTGCTCAGGAGACACAGATTACAAACATGGATTAAAAAAAAATACATCAATCTGCTGCCTGCAGGAAACCCATCTCACCACAAAAGATAGGCACTCCCTAAAAATAAAAGGCTGGTCAACAATTCTACAAGCTAATGGAAGCAGAAAACAGGCAGGGGTAGCCATTATGCTATCGGACAAAGTGGACTTCAAACCAAAGAAAATCCTAAGAGACACGGATGGATACTTCATTGTAGTCATAGGTACAATTCACCAGGAAGACTTCACAATACTGAACATATATGCACCCAACATGGCCCCTCCCACATTCATTAAGCAAACCCTACAAAGTCTAAAGCAAGAAATCAATCCCAAAATGATAATTCTTGGGGATTTCAATACCGCCCTCTCAACATGGGATAGATCTACTGGTAAAAAACTTATCAGAGACACTTTGGAGCTTAACCAAACCCTTACTGAAATGGACCTTACAGATCTCTATCGTACTTTTCATCCACGCACTAAAGAATACACATTTTTTTCAAGAGCACACGGAACTTTCTCCAAAATAAATCACATATTGGGACACAAAACGAATCTCCACATATACAGGAATGTTGAAATTCTAGCCTGCACCTTATCAGACCACCACGGCTTAAAGCTTGACATCCACAACACAACAAGCAACAGAAAATACACTAACTCCTGGAAACTTAACACTATGATGTTGAATGAGAATTGGATTCAGGAAGAAATTACAAAGGAAATTCAAGATTTCCTGAAAGTGAACAATAATGAAAACACAACTTACCTAAATCTCTGGGACACAATGAAAGCTGTCCTAAGAGGTAAGTTCATAGTTTGTAATGCCTACATCAAAAAAAAAATGGAAACAACAGAAATAAATAAATTAACAATGCAGCTAAAACCTTTAGAGACACTAGAGCAATCTGATCCCAAAAGCAGTAGAAGGTTGGAGATTAGCAAAATAAGGGGAGAAATATCTGAAATCGAGATTAGGAAAACGATACAGAAAATCAACCAATCAAAAAAGCTGTTTTTTTGAAAAAATCAATAAGATTGATACACCCTTAGCTAAATTAACTAAAAGCAAGAGAGAGAAAACCCAAATTAACACAATTAGAAATGAAAATGGAGTTATCACTACTGATACCCAAGAAATCCAGAGGACTATAATGTCATATTTTAAAAACTTATATTCTGTAAAGTTTGACAACACAAAAGAGATGGATGAATTCCTAAGTAAACACAACTTACCTAAATTGAATCAGGAAGTTGTGTATTATTTAAATAGTCCTATAACATATGAGGAAATTGAGAAAGTAATCTCGAATCTTCCCATCAAAAAATGTCCTGGACCAGATGGATTCAGCACAGAGTTCTACCAGACATTTAAGGAGCTAATAACACCAGTACTCCTTAAACTGTTCCACCAAATAGCAAAGGAAGGAACACTACCAAATTCCTTCTATGAAGCTAATATCGTCTTAATCCCAAAACCTAATAAAGATACACTTAAAAAAGAAAACTATAGGCTTATCTCTCTGATGAATACAGATGCAAAGATTCTCAATAAAGTCTTAGCAAATTGGATTTAAAAAGATATCAAAAAGATCATTCACGGGGATCCAGTAGGCTTTATTCCAGGCACACAAGTTTGGTTCAACATACGCAAATCAATAAATGTAATTCACCATATAAACCAATCTAAAGTCCAAGACCACATGGTACTCTCAATAAATGCAGAAAAAGCTCTTCACAAGATCCAACAGCCTATTATGATCAAAACCTTAGAGACAGTTGGAATGAAAGGAACCTTTATTAATATAATAAAAGCTATATACAACAAGCCTACAGCAAGGATTATACACAATGGGGAAAAACTTGAAGCATTCCCATTTCGATCAGGAACTAGACAAGGCTGTCCACTCTCACCACTTCTATTCAATATTGTACTTGAAGTCTTAGCTGAAGCCATAAGACAAGAAAGGGACATAAGAGGTATGCAAATCGGCAAGGAAGAAGTCAAGCTATCCCTATTTGCAGATGACATGATCCTATACCTGAGTGATTCCAAAAACTCCACCAGGCAGCTCCTGGAACTAATATAGAAGTTCAGCAGGGTGACAGGATACAAAATAAATGTACAAAAGTCAGTGGCCTTCTTATATGCCCAGAATGAAAGAAGTGAAAAAGCCCTGAGAGACTCAATCCCATTTAAAATAGCCCCTAAAAAATGAAATACCTTGGTATAAACCTAACCAGGGAGGTAAAAGACCTTTACAATGAAAACTTTAAAACCCTAAGGAAAGAAATTGCAGAAGACAGCAGAAGGTGAAAAGACCTCCCATGTTCCTGGATAGGCAGAATCAACATCGTAAAAATGACCACCCTACCAAAGGCAATATACAAATTCAACACTACACCAATTAAAATCCCAAAGCAATTCTTTAAAGAAGTCGACCAAACAATCTCAAAGTTCATATGGAGGCACAAAAGACCTAGGATAGCAAAGACAATCCTGAGTAACAAAAACAGGGCTGGAGGTATCACCATACCAAATCTTAGTCTATACTACAAATCCGTAGTTATAAAAGCAGGCTGGTACTACCTCCAAAATAGACACACAGATCAATGGATAAGGGTTGAAGACCCAGATATAAGCCCACAAAATTACAGCCATTTGATCTTTGACAAAGGGGCCCAAAAAATCCAATGGAAAAAGAACAGTATCTTCAACAAATGGTGCTGGCAAAATGGGATCTCCACATGCAGAAGATTAAAACTGGACCCATACTTGTCACCATGTACAAGAATTAATTCCAAGTGGATCAAGGACCTTGATATCAGGTCAGAGACTATAAAAACCATAGTTGAAAGGGTAGGGAACTCCCTCGAGCTGATTGCGCTAGGCCAAAATTTCCTAAACAGACATCCAATGGCACAGTCACTGCTACCAACTCTCAACAGTTGGGATCTTGTGAAATTAAAGAGCTTCTGTTCAGATAAAGAGATTGTAACGTGAGCTCAAAGGCAACCCACAGAATGGGAGAAAATCTTCACTAACCACATATCTGATAGAGCCTACTATCTAGAGTGCACAAAGAACTTAGAAAACTAAACAACAAGGAAACAAATGGTCCAATTAAAAAATGGGCCTTGGAACTTAAAAGAAACTTTACCAGGGATGAAATTAAAATGTCTAACAAATATCTTAAAAAAATGCTCCACTTCTTTAGCCATCAGGGAAATGCAAATCAAAACTTCCCTGAGATATCATCTAACCCCAGTCAGGATGGCAAAAATCCACAATACAAACAACACCAAATGCTGGAGAGGATGTGGAGAGAGGGGAACTCTCCTACATTGCTGGTGGGAATGCAGGCTCATACAGCCACTCTGCTGATCTGTCTGGAGATTCTTTTTTTTTTTATTAAAAATTTAATTATATATTTTAAAATTTTTTACCAGTTCCTTCCCTCCCCCCTCCTCCCCCTCCCCTTCCACCAGTACCTCCCCCCCAATTCCCAGAGAGTCCTTTATTGTGTACGCCTATCTCACCACTGGGTCCTCCTCTCTGGAGATTCTTAAAGAAGTTAAAGATTGAAATGCCATATTACCCTGCTATTCTACTTTTGGGAATAACCCCCCATGCAGCAGAGGTTCACCTCGATAGCACAAGCACGACCATATTCATAGCAGCACTGTTTACAATAGCAAAGACATGGAATCAACCCAAATGTCCAACAGTTGACGAGTGGATAAGGAAACGGTGGTGCATCTATACAATGGAGTACTACTCAGCCATCAAAAATGATGAATTACTGGAATTAGCTGGGAAATGGATGTCATTAGAGACAATTATATTAAGTGAAGTATCCCAGACCCAGAAAATTAAGCACCGTATGTACTCCCTAATAGGTGGCTCCTAGTACCAAACCTATCCAGCCCACCTTGAGACACTCAAAGACAAATCTATGTAATACCTACAATAATTGCAAGGATTATGAACAGGAGGGATGGGGTTGAAGGGACACACCAGAAACAAGGAGAGAGGGGATCATGTTACAGCAGAGAAAATCGACCTCCATCAAGGACTGCAAGTAAGTAATGAGGCACCTGGTACAGTTCACAGACGTTCGTTCCTGATCATTTACAACTGAGGGGGTATCATCTCGCCAGAAGGGGAGGGCATATTTTCTGGCAGCAAAAAAGTAACCATTTTGCAAATGGATGATTGGCCCCTCCCTCACTGTGGTTTCCTACTTTTATTACATCTACCTTTGAATATACTATTATAACAAGACTCCAGTTTAACAGCTTTTTGTCTCTGGCCAGGGAATGACATACAATGCCCATCAGGATGGAGTGAAGGGCATTGCAGGAGCAGCAAAACTGCAAAAGAAAATCAACAAACCACAATCCAGAACTTCAGAGACTCTATATCAACCACTTAGAACTAGGCCAGGCTAATCTCTCCTCATCCTGAAGCTCAGGGAAATTTGCAGAAGAGGGGGCGGTAAGATTGTAAGAGCACAAGGATGGGAGGAGCAATGATTTGCAAGATACTCCACACAAGTTAGGGCCAAAGCAATCATAATAGGACTTTGCGTGCCCTGCGCAATGTCCAACACACTATTGACCTCACAAAGTCTAGCATCTGCTAAAGACACCAAGATCCTTGGAGGCAAGGGATTGACAGCCACAGTAGTGTTCCTAATCTTAAGGGGAACACAGGAAAGGGTTCAGGGAAATGCCACTGGGTCCTTGTACGTCATCAGAGAGGAGTGCTCAGAGGAGAGTCTGGCATGCACAATAAAGGACTCTCTGGGGATTGGGGGGAGGCACTGGGGGATTGGGAGGTAGGGGTGAGGGGAGAGGGAGCCGCGGTTTCGGGGGGAGGAGAAGGGAGGTAGGGAAGTGGTGTTCCTATTAAGTTTGTATGAGCAGAAATAATAATAAAAATGTTAAAAAAAGAAAGACAAAAAACAGAAAAATCATTTGTTATTTTAATAGGTTTGCTTTTAGAAGTGATTTTTTTCTTTTGAAGCTTTCAGCACATGTTCTTTGTCTTGTTTGTGTAGTGTTTTGACTATTATTTTCCAGGGCGAGTTTCTATTTTGGTCATAACTGTTTGGGGTGTGGAATACCTCTTGTATTTGAAAGAGCCTCTCTTTCTTTAGATGTGGAGAGTTTTTATTTATGATAATTTAAAAAATTTCAAAGTGTCCAATAATTCTTGAATATTCCTCTCAAATATCTTTTTGAAACTCTTCCATTGAATGGGTTAATTCTTCTACTTTGTCTTCAAGATCTGATATTTTATTTTCTGCTTCAGTAGTTCTGCTGATAAGACTGTCTGTTGAGTTTTGGGTTGAAGATAACTTGTCTCTTTGTTCAATTTTAAACTCTGCTTGAGATTGTTTTAACTTCTCTATGCCTATTTTTATTTCTTGGACTGTTTTTCTCATCCCTTCTAAGTGCCTGTTGTGTTCCTGTTGAAAGTGTTTGATGTGGTTATTTAATCCTCCCAGATTTCCTCTTTAATGGTATTGATCATAGTAAAGATGAGGCTTTGAATATCATTATCTTGGGTATGGCTTTTTGGCTATTTTCTGTGAGTTTGTTCTGCTTGGAATCTATCATTATGAGGTTAATTCTTTCTGTAGGAGATTTGTTATCTTGATTTTTGTTTCTCATGGATTTGAGCTGTGACCTTGGCATTTCTGTTTTATCTCTTATGACCTTATTTTTGTTTCTGTGTGTTTTCGACTGAACTGAATAGATGATATTATTATACTTAAGCAGTTATTATTGGTGTTTGCCTTGGAGTTGGTTATGCTTGTCTGGTATTGGTGTTATTTCCTAGATGAGGCTATTGGACTGTTAGTACATCAATTAGGTCAGGTTTAGTAGACAGGGAATGAAGATTAGTAGGTTAGTGCACTTTTTTGGTTTATTTCCTTGGTGATATGTGAGGGTGAATGGTATAGTCCTTGAAGTTATATGGGTTTTTGGGTGGCTATATGGAAATGTTAAACTACAGTGACTAATAATTAAGAGGAACAAGATGCTAAAAAGGGTTTACTTATTTTTGAGCTGGATGTGAAGATTCTCTCCCATGTGATGGGATGATTTTAGGGGACTTCAGATGTATGGTGTTTGTCCCCTAGAGCTTTGCTTAGTTTTTTTCTGGACTCTGTTGAATTCCGAGGAGCTGGGAGTCTGCCCTGGTCCCAGTCTGGGGCAGAAGGCAGAGTGGTTAGTGGGGTACATAGATCACCTTGGACCTGGGGCACGCAGATCACCTGGAACCTGTGGCATGGCCTAGGGGCCTTCCCCAGTGTCATAGCAGACTGGCTGCTGGTGGGGTGCATAGGTGACCTGGGGCCTGAGGTGTGGTCTAGGTGCCTTACCTGAGGAACAGGGAGTCTTCCCTGGTAAGTGGAATCACTTCTCTCAAGACTTTTTTGCTTTTGTTCATCCTTGGTGATTTTTGGACATTAGTTTTGTAGTCTGCCACTATGTGGAACATATTCATTAGTTCAAAAAGATTTTCCTGCTGGAACATTTGGGGCCTCTCAATCACAAAATATGTCATCTGCATATAGGGAAAACTTAAATTCTTTTTTTCCTGTTTGTATCCCTTTTGTCTTCCTCTCTTGCCTTATGGCTCAAGTTAAGACTTCAAGAACAGGGGCTGGAGAGGTGGCTCAGGGGTTAAGCCTCTGCCTTGCAGGCAGAAGGTCCTGAGTTCAGATCCAAAACCCCATGTATAGACACCAGGCAGAAGCGGGGGCGGCCTGCATTTCTGGTCCTGGTAGGGCGGAGCTGGTGAATCCCGGGAAGAGTAAACAAGGAGGAGGTGGAGGCGTCCATGGTGGTTCCTGAATTCGCCTGTGGTTCTACACACGTACACAAAGATGCACACATGCACAATTGAATAAATAAGTAAAAAAGTATATAAAAAAAGACTTCAAAAACAATATTAAACAGGAATGGTGAGAATGAACAGCCTTATCTAGTACCTAACCTAAGTGAGAATTCTTCAAGCAACCATTTGGAATGATTTTTGCTATAGACTTATTGTATATGGCCTTTATTATATCAATATATGTTCCTTTCATACCTATTGAACCCAAGGTTTCTATTATAAAAGGGTATTAGATTTCATCAAAAGTTTTTTCTGTATCTATTGAGAAGATTATGTGATTTTTATCTTCACATTTATGTATATCATGAATTACAGTTATTGATGTGCATATATTGAATCAACCTTGAGTTTCTGGAAAAAATATCCTGGCAATAGTGAATGATTTTTTTTGATATCTTTGAATTCTCTTTGCTAGGATCCTCTCTTTTACTGAGGATTTTTGCATCTTGTTCATCAATGAGATTTGCCTATAATTTTCTTTTTTTGTTGTATCTTTATTTAGTTTGGGTTCAGTCAATATTGACTTCATAAAAAAGGTTTGGAAGTGTTCTTTCCTTTTCTATTTTCTGGAATAAATTGAGACACATTGATGCCAGTTTTCTTTAAATGACCAGTAGAATTCTGCACTGAATCCATCCAGTCCTGAACTTTTTTGGTTGGTAGATTTGTATTTACTTTTCTCAAATTCAGTTTTTTTCCTTGGTCTTTCCAATCTCCACCCATCTTCTGCTTTGGTTTGTTCTTGCTTCTCTAAGGCTTCAAGCAGTATTGTCAGGTTATTTACTTGTGATGTTTCCATTTTCTCTATATAAATATTCAATGTTGTAACCTTTCCACTTAGGTTCATTGTGTCCCATAGATTTAGATGTGTGACATCTTTATTACCATAAGTTCTAGGATTTTTTTGATTTCCATTTTGATTTGTTCCTGAACCATTTCTCTTTAAATAACATTTTGCTTAGTTTCTAAGAGTTTGTGTGCTTTTTGTTGTTTACTTTGTTATGAATGTCTAGTTTTGTTCCATTATGATCAGATGGAATACAGTATATTATCTTGATTTTCCTGTATTTGTGGAGGCTTACTTTGTTGCCTAGTATGTGGTCTATACTGGAGAACTTTCCATGGCTTTCTTTGCTATGTATTTCTGGCTCTCTTTTTTTTTTAATTTTTTTTTATTATTTATTCAATTGTGCGTGTGTGTGTATGTATGTGCGCGCATGTGTGTATGTGTGTGTGTTGAACCACGGACGAATCGGGAACCACCATGGACGCCTCCACCTCCTTCTGCCCCGGGATTCACAGGCTCCGCCCTACCAGGACCCGAAGCGCAGGCTGCCCCCGCTTCCGCCTGGCGTCTATACGTGGGATCTGGGATCCGAACTCAGGACCTTCCACCGCGGGGGTCGTCTGCTCGAGCTGGGTTAGGTACAGGGGGCTAGGAACGGAGAGGCGCAGGCGATACTGGATTGTAAGACCCCTCTTTGGAGGTGGGGTTTTTTCATTGTATCACAGATAATGGTGCTCAGTGTAAAAATTAGTCCAGCGACCTTCCAGGGCTGCACGGGAGCATTTCCTTGTTCGAAAGGAGTCTTCTGATTAGTCACTCGGGATGCTACCCGTGGCCCTTTTGGTTTAGTGTTTTTCCAAGTTGGGAATATTGTTTTTCGAAGGAAGCGTCTGAATTACTTTGTACATAAAAAGACAAAAGACTTTTCCTCAGCTGAGATTTGAGTTGTAAACGCCTAAATTATATAGATCTGTTATTGAAGATGTTATTAATGATGTGAGAGACATCTTTCTGGATGATGGAGTGGATGAACAAGTCCTCTTGGAGCTAAAAACTTTATGGGAGAATAAGCTCATGCAGTCGAGAACAGTAGATGGCTTTCATTCGGAGGAGCAGCAGCTTTTGTTGCAAGTGCAGCAGCAGCAGCATCAACCGCAGCAGCAGCACCACCACCACCTACCCGCAGCAGCAGCAGCCAGCGCAGCCTCAGCAGACAGTACCTCAGCAGGCACAGACCCAGCAGGTCCTTATTCCTGCGTCCCAGCAAGCCACAGCCCCACAAGTCATTGTTCCTGATTCGAAGTTGATCCAACATATGAATGCATCAAGCATTAGGAGTGCCGCCACCACAGCTGCTACTCTGGCCCTTCCTGCTGGCGTGACGCCTGTCCAACAGATACTAACGAATTCAGGCCAGCTTCTTCAGGTGGTCCGAGCAGCCAATGGCGCCCAGTACATCTTCCAGCCTCAGCAGTCAGTGGTTCTGCAGCAGCAGGTCATACCACAAATGCAGCCCGGCGGGGTACAGGCTCCTGTCATTCAGCAGGTCCTTGCCCCACTTCCTGGAGGGATTTCACCACAGACAGGTGTCATCATCCAGCCTCAGCAAATCCTGTTTACTGGAAATAAGACTCAAGTTATCCCTACGACAGTGGCAGCCCCGACACCAGCACAAGCACAGATCACCGCGGCTGGCCAGCAGCAGCCACAGGCTCAGCCTGCTCAGCAGCAAGCTCCTTTGGTATTGCAAGTAGATGGAACTGGGGATACGTCCTCTGAAGAGGATGAAGATGAAGAAGAAGACTATGATGATGATGAAGAGGAGGATAAGGAGAAAGATGGAGCTGAAGATGGGCAGGTAGAAGAAGAGCCCCTCAACAATGAGGATGATGTGAGTGATGAGAAAGGACGGGAGCTCTTCGACACGGAAAATGTTGTCGTCTGCCAGTACGACAAGATACACAGAAGTAAAAACAAATGGAAATTTCATCTCAAGGACGGCATTATGAATCTTAATGGAAGAGATTATATATTTTCCAAAGCCATTGGAGATGCAGAGTGGTGAAGAGTTGCTTCTTTTCTTTTATAAATAACACAAAGAAACTTTAAAAAGTTTAAAGTGGACAGTTTGAAACTTGGAACATATATCAACCAAAACTTCCCTCTGCATGTCAGAAAAGTGCAGTAGAAGCGAAGCTGCTGGAACAAAGATAAGCCCTTGACAGACAGACAGATAGACACTACTCATGACGGCCATGCAGCTGTGCACCCGGGTCTGTTGGGTGGGGGTAGGAAAACCTGTACTGTAGTTGTCAGCACAGGACCCTGCCATTGGCGATTGGCATGTAAAGCTTTGTATTCCTTCCTCCAACTTGGGCTCATTGAGAAGATGCTTGTTGGAATGAACTGTAGAAACTTCCCTTTTGATAGATTGAACTGAAACTGTTTATTGTATGTGGTTATATTTGGTAAAAATTGCGTGTGGGCTTTTTACAAAAGGGCAAGAATTATGATGTTGAATTTTAATTCACTTGTATAAGAAACAATTTAAAATTAATAATAGGTCTTAAATATTTTTACTTGTTATTCTCTCAGTACTATATACCTCTTCCTTCCCTGCTTTATGAAACATCTAAGGTTTAAAGAAAATTACCAGTGATCACAGTTTGGAGATAAAAATGGACCCAGCAATGAATGTTTGTTTTGATTAGGTTTTCATTTTTTGTGTGTAATTTAAAGCCTTGGGTCTTATCTGAGTTGTATACAAAACTTATTTTCCTTATAGAAAAACTTTTTAGTGCCACACTTTAAAAAGAAACCCCAAATTGGCTCCTCAGGAATACATTTTTCTTTCACAATGGTACCATCTAGCAAAAATTGTATAATACATGAGTATGTGCAGGTCTTGTTGGCCAAAGTGTGTGCGTATAGAAGCATTTAGTCTTGACGATGAACATTAGGTGCCATTCTGTACGTGGATTGAAGCATAAAAAGGCAGGCAGTAAGGACCTGGATTTTTATTAAACAATTCAGTTATTAAAAAAAAACATGCAATAGTAAACCTCCATCTAGACCTCTCAATTTCTCTTTATATAAAATAGTTCTCAAAACCCAAGCAAAACACAGTCTAGTGCAATGGAAGAGCAGTGAAATACAAAGCAACAACCAACCACTATGCAGAATACCCTAAAATGCTCAGCTGGAGTTAGGCCAACAAAATTTCTCCCTGTCCTTAGGGAAATGAAACCAAATTGGTTTTGATGTGTTTCCTTCTAAATGTATTCTTTTTATTTGATTTTTCAAGTTTTTATTCAGGGTTTCATACATGCATAGAGTGAATTTATGATATTGTCACACCTTAATCCCAATCTCATCCTCCTTTCTTTACCCATTATAATTCTTTTTTCCTCTCTATCAATCTTCTTCCTATTTTCATACCTATTTGCATGTGTGGCCCACTGACTTTCATCTGGGTTTCCTTTGAAGGCATGTGCCCAAGTACTTGCTGGAGTATTAATCATATATCAGTGGATAAACCATTGGGAAAAGCATCTTCTCCAGTTTTTCAGGAGAGCACATACAAACATCAGGCGCTGAGGAAATTGGCCAAAGCATGTATGACAACTTCTGAGAGGAGTACAATCTTCACTTGCCAGACCAGCATGTCTGGCTGAGAATATAGAAGAATGCCAATTTCTTTAATAATTTCCCTCCATCTTATCCATCTACCCAGAGATTAGTCCTTCCCACCATGAGCTAGGTCTTCCCCATCAACTAAACAATGTTCTTCAGGTTTGCTTCGGGCTTAACTCAAATATTAATTCTTCACAACTCAGCTCAAGTTTTCAGTTTTCTGGTTGCCACCTCTAACAATGACTACCATACATTTTTTTCCCCACCAGTTGCTATGAGTCAGTGTGATTGGTAAAAAACAAACCAACCATCTAAAAGGAAAAAACTATTGGATTTATGCACTGAGTGTTCCTGGGGGGGGGGAGATAGGTAGTAGAGTGACAATAGTAGCAGAATTTTTACTTGGATAGTTGGAGCTCAGAGCTGGCCATTATTGATGCTAAAATTCCATTATTAACTATGTCACATCCAGTATGATGGCCCATGAAGCTGCCCTGGGGTTGAGGAATATGAAAGGCACAAAAAACAGACACACAGAGACAGAAATATAGAAAACAGTTTGCTGGGACAGGTGGGAAATCCCACTGCTGTCTAAAGGGAGAGAAGTAAGACGACAAGGCCCAGGCCTTTATCAGGGGTCTGGGATTCCATATGCAAATCCATTCATCGGACTTATTGGTAAGAAGGAGAGGTAGTATTATGGAAAAGTTTTTCCTAGCTTCTAGTGTATTCTTGAATTGCCAGCCTGAGAACCAGAGAATCAAATCCTTCTAGATATTCAGCAATGGCCAGAGAGACAGCTTAGTGCATGAGACGTTTCCAGTCAAAAAGGAATCCCTAAGGTTTCAGACTATGGCTTTTTTCCATAGAGGCTACAGAAAAGCACCAGTGGGTTAGATGCCAGTGGGTTTAGGTAATTCCGTCTTCCATGAAGCTCACGCTTTTAACTGCTCTCAACCTTCAGTGCTTTATCAAGGGGTGAGATTTCCTTTTCATCAATCAGCATCCAATAACACTTTCTCTTAAGTGGTTCCCCACAAGAATTCCTATTTTCCTGATTCAGGTTCATTCCTAATCCCAAAGTTGCTACTGTGTCACTATCTTGCCTGAGAGTCTAAGATAGGATCTTACTAAAGTTTTGAGACAGGGTCTCACTATGTAGCCTAGACTGTTCAAATGCATGATCTTCCATCCACATCCTAATAAACCTGGTATTTTATATGTGTGTGTGTGTATGTATGTGTGCATAATGAATCAACTTCAAAAATCAAATTAATAGTTAAAAGAAGAAAAAGGAGATTTACAACATTTATTCAATATGGCCATATTGGAGGAGAAGGGATTACAATGTTTAAGTCCATCTCTTTGAGATTTGATATGGAATATAAACTTAAATAGAAGCAACAGCTATGCATTCCTTGTCCAGGCATGATTCTACCCACTATTGTCTAGTTATTTCTCAGCTGAAGTTGCTCCTAGAGAGTGGTCTGGCAAGTTCTCAAAGCTGTGTGAATGTTTAAGAGACAAATTCCTCTTTTGACTGTAACTAGATCCGTCAAGTATCTGGAAATATGTGAAGTCATTTTCTCTGTTCTCAATGTAAATTCTTAGAGAAAATCCAAATTCTCAGGGTCATTCATTCAAGAGGGCACCAGCAGAATGGGAAAAAAAAATCTTTGCCAATTATACATCTGACAGATTTAGAGTTGAGAATATAAAAAGAGCTGAAAAAAAAAACCTTAAAAATCCTATTTAAAAACATGCTATAGAAGTAAACAATGTTCTCAAAAGAAGTATGTATGGCTAGAAAACACTTACAAAGGTGTTCAGCATTCTTTTTTTCTGGTTGAATCTTTTTTTTAAATTTATTTCCTTTCATACAAACTTAATAGGTACACTGGTACCCTCCCTTCCTCCACACCCCCACCCACCTGCTCCTCTCCGCCTCTCCCTCTACCTCCCCATCCCCCAGGGCATCCCCCCATCCCCAGAGCATCCTTTAATGTGCATGCCAAACTCTCCTCTTGGTCCTCCTCTCCGATGAGGTGCAAAAACCCAGCGGCATTTCCCAAAACCTTTTCCTGTGTTCCCCTTAAGCTTAGGAACACTACTGTGACTGTCAGTCTCTAGCCTCCAAGGACTCTAGTGCCTTTAGTCCATGCTAGACTTTGAGGGGTCAATAATATGTTGGTCATTGTGCAGGTCATGCAAATTCCTATTATGTTTGCTTCAGCCCTAACTTGTGTGGAGTATCTTGCATATCATTACTCCTTTCATCCTTGTGCTCTTACAATCATACTGCCCCCTCTTCCGCAAATTTCCTTGAGCTTCAGGATGGGGAGAAATTAGGCTGGACTGGTTCCAGGTGGTTGATGACCTGAATTATGGTTTGTTGATTTTTTTTTTTAGTTTTGCTGCTACTGCAATGCCCTTGGCTCCATCCTGATAGGGAATGGATGTCACCCCTTGCAGTCCTTGATGGTGGCCTATTTTTCTCTGCTGTAATATGATCCCCTCTCTCCTTGTTTCTGGCAGGGCCCTCCTTCTCCATCCTTCCTGTTTATAATATGTGCAATTACTGTAGGTACTACAGAGGTTTATCTTTGAGTGTCTCTAAGTGGGTTTGGTACTAAGATCCACCTATTAGGGAGTACATATGCCACTTAATTTACTGTGTCAGGGATACTTCACTCAATATAATTGTTTCTAATTCCATCCATTTCCTGGCAAATTTCATTAATTCATCATTTTTGATTGGTGAGTAGTATTCCATTGCATAAATGTACCACATTTTCCTTATCCACTCGTCAACTGTTGGACATTTGGGCTGATTCCATGACTTTGCTATTGTAAACAGTGCTGCTATGAACATGGTCGTGCTTGTGCTATCCAGGTGAATTTTTGCTGTATGCGCAGTTATTCCCAAAAGTGGAATAGAAGGGTCATATGGCATTTCAATCTTAATTTCTTTTATAATCGCCAGACAGCTCGCCAGAGTGGTTGTATGAGCCTGCATTCCCACCAGCAATATAGGAGAGTTCCCCTCTCTCTACATCCTCTCCAGCATTTGGTGTTACTTGTATTTTGGATTTTTGCCATCCTGACAGGGGTGAGATGATATCTCAGGGTAGTTTTGATTTGCATTTCCCCGATGGCCAAGGATGTGGAGCATTTTTTAAGATATTAGTTAGACATTTTAATTTCATCCCTGGTAAAGTTTCTTTTAAGTTCCAGGGCCCATTTTTTAATTGGGCCATTTGTTTCCTTGGTGATTAGTTTTCTAAGTTCTTTGTGAACTCGGATCAGAAAGCTCTATCAGATATGTGGTTAGTGAAGATTTTTTCCCATTCTGTGGGTTTCCTTTGTGCTCGAGTTACAATTTCTTTATCTGAACAGAAGCTCTTTAATTTCACAAGATGCCCATCTGTTGAGTGTTGGTTGTAGTGACTGTGCTATTGGATGTCTGTTTAAGAACAGTTGTCCCTAGCCCAATCAACTCGAGGGAGTTTGCTACCTTTTCAACTATGGTTTTTATAGTCTCTGGCCTTATATCAAGGTCCTTGATCCATTTGGAATTAAGTCTTGTACATGGTGATAAGTACGGGTCTAGTTTTAATCTTCTGCATGTGGATATTTGCCAGCACCATTTATTGAAGATACTGTTCTTTTCCATTGGATTTTTTGGGCCCCTTTGTCAAAGATCAAATGGTTGTAGTTGTGTGTGCTTATATCTGGGTCTTCAACCCTTATCCATTGATCTGTGTGTCTATTTTGGAGCCAGTACCAGGCTGTTTTTACAACTATGGATTTGCAGTATAGACTAAGGTTTAGTATGGTTATACCTCTAGCAGTGTTTTTGTTACTTGGGATTGTTTTTGCTATCCTGGATCTTTCGTGCCTCCATTCATTTGAGATTGTTTGGTCAACCTCTTTAAAGAATTGCTTTAGGACTTTAATTGGTATAGCATTGAATCTGTATATTGCCTTTGGTAGGATGGTCATTTTTACGATATTGATTCTGCCAATCCAGGAACATGGGAAGTCTTTCCACCTTCTGGTGTCTTCTGCAATTTCTTTCTTTAGGGTTTTAAAGTTTTCATTGTAAAGGTCTCTTATTTCCTTGGTTAGGTTTATACCAAGGTATTTCATTTTTTTAGGGGCTATAGTAAATGGGATTGTTTCTCTCAGGGCTTTTTCACTTTTTTTATTCTGTGCGTACAGGAATGCCACTGATTTTTGTACATTTATTTTGTATCCTGCCATCCTGCTAAACTTCTCAATTAGTTTCAGGAGTTTCCTGGTGGAGTTTTTGGGATCACTCAGGTATAAGACCATGTCATCTGAAAATAGGGATAGCTTGACTTCTTCCTTGCCAATTTGAATCCCTTTTATGTCCCTTTCTTGTCTTATGGCTTCAGCTAAGACTTCAAGTACAATATTGAATAGAATTGGTGAGAGCGGACAGCCTTGTCTAGTTCCTGATTGAAATGGGAATGCTTCAAGTTTTTCCCATTGAGTATAATCCTTGCTGTTGGCTTGTTGTGTACAGCTTTTATTATATTGACAAAGGTCCCTTCTGCTCCAACTGTCTCTAGGGTTTTGATCATAAAAGGCTGTTGGATGTTGTCAAAGCTTTTTCTGCATCTATTGAGAGTATCATGTGGTCTTGGACTTTGGACTGGTTTATATAGAGAATTACATTTATTGATTTGCATATGTTGAACCAACCTTGTGTGCCTGGGATAAAGCCTACTTGATCCCCGTGGATGATTTTTTTGATATGTTTTTGAGTCTGATTTGCTAAGACTTTGTTGAGAATCTTTGCGTCTGTGTTCATCAGAGAGATTGGCCTATAGTTTTCTTTTTTAAGTGTATCTTTATTAGGTTTTGGGATTAAAACGATATTAGCTTCATAGAAGGAATTTGGTAATGTTCCTTCCTTTGCTATTTGATGGAACAGTTTAAGGAATATTGGTGTTATTAACTCCTTAAATGTCTGGTAGAATTCTGTGCTGAATCCATCTGGTCCAACACATTTTTTGGTGGGAAGATTTGAGATTTCTTTCTCGACTTCGTCATATGTTATAGGACTATTTAAATACTTCAAAACTTCCTGATTCAATTTAGGTAAGTTTTGTTTACTTAAGAATTCATCCATCTGTTTTGTGTTGTCAAATATCACAGAGTATAAGTTTTTGAAATATGACATTACAATTCTCTGGATTTCTTGGTATTTGTAGTAATAACTCCATCTTCATTTCTAATTTAGTTAATTTGTGTTTTCTCTCTCTTTCTTTTATTTAATTTAGCTAGGAGTGTATCAATCTTATTGATTTTTTCGAAAAACAGCTTTTTGACTGGTTGATTTTCTGTATTGTTTTCCTAATCTCGATTTCAGATATTTCTCCTCTTATTTTGCTAATCTCCTCTCTTCTACTGTTTTTGGGATCAAATTGCTCTAGTGTCTCTAAAGCTTTAAGCTGCATTGTTATTTATTTCTGATGTTTCCATTTTGTCGATGTAGGCATTAAGAGCTCTGAACTTTTCTCTTAGGACAGCTTTCATTGTGTCCCAGAGATTTTGGTAAGTTGTATTTTCATTATCATTCGCTTTCAGGAAATCTAGAATTTCCTTTGTAATTTCTTTCTGAATCCAATTCTCATTCAGCATCATAGTGTTAAGTTTCCAGGAGTTAGTGTATTTTCTGTTGCTTCTCGTGTTGTGTATGTCAAGCTTTAGGCCATGGTGATCTGATAAGGTACAGGCCAGAATTTCTTCTTTCCTGTATATGTGTAGATTCGTTTCATGGCCCAATATGTGATCTATTTTGGAGAAAGTTCCGTGTGCTGTTGAGAAAAATGTTTATTCTTTGGTGCGTGGATGAAAAGTTTGATAAGATGTGTAAGTTCCATTTCAGTAAGGGTTTGATTAAGTTTCAAAGTGTCTCTGTTAAGTTTTTTAGCTGTTGATCTATCCCTTGTTGAGAGTGCGGTGTGAAATCCCCAAGAATTATCTTTTTGGGGTTGATTTCTCGCTTTAGACATTGTAGGGTTTGCTTAATGAATGTGTAGGGGGGGCCGTATTGGGTGCATATATGTTTAGTATTGTGAATTCTTCCTGGTGAATTGTACCTGTGACTAAAATGTAGTATTCATCTCTGTCTCTTATGATTTTTTTTTGGTTTGAAGTCCACGTTGTCTGACAGCATAATGGCTACCCCTGCCTGTTTTCTGGTTCCATTAGCTTGCAGAATTTTTGACCAGCCTTTTACTTTTAAGATGTGCTTATCTTTTGTGGTGAGATGGGTTTCCTGCAGGCAGCAGATTGATGGGTTGTGATTTTTAATCCAAGATTGTAATCTGTGTCTCTTGATCAGTGAGTTAATTCCATTAACACTTAATGTTATAGTGGAGAAATTATTTTTAATTTCGGACATCTATTACGTTTAGTGGCTTTTGTAGGTGTATTGTTTTGCTTTTAGGTTTTGTTGGTATTATACTTCCCTTCTGTCCTCCTGGATATGCTTTTTTTCTTAAAGCTTGAGTATCATTTCTAGCATTTTTTGAAGGCCTGGTTTGGTGGACATGTATCCCTTCAAGTTTTCTTTGTGCTTGAAATTTTTCTTTCTCCATCGATCATGATGGATGGTTTTGTGGTGTATATCAGCCTGGGTTGACATTTTTGCTCATTAAATACTTGAAGTATGTCTCTCCAAGCTCTTCTTGCTTTTACTGTTTCCATTGAGAAGTCATTTGTTATTTTCATAGGTTTACCTTTAAAAGTGCCTTTTTTTTTTCCCTTGAAGCTATCAGCACCATTTCTTTATCTTGAATGTGGAGTGTTTTCACTATTATTTGCTGTGGCAAGTTTCTATTTTGATCATTTCTGTCTGGGGTGTGGAATGGCTCTTGTGTATGGATGGGCTGCTCTTTTTTTAGATGAGGAAAGTTTTCCTTGATGATAGTTTGAAAAATTTCCTCAGGTGTGGTGTTTTGGGATTCTTGCTCTGGTATTCCATGAACACACATGTTAGGCTTCTTCAGGGTGTCCCATAACTCTTGAATATTTCTCTTGAGTATCTTTTTGGCTTTAACAACCTCTTTCTTTGAGCTGGTGAATATTCCCACTTTGTCTTCAAGATCTGAAATTCTATTTTCTGCTTCATGTGTTCTGCTGATAAGACTCTCTGTGGAGTTCTGGGCTGAGGATAAGTTGTCTTTTAGTTCAGTTTTAAACTCTGCCTGAGACTGTTTTAACTGCTGTATGCCTATTTTTGTTTCTTGAATTGTTTTTCTCAACTCCTTCAAGTGTCTGTTGTGTTCTTCTTCAAAGTAGTTGATGCAGTTATTTAATTCCTTCCGGATTTCCTCTTTCATAGTATTGATCATAGTAATGATCATGTTTTGAAAGTCGTTATCCTGGGTCAGGCTTTCTTGGCTTTTTTCCATGGGTTTGTTCTGGTTGGAGTCTATCATTATTGGATTAATTCCTTCAGTGGGAGATTTGTTTTCTTGGGTTTTGTTTCTCATGGATTTGCACTTTGACTTGGGCATTGTCATTTTAACTCTTAAGACCTTCTTTCAATTTCTGTGTGTTTTTCACTGAACTGAATTTGTTGGCTTGGAGAAGCTCCTGCTCCGTCTCGCTGGTAAGCCTGTTGTTTGGGGGCTGAGCAGGGAGAGCTTACCTAGGTTGCATTGTGTCCTGGCTGGACTGCGTGCATCCTGGGCAGGTGGGGAAACGGGGGAGGTGGCGATGTCGGGTGCAATTAACTTGGCGACCTGCAGCGTGGCCCAGGGGTCCTCCCGGGCCCTGTGCAGTGTCTGCTCCGGCTGGCTGGTGGTCGCAGTGTGTCCTGGCTGGACTGAGTGCCTCTCCGGGATGGGGGTGGGTTGGGAGGGAAGGGCAACATTCTTAACCATTAGGGAAATAAAGATTAAGTTACTTTAAGATTTTACCTTGCCCCAGTAAGAATGGCTAGTATCAAAAATACAAATAACAACAAATCCTGGCATGGATGTGGAAAAAGGGAAATCCTTTGATACTGTTCATGGGATTGTAGACTACTGTAATCAATATAGTAATCAGTCTGGCGACTTCTAAAACACAAATATAAAATTGTCATGTGATCTCGCCATATCACTTCTGACATGTACCCATAGCAATTTATATTCTACTACAGAGACATTTGCATTTACTTTCATTACTGTTCTGTTCACAAAACTGTAGCTAGGAATTGGAGGCAACTTAGATGTCCATAGATTGTTAAATTTCATATAGCCATAAAGAAGAATAAAATCATGGCATATTCAAATAAATGAAAAACACTAGATAAGTTATACTGAGCAAAACAACCCAGAACCAAAAAAGATAAGCACTATATGTTCTTTCCCACATGTATATCTTAACCTTGAATTTTTAGTTTTGTGCGTTTAACATGAAGTAACTCCAGTAACCAGAAAACTGAAAAGGAGTCAGGCCTCAGTGAGAGAAAGCAATTGCATATAGACAAAATGAGGATGGGAGGGAGAACACTGGAGGTAGAAAAATTTAAATAGGGACAGGACAGGAGACAGAGAGAGGAATAAATGAGGGTGGTTAACAAAGCCAAGAGAATATAAAAAGGCATATGGAAGCTTTAAATATTGAAATTAAATATTGAAAAATATAAAACAGAATGTGAAGGCCAAATACCCGATATAACTAGATATTGCTGGTTCTAGAAATGGCAGATTGCTAAACATAAACTCCATTGAAAATGTTCCAGTTACTCTGTTGATGGCGATATGAATATACTACCAAATAGTTTGGGAGAACGAAGAGCTTATTCCAGTTTATGAATCTTGGTTACAGTTAATTCAGCATGGCAGACAAGTTCATGCCAACTTCAGGAGCTGAGAGAACTGGTCATACTTCATCAAAAGGAAGAAGAGAAAGAGGAGCATGCTTTCTCACTTGCCAGTATATCAAAATACTGAACTGTCTACATCTTACCCATCTGCCAGGGTATTGTCACACCCACTGTGGAATTGGTATTTCCACATCAATTAGGTATAGAAATCTCCCACAAACTTGCTCAGGATTTGTCCTAACAAAACGAATTTTCAACTAAGCCTTCAATTGTCACATTTACATTTGTCACTAACTACCACAGCCAGGTATGGAACACTTCCACAGGGGTTATTATTGGTCAGAAGACCTCAGAAGACCCCAGAACAATGCAGACTATTACCATTCTTTTTGGTTCTCTACCAGAACCTTTGGTAAGACACTTTTGAGAACACACCACATACCTTGTACACAATATATAGGAAAATCAAGTTGAAACAGAGCTTTAAGTTTCCTTCTTACTTGGCTAGCTTTCACATTCCTGAGTTGTGCTTTGCCTGCCACTGGGAGAATAAGGCATTGTAGAGGAGTATATTATTGATGCATTAACCTCTGAATTCATTCCAAAGACTGGAAAGAATTGCCTACCTCAAGCAAAGATAAGAATTGCCATCAGAGAAAGTATAAATGTCAACGTTTTAGTTAATTTTTAAACAAGAGTTAAAGCTACCTTTGGTGGGGGAAGTGGTTCAGAAAATAAGGTGCTTGTTGAGGTTGTGATAATGTCTTGTTTTTATCCTCACTGAGCCCTGCTCTCTCCCCTACCCCTTTATGGTTGTATTTTGGAATCACAACCCCGAGTCAGTTGAAGAAAGTTAAGCTGCACAATCCTGCTGAGCTTGGGCAAGGTTAGCCCTTAGCAACTGACAATGGAGATGTTGAAACCAAAAGAGAAGGAAGCCTGAGCACAAACATAAGCACAAAGAAATATAAAGAGAACCCTAAGCCCAGGCTTTATTTTGAACCTGCTACTCTCCTAAGGTTATAAAGTTTCAATGGATAGAAAGTACTTGAGTGCTGTCTCATGGCCATGCTGGGTATCCATTGAGAATGATAAAAGGAAAACTGATTTAAAAAATGTCATGTCTAAAAGCATCTTTTGAACTGATGTAGTATGTGAGGTACAGTCTTAGGCACAGGAAACTAAACATTAACACAATAGGCTAAGTCATGAGTTCCAATAGCTTTCACTCTATTGCAGCTAGAAGTGAAATAACACAAGTCTATAATGTTTGGTCTTAACACATGTCATAAAGAAAAATTAAACAGTGTAAAGTTTTGGAAAAATGTCAGTAGAGCTTCATAAGAGGGGAAGTATCAAGTCTGTGGCTCTCTGGGAAGTCATTCCTAGGAAATGGCAAGAGCAGTGCAAAGGCCTGAGGTGAGTGGGTTTCTTATGTTCAAGGAATGGGAAGGAAGAAAAATGAACTTAGGGCACAGTGAGAACGATCAGGTATCAGGATCCAATGCCAGAGAGGTGGTGGAGACAGGCTATGTGGAACCTTCCAAGTCACTGGGAGGAATTTTTATTTTACTCTGAGTGAGCTGGGAGGACTGGAAATTTGGCTGAGAGGTGAGTGAAGTTATTTTTCACATCAGATGGGCAATTCTAGCTGTGGGACTTAGAGTAGACAGTAAGGCATCAGGGGGTGAGTTGAGAGGCAAAGATAGACATCCAAGATACTGGCTGGACCAGTCATCTTCTTGGACATGGTGAGAAAAGTCAAGCTCCAGATCTCCTAAAAGAAGGTGGGGCTGAGGAAAATGCATAGTCTATATAAAGCTTGTCACACAAGCCTGAAGACCTCAGTTTGATGAAGTGGTACAGGCTTGTAATTCCAGTGCTGGAGAGGAAGAAATGAGGTAGATTCCTAGTCTGGCCAGTTAGCCTGGCCTGATTGGCAAGCCCCACATCCCAGTGAAAGACCCTGTCTCAGAAAAACAAGATGTATAATACTTGAATAGAACAACCCCTGAGTTTAACCTCTGACTGTTACACACACACACACACATACACACACACACACACACACACACACACACGTACAATCATGAACATGCATCTAAATAAATAAATAAGATGGAATGGAATCTTTAATTTTATCTTATTTTTATTTATTTATGTAGCCTTAAGAGAAGGCTACAATTCAAAAAGAAATCAGTGTTTGAGGTCTGAAAAGCCTATGAACTAGGAGGAAGGGTAAAAAGATATATAAGGATCCAAAACTCAGGTCTGGGAGATGCAGGCTTTTTATGGAATTAAAAACCCATGAGGACTTATTTAGTAAATGAGAATCTGAGGTCCAGGCTGGAGTTCTTCAGGCCTGCTCTCTAGCCAGGGCTGATGCAAGGATCTCCAGAAAATGCCTGTGATGTATTAAAACAGCAAATCAGTTGAGCAATGTCATTCAAACTCCCGTTCCTGAGTTCTGCTAATCTAACAAAAGAAGAAAATCCTGTAGATGGGGGTCCTCTGGTACCTGCCCTTGTGTGGATAAACCAGGTGCTCCTTCACTTCAGCCTGCAGATTTACTAGGCTAAGTGTGGAAACCCACTACAAAGTAGGATGAGCAGTGGAATGCAGGCAATACCATAAACCAAGAGACATGGGGAAAGACACATCCACTAAGGAGCCCATGAGGCAGACATGACACGTCCTGAGAACTGGCTCCAATCCTGAGCCTTGTCTAGAGGACTCTGTGAGGCAGCTCTGGGAATGGCAGAGTACTGGTTCCACCCACATGCTATGCTGCATGGACCCATTTGCTATGGCTTTTCCTGGATCCATCCCAATTCCGGGCATGCCTCTCTTGGGTTTCCTTCTTAGTCGTAGGCTCTGAGTTGTTCTAATACTTAGTGTCCCAGGGCCAGGGGAGGTACAAGGAGAATTTTGAACGGCAACCATGAGCTCATTTCTGGGATCTGACTTACATTTCTTCCACTTCATCCTCTGTTGGGGCTGCCACTAATGTGTTGATCTCAGGAGCATAGCTTGCTAGAGGGGTTGCTCAGTGGTTAAAGCACTTGCCACACAAGCAAATGACAAGAGTTTGGTTCCCCCAGATCCCATATAAAATATTGAACAGGAGTGGTAGCATACCTATAATTCCAGCCCTGGATGTCAAATTCTCGTCGGACTAGCCATTCTATCCCTAATGGCATGCTTTGGATTTAATTAGAGACACAGACTCACAAGAACATGTAAGGGTTATCAAATATGATTTCTGATATCACTACTGGCTCTCCATAAACACACTCACATTCATATATAACCTCACTGTTCATCCTATGCTACAGGATGTGGGAAAATCTTAGAAGTGGGGAGGAACCCTTTCCCCACCCGCCCGGGACGCAGGCAGTCCAGCGGGTACTCACAGTGACCTAGGTAATCACTGCTGCCCACCCCCAAATCCCAGGCAGCCCACTGGTCCAGGCTCCTCCACCAGCCAGCCGGAGCCGGCCCTGCACTGGGCAGGGGGAGGACGTCCTGGGCCATGCTCCAGCTTCCCAGGTTCATTGTGCCCCTGCCACTGCCACCTCCTCCCTTTACCCACCCTCCCAGGACACCCGCACTCCAGCTGGGACTCACTGCAACCTAGGTAAGCTCCCTCCTCACCCCCCAAATCCCAGGCAACCCACTGGTCCCAGCTCCTCCCACCAGCCAGAACAGGAGCTGCTCCAGGCCAAACAATTCAGTTCAGTGAAAAACACACAGAAATTGAAAGAAGGTCTTAAGAGTTAGAACGACAATGCCCAAGTCAAAGTGCAAATCCATGAGAAACAAAACCGAAGAAAACAAATCTCCCACTGAATTAATTAATCGCATAATGATAGACTCCAACCAGAACAAACCCATGGAAAACAGGCAAGAAAGCCTGACCCAGGATAACGACTTTCAAAACATGATCATTACTATGATCAATACTATGAAAGAGGAAATCCGGGAGGAATTAAAAAACTGCATCAATCACTTTGAAGAGGAACACAACAGATACTTGGAGGAATTGAGAAAAACAGTTCAAGAAACAAAAAAAGGCGTAGAGCAGTTGAAACAGACTCAAGCAGAGTTTAAAACTGAACTAAAAGACAAGTTATCTCCAACCCAGAAATCAACAGAGTCATATCAGCGGAACTAATGAAGCAGAAAATAGAATTTCAGACCTTGAAGACAAAGTAGGAGTATTCACCAGCTCAAAGGAAGAGGTTGTTAAAGCCAAAAAGATACTCAAGAGAAATATTCAAGAGTTATGGGACACCCTGAAGAAGCCTAACATGCGTATTCATGGAATACCAGAGCAAGAATCCCAAAACACCACTCCTGAGGAAATTTTTCAAACTATCATCAAGGAAAACTTTCCTCATCTAAAAAAAGAGAGGCCCATCCATATACAAGAGTCATTCCACACCCCAAACAGAAATGACCAAAATAGAAACTCGCCACAGCAAATAATACTTAAAACACTCCACATTCAAGATAAAGAAATGGTGCTGAAAGCTTTAAGGGGAAAAAAAAAGGCACTTTTAAAGGTAAACCTATGAAAATAACAAATGACTTCTCAGTGGAAATAGTAAAAGCAAGAAGAGCTTGGAGAGACGTACTTCAAGTATTGAATGAGCAAAAATGTCAACCCAGGCTGATATACCTGGCAAAACTATCTGTCATGATCGAGGGAGAAAGAAAAATTTTCCAGCACAAAGACAACTTGAAGGGATACATGTCCACCAAACCAGGCCTTCAAAAAATGCTAGAAATGATACTCAAGCTTGAAGAAAAAAAACAAGCATATTCAGGAGAACAGAAGGGAAGTATAATGCCACCAAAACCTAAAAGCGAAACAATATACTTACAAAAGCCACTAAACATAATAAATGTCTGAAATTAAAAATAGTTTCTCCGTTATAACATTTAATGGTACTGGAATTAACTCACTGATCAAGAGACACAGATTATAAACTGGGATTAAAAAATCACAACCCATCAATCTGCTGCTTGCAGGAAACCCATCTCACCACAAAAGATAGGTATCTCCTAAAAATAAAAGGCTGGTACAAAATTCTGCAAGCTAATGGAACCAGAAAACACGCAGGGGTTGCCATTATGCTATTGGAAAAAGAGACACAGATGGATACTACATTTTAGTCAAAGGTACAATTCACCAGGAAGACTTTACAATACTGAACATATATACACCCAATATGGGCCCACCCCCACATTCATTAAGCAAACCCTACAACATCTAAAGCATGAAATCAACCCCAAAACGATAATTCTTGGGGATTTCAATGCCGCCCTCTCATCATGGGATAGATCAACAGTTAAAAAATCTTAACAGAGACACTTTGGAACTTAATCAAACCCTTACTGAAATGGAACTTCCAGATCTCTATCGAACTTTTCATCTAAGCACCAAAGAATATACATTTTTCTCAGCAGCACACGGAAAATAGACCACATATTCGGCCAAAATAGACCACATATTCGGCCACAAAACGAATCTACACATATACAAGAATGTTGAAATTCTAACCTGTACCCTATCAGACCACCATGGCATAAAGCTTGACATCCACAACACAACAAATAACAGAAAATACACTAACTCCTGGAAACTTAACACTATCATATTGAATGAGAATTGGATTCAGGAAGAAATTACAAAGGAAATTAAAGATTTCCTGGAAGCAAATGATAATGAAAATACATCTTATCAAAATCTTTGGGACACAATGAAAGCTGTCCTAAGAGGTAAGTTCATAGCTCTTAATGCCTACATCAAAAAAATAGGAACATCACAAATAAATAACTTAACAATGCAGCTGAAAGCTTTAGAAACACTAGAGCAATCTGATCCCAAAAGCAGTAGAAGAGGGAGATTAGCAAAATAAGGGGAGAAATATCCGACATCCAGATTAGGAAAATGATATAGAAAATCAGCCAGTCAAAAAGCTCGTTTTTTGAAAAAAACAATAAGATTGTTACACCCCTAGCTAAATTAAAGAAAAGGAAGAGAGAGAAAACACAAATTAACTAAATTAGAAATGAAAATAGAGTTATCACTATAGATACCCAAGAAATCCAGAGAATTATAACATCATATTTCAAAAATTTATACTCTATGAAATTTGACAACATAAAAGAGATGGATGAATTCCTAAGTAAACACAATTTACCTAAATTGAATCAGGAAGTTGTGTATTATTTAAATAGTCCTATAACATATGAGGAAATTGAGGAAGTAATCTCGAATCTTCCCACCAAAAAAAAGTACTGGACCAGATGGATTCAGCACAGAGTTTTATCAGACATTTAAGGAGTTAATAACACCAATACTCCTTAAACTGTTCCATCAAATAGCAAAAGAAGGGGCTGGAGAGGTGGCTCAGGGGTTAAGCCTCTGCCTTGCAGGCGGAAGGTCCTGAGTTTGGATCCCAGATCCCACGTATAGACGCCAGGCGGAAGCGGGGCAGCCTGCGCTTCTGGTCCTGGTAGGGCGGAGCCTGTGAATCCCGGGGCAGAAGGAGGTGGAGGCGTCCATGGTGGTTCGCGAATTCGTCCGTGGTTCTACACACACACACACACAGACACACACACACACACACACACGTGCGCGCACATGCGCACAGTTGAATTAATAATAATAAAAATTTAAAGAAAATAGCAAAAGAAGGAACACTACCAAATTCCTTCTATGAAGCTAATATCATCTTAATCCCAAAACCTAATAAAGATACACTTAAAAAGGAAAATTATAGGCCAATCTCTCTGATGAACACAGATGTAAAGATTCTTAGCAAAGTCTTAGCAAATTAATTAAAAAACATATCAAAAAGATTACCGACGGGGATCAAGTAGGCTTATTCCAGGCATACAAGGTTGGTTTAACATACGCAAATCAATAAATGTAATTCACCACATAATCCAGTCCAAAGTCCAAGAGCTCATGATACTCTCAATAGATGCAGAAAAAGCTTTGACAACATCCAACAGCCTTTTATGATCAAAACCCTAGAGAGAGTTGGAATGGAAGGAATCTTTATCAATATAACAAAAGTTGTATACAGCAAGCTAACAACAAGGATTATACTCAATGGGGAAAAACTTGAAGCATTCCCACTTCGATCAGGAACTAGACAAGGCTGTCCACTCTCACCACTT
The DNA here is from genome assembly GCA_023101885.1 of Typhlomys cinereus. NCBI lineage: Eukaryota > Metazoa > Chordata > Mammalia > Rodentia > Platacanthomyidae > Typhlomys > Typhlomys cinereus. The sequence goes on from JALPQD010000019.1 coordinate 4,067,414, forward strand.
CTATTCAATATTGTACTTGAAGTCTTAGCTGAAGCCATAAGACAAGAAAAGGACATAAAAGGGATTCAAATTGGCAAGGAAGAAGTCAAGTTATCTCTATTTGTGGATGACATGATCTTATACCTAAGTGGTCCCAAACCTCAACCAGGAAGCTCCTGGAACTAATACAGAAGTTCAGCAGGGTGCCAGGATACAAAATAAATGTACAAAAATCAGTGGCCTCTGAGTTCTTGTATGTCATCGGAGAGGAGGGCTCAGAGGAGAATCAGGCATACACAAGAAAGGACTCTGGGAATTGGGGCGGGAGGCACTGGGGGATGGGGGAGGGGTGAGGGGAGGGGAAGCAGGGGGTTCGGGGGGAGGAGGAAGGAGGGAGGGAACTGGTGTACCTATTAAGTTTGTATGAGCTGGCATAATAATAAAAAAATGTTAAAAAAAAGAAGGAAGACAAGTAGGCGAACAGCAAGCCTCATAGCCGTCTCGGAAACAAAGAGGCAGCCACGAGATTTCGCTCTGGCGGTCCTTTATAGCATGTGACTTGGGGTAGGAGATGTGACTAGAAAAGAACTGGGATGAGAAAGGGGTCTTGTTGTGAGGTGGGGATGAAAAAAGTCCTTGGGAGAATGTGCCAGTTTATCTTAGTTGCTACAGAGAAGTTGCAGACAGGCTGTGGGCTGTGAAGCTGTGTTGGGAGAGCAGCAGATGAGCAGCCCCATCTAGCTGGCTGAGGACTGTGAACAACGCTTTGTCTGGACACATACACTAGGACACATACACAAATGGAAGGGGGGAAGTTTGAACCATTTTGCATTTAACATTATGCCTAATACTCCTAGCAAGTCATAGAGCAGGGAAGCGCCAGGAACACATCTTCCATGAGTCCCATCCATGCTGGGAGAAGGCTTTTCAGTGTTGACATTGCCTTTGAGAGTCTCTGCTCCTGTAAGTAGCCTTCATATCTACGCCTTTAAGTAACTCTAATAAACTCAATGGCTCATCAAGTTGGGCCTTGGCATCTTCATTATTTTGGCCTGTCATCAAGCTTCTACGGGGTAGATGGACAATTGTATGGAATCTCCCCAGAACAAATTCACAGAATGTACAACAATACCTAGTATTTCTTAAAAAGGACTAGGAAGAATATACCGACTCTCTGGACTACAATCAAAATCAACATAGACATTACTCACAAAAGCAAAATCTGTGAAACTACCCCATGGTTAGATCTTCTTCCTTATAATCAAAAAACAAAACAAAACAAAACAAAAACAAGCTCAAAACCTTTGCAACATGCAACACATACACACAACACACCACACACATGCACTCATGAATACATGCATGCACACACATCATCTCGTACCTTGTTGAGATAGGATCTCCTTTATTTCTTTCAACCTTGAGTTTCCAGGTAATTCTCCTGTCTTTACCATCCCCCTTGCAGATGAAATGCTGGGAACACACAAAAAAAAAGCTACAGCATTTGACTTTTACTTGGATTGAAACTCAGGGATCAGGCTAGCATAGCAAGTGTTCTTATACATTATGCCACTGTTACCAGCCCTTCAGCACACTTTTTACTTTCTATTTTGAAACATTCTCACCAACGTTTTTAAACTGACCTTTAACTTGGATTTTTTTAAATTTATTATTATTATTATTATTTATTCAACTGCGCATGTGCATGTGTATGTGTGCGAGTGCGTGTGTGTGTCTGTGTGTGTATGTGTCTGTGTATGTGTAGAACCACGGACGAATTCGTGAACCACCATGGACGCCTCCATCTCCTTCTGCCCCGGGATTCACAGGCTCCGCCCTACCAGGATCAGAAGCGCAGGCTGCCCCACTTCTACCTGGAATCTATACGTGGGATCTGGGATCCGAACTCAGGACCTTCCGCCTGCAAGGCGGAGGCTTAACCCCTGAGCCACCTCTCCAGCCCTTGAACTTGGATTTTTATAGCAGACCATGAACCTGAGATCCTTTGCCTCAGCCTCTTTAGTAGTTTGGATTAGAATCCCAGCAGAATTTTTGGCTTACTTTATCCTTAATTGATGGATTTATAGTAAATGTGTATAGCATGTGCCCCATATTTATTTATATGGAAACATATCTATGGGGAGGAGAGAAGGGCACAGGGCAGTGGGAGATTGGAGGGAAGGAGAGGATCAGTGTACCTGTTAAGTTTGTATGAGTGGAAATAAAAACAAAACAAAACAAAAAAATCAGTGGCCTTTCTATATACCCAGAATGAAAGAAATGAAAAAGCCCTGAGAAAAACAGTCCCATTTACTATAGCCCCTGAAAAAATGAAATACCTTGGTTAGGTGCTCGAGTTATAATCTCTTTATCTGAACAGAAGCTCTTTAATTTCACAAGATCCCATCTGTTGAGTGTTGGTTGTAGTGACTATGCTATTGGATGTCCGTTTAGGAACTGTTGGCCTAACCAAGAAAGTAAGAGACCTTTATAATGAAAACTTTAAAACCCCAAAGAAAGAAATTGCAGAAGACACCAGAAGGTGGAAAGACATCCCATGTTTCTGGATTGGCAGAATCAATATCTTAAAAATGACCATCCTACCAAAGGTAACATACTGATTCAATGCTATACCAATTAAAATCCCAAAGCAATTCTTTAAAGAAGTTGACCAAGCAATCTCAAAATTCATATGGGGGCACAAAAGACCCAGGATAACAAAAACAATCCTGAGTAACAAAAACAGGGCTGGAGGTATCACCATACCAAACCTTAGTCTATACTACAAATCCAAGTTGTAAAAACAGCCTGGTATTGGCTCCAAAATAGACATACAGATTAATGGATAAGGGTTGAAGACCCAGATGTATGCTCACACAACTACAGCCATTTGGTCTTTGACAAAGGGGCCCAAAAAATCCAATGGAAAAAGAACAGTAACTTCAACAAATGGTGCTGGCAAAACTGGATATCCACATGCAGAAGATTAAAACTGGACCCATACTTGTAACCATGTAGGAGAATTAATTCCAAATGGATCAAGGACCACAATATAAGGCCAGAGACTGTAAAAACCACAGTTGAAAGGGTAGGGAACTCCCTCGAGCTGATTGGGCTAGGTCAACAGTCCCTAAACGGACATCTAATAGCACAGTCATTGCAACCAACACTCACCAGATGGGATCTTGTGAAATTAAAGAGCGTCTGTTCGGATAAAGAGATTGTAACTCCAGCTCAAAGGCAACCCACAGAATGAGAGAAAATCTTCACTAACCATATAACTGATAGAGCTCTATTATCCAGAGTACACAAAGAACTTAGAAAACTAAACACCAAGGAAACAAATGTGCCAATTAAAAAGTGGGCCTTGGAACTGAAAAGAAACTAGCAGGGACAAAATTAAAATATCTAACTAATATCTTAAAAAATGCTCCACATCCTTAGCCATCAGTGAAATGCAAATCAAAACTTCCCTGAAATATCATCTCACCCCGGTCAGGATGGCAAAAATCCACAATACAAACAATACCAAATGCTAGAGAGGATGTGGAGTGAGGGGAACTCTCCTACATTGCTGGTGGGAATGCAGGCTCATACAACCACTCTGGCGAGCCATCTGGTGATTCTTAAAGAAGTTAAAGATTGAAATGCCATATGACCCTGCTATTCCACTTTTGGGAATAACCCCCGATACAGCAAAAAATCACCTGGATAGCACAAGCACGACCATGTTTATAGCAGCACTGTTTACAATCACAAAGTCATGGAATCAGCCCAAATGCCCAACAGTTGACGAGTGCATAAGGAAAATGTGGTACATTTATACAATGGGATACTACTCAGCCATCAAAAGTGATAAATTAATGCAATTTGCTGGGAAATGGATAGAATTAGAAACGATTATATTATGTGAAGTATCCCAGTCACAGAAAATTAAGTGCTGTATGTACTCTCTAATAGGTAGATCCTAGTACCAAACCGAGTTATAAATACTCAAAGACAATTCTCTGTAATACCTACAGTAATTGCAAAGATTATAAACAGGAGGTTTGGGGAAGGAGGGCCCCACCAGAAGCAAGGAGAGAGAGGACCATGTTACAGCAGAGAAAATAGGCCACCATCAAGGAATGCAAGTAAGTAATGAGACATCTGGTTAAGTTCACAGACTTTCCTTCCTGATCACTTGCAACTGATGGGGTATGATCTCACCAGAAGTGGAGGGCATATAGGCTGGAAGATAAAGCAACCATTTTGCAAATGGGTGATTGACCCCTTTCTCACTGTGGTCTCCTACTTTTATTCCATCTACTTTTGAATATACTCTTATAACATGACTCTAATTTAACAAGTTTTTATCTCTGGCCAGGGGGTGACATCTAATACCCATCAGGATGGAGCCAAGGGCATTGCAGGAACAGCAAAACTAAAAAAAAAAAACAAAAAAACATAATTCAGAACATCAGAGACTCTATATCAACCATCTGGAACTAAGGCAGCCTAATCTCTCCCCATCCTGAAGCTCAGGGAAATTTGCAGAAGAGGGGGCAGTAAGATTGTAAGAGCACAAGGATGGGAGGAGTAATGATATGCAAGATACTCCACACAAGTTAGGGTCAAAGCAATGATAATAGGACTTTGCATGACCTGTGCAATGTCCAACACATTAATGACCCCACAAAGTCTAGCATGGACTAAAGGCACTAGGATCTTTGGAGGCTAGGGACTGACAGTCACAGTAGTGTTCCTAAGCTTAAGGGGAACACAGGAAAGGGTTCTGGGAAATGCCCCTGGGTCCTTGCACCTCATCGGAGAGGAGGACTCAGAGGAGAGTTTGGCATGCACATCAAAGGATGCTCCAGAGATTTGGGGGGAAGGCACTGGGGGGGGCACAGGGGGATGAGGAGGAAGAAGGGAGGGGAGGGGGAGCATGGGGGTTGGGGGGAGGTGGAGGTAGGGAGGGGACCGGTGTACCTGTTAAGTTTGTATGAGTGGAAATAATAATAATAAAAAAAGAATTGGGGAGGAAGGTATATAGTCACACGAATGCACAATTTGAGTATTAGAAAAGGTGGATAACCAGGAGGCACACTGCTTTGCACGATGAAGGCAGAGATGGTGGTCACAAGACTTTTGCTCCCAGCAACTCTTTATTAGTAAGGGCATGGTTTAAGGAAAAAATACAAATAATGTCAAAAAACTCTCACTTTCTTGTTACTATTATCAAGGCAGACTTTAACCTTAGGCAGAACAACCTGTTTTAATGTCTCCTTCATCTAGAGAAAGGGTATTACTTTAAGACCTTAGAATATCATGAATGTTGATTTGGCCTTACTTATGAAAAGCATTTTTGGGATGAAGATGACTTTACACACCCACTAAATATATTTTCTGCAAAGTTCAAATGAAGCAGCGGTCTCTAACACCACACACAAGTGTGGTTCACACAAGTGAACCCACGCACACACGCGTGTAAACATTTATACACACATGTATACACCTCATACACACATACACATGAAATGAAAAAGTAAAGAAACACTATATGCAGAGAAGGAAGAAAGTCTAGATAATGAGATCACAGGAGAAAATAAAATATTATGAAAGGAATGAACAGGAGAGCTAGGAAAAGATTCATCATATAGAACACAGCAAACCTCATACCAATAATGGAAACGGAAAATAACTGGACTAGTAAAGTAGCTCATGCAGTAAAGAGTTGACTGTGTAAGCTTGAGAAGCTGAATTCAGATCTCTGCAATGCACATAAAAAGCCAGAAAGTGTGACACAAATCCATAAACCAGTGCTAGTGATCATAATTGTAACCTACAAAACCATAAATGCCAAGTAAAAACCTCTTGTTCCCCTAAATCGTTTGGGTCATGTATTCATATAAACAACTGGAGAATCTAAGAAATTAAACATCAGAGGAAACAAGAAAAACGATGAAAAGTATCTACCAAATATATAGAGGATTCTGTTGTTTCCCCCCTGGAAATCCAGTAGATGGAGCTCTGACTTCACTCTTCAATTTTCTTATGTCTGGAGTTTTTTCTATGTATCTGACATCCTGCATTATCATTGGGTTTAGCTGCTCAGTTATTACATTACATTTCTATTGATCCCTTCATAATAAGAACTCTATTGTATATAGCGCATACTTATATATAGTTGGCTTTTTGGAGAAAATATATCATTGGCTTAATACAAGCCAATTACAGTAGATTTAATTTATCTGATTTTTTTCAAGAGCCTTCTTCAGAAAAGCTTTGAGAAAGTCTTGTTTCTTTTACTACAGTCACTTGCAAGAACTTTACAATCTATCTCTTCCTACAGTAAGCTCAGATGTTTTCAGAAGCTAGACTGTCTTCACTTGGTGTTGCCGTAGTCTAGACTTGGCTGCCCACACATTTCTAGAAAAGTACATTGAAGCATGCCTCCACAATGGAATTTTATTCTGATGTAAAAAATGAAATCATTCCATTTACAAAAAATAGGTAGAACTGGATAAGCATGATGAGATAATGTACACTCAGAAAGACAAGTATTTCATGTTCTCTCTCATATAAAGAATGATAAGAGCAAAGGAGAAATTTTTAATGGGGGAGATAAATCAGTGGGGAACAAGAGAGAATAATGGAATATAAGTGTCATGAAAATAAAAGTAATAACTGCCTAAAGGGAGGAAAATGGCCACCAAAGAAGGAGAAAGGGACAAGAGAAAAGAACAGTTGCGGAGGGAAGGACAGAGTATGAAAGGAAATGGAATACATTAAGATGTTCATCAAATTGTACATACACACGAAGGAATTTTTTCAGTCAAAAAATGAAAATTTCAATTTTCATGAAAATATATTGTCCTGGAAGCTATATTAAGTTAGGTCATCCTGGCTCAGAAAGACAATTTGCAGACCATGTTATTTTTACATACATGTATTTATGTGGGAGTGCCTGTCAATAGTAGCTAAGAAACTATAAAATAGTAAATAAAAAAGATGTCAAAGGGTGCATGTGTGGGGGGACAGGGAGAATAGTAGAATAAATGAGATATGAAAGCATATGATGAAAACCAGCATGAAAATGTGTAAGAAAGAATGTGGAAAGGCAAGAAGAAGGGAATGAGAAGAAGAATCAGTCTGAGTAAAGGATGCCCTTTTAAAAGAGAAACCTACTATTTTGCAAGATAACCAAAAACATTAAATTTTGGATTAAGGAGAAATCTCAGCAATTAAAGTACTTGCTTGGAAAGCATAAAGACCAAGGTTCAGATCTTCAGTGTCAAGGAGAATGCTAGGAAAATGCGACAGCCCATTTGCAATTCTTCCCTGGAGAATGGAAATCCTCAGAGAAAGTTAACCTTAACAGCGAGCTCTGGGTTTGATTAGAAAGTGTAACCTCAAAGGAATACAATGGAAAATAATCAGCAACTATTCCCCAAATCAAGTTACGATCTCCATGTTTACACATATACACATGTGCATGCATCCACATGTTCACATGCACCCATATACTTGTGAACATACATATACGCATGTATGTACCACATATATACATGAAATAGAAAAGAATAAATAAATATTTTTAAATTTGAATGGAGGAACCATTTCTGTACATGTAAAGCTGTACCTAGAAGTTACAGTTCATTGAATGAGATTCCTGGTGCCAGGGGAAGACTATTTCCTTAATATTTATTTGTCAGAGAGACCTTTGAGGCCCCCCAAAACAGTACAGACTATTGCCTCTTCTCTTGGTTGCCCATTAGAACTAGACATTAAGACCTCATTCCTGAAGACACCACAGACTTGATTCAGTACACAAAGAAATCAAGCTGAAACCCAGGTGGAGGCTTCCTCCCTGCTGGCCAGCTTTCATAGTACCAGAAAGTGCTCTGCAGGCTACTGGGAGAGAATGAATATATGAATGGCCAATTACTTTCTTATTGGAATTAAAGCCAAGCTCTCAGGAGTCATTTTCATAGGCCTTAGTGAGGAAAGCAATATTTTCTGTCCTCTTGCTAAATGGACAAAATATGACAATGTAAAATTGTCTTCTTGATATTTATTCTTGTTCTCATAGATTACTGCTAATGTCAGTCATATTCAGAAAAACGTCTATATAGTGGATGGTAGTAATTGCAGAGACTCAACTAGTCAAACTTCTGAGAATAAGTGAGTGCTGAATACTCAATCCTAAATGGCACATTTTTATCATTCTCTCTTAATCTCAGGATCACACCCTCCATTTCTGAAAAGGGGAAGGAAAATTTTAATAACCAGAGAAAGGATGAGCTGCTGTATAATGTTGTCTGTGAGCATAACATGACTGTTGCACCCAATAATTCCCTGGGTCTATGAATACCTGCACAAGACCTGTCCAAGACTGGACTTATCAACATTTTTGAAGGAAGAAGGGTTAATTTGGTCCCACTCTTTCATGAGAACTTTGAGGCATTTAATTGTTGGGAGAGAGGGCCCACACATCCCTGAAGATCTTTAGGTAGTTGATTTTGCTGTGATAGTGATAGATAGTTTCTTCTCTGATATAGTCATTGGGACCTTCCAATGCTCCAGAAAATATCCCTTCACCCATGTTCCTAAAAAGTTTTATAATGAAACTCCTCTTGTCACAAAACAAGGACATGAAAGTAGAATGGAGACTAGTTGGGAAATTGATAGGGGATCAGTGGGCTGCAAGGTGGGAGGAAGAAGGCAATAAGGGTGAATGTTATGAAAATGCATTGAATGCATGTATGAAAATGCCCTAATGACATCTTTTATAATCTGTATTTAATATATGATAATAAAATATTTTTCTTCTTAGGTTTTTTGTTTAGTCTTTTTTTTTTGTTTCATCCTGTCTTGATAGATTGTTTCAATTTATAAAGTTCACTAACCTGAAGCTTACTATGTTGGCTACCTCAAACTCATGACTGAATGGGGAGGGAGAATACTGGAAATGGAAAGGTTTAAACAGGGAAGGCAAGGGGAGACAAAGGAGAGGAGCGATGGGGACAAGGAGATAACCAAGGGGATATGAAAATGTCTATGAAACTATAAATACTGCAATCAATTTGGAAAACATAAAGTAGAATTTGAAGAGAAGTACCCACATGACTAGATAGTATTGGTCCTAGAAATTGGTCCTAAAAAACAAAACCAAAAAAATTCCATTGACAGTATTCCAGTTATTTTGTTTATGATGTAAACATGCTACCAAAAATATTGGGAGAAAAAGGAGCTTATTGCAGCTTATAATTCTTGGTTTCAGCATGGCAGGAAAGTTCATGCCGGTATCAGGAGCTGAGGAACTGGCTACATTATAGCAAAATGAAGAACTGAAAGAAGAACATTCCATTTCACTTGCCAGTATATCAAAACACTGAACCAACTGTCTCTATCTTACCCATTTTCCAAGGAATGGCCTACCCAAGATGGGGTGGGTACTTCCATGTCAGGTAGATGTGTAAGTCCCACAAACTTGTTCAGGGATTGTCCTAATTAAACAACTGTCCAGCTAAACTTTCAATTCCACAGCCAGGTATGGAGTACTTCCATAGGGGTTGTTGGTTAGGAGGATCTCAGCAGTCCCCAAAACAATCTGGCTATTACCATTTGTCATAGTTAAGCATGGGTGTCAACTTGACTGTTGAGGGTTTGAACTCTGGGCACATTTGTAGAAAGTTGATGGTTGAGTTAAGTCCAGAGCAAACCTGAAGGACATTGTCTAGCTGATGGGGAAGACCCAGCCAACGGTGGGTGGTATTAAGCTCTGGATAAATCACAGAGAGCTGGTTGAGAGATTTGACATCCTTCTGTTCATTTGGTCAGACATGCTAGTCTAGGCAATTAAGGATTGTCCATCTCTCAGCTGTTATATGGTGATGATGTGGCCAGTTCCCTTGTCCCTGGTGTTGGTCCATGCTCTCCCATCAATCTGGACTGAGAACTGTAACCAGGAATCATAAGAAAGAATAAACCCTTGTTCCCTTAAGCTATTTAATGATCATTTATCAGCAACTATGCACGCTGATCATTCCTTTAGATTTTCTACCAGAACTTGTTGGTTACATTCTTTTGCTGAAGACAGTACACACCTTACATGCAACATATAAAAAAATCAAGTTGGAACAGAGGTAAAAGCCTCGTTCCTGTTTGGCTTGCCTTCATAGTCCAGGTTTGTGCTTTACATGCTATTGGGAAAATAGTAGTAGTGGATGGGATTTGCAGATGCACAAACCTCTAGATTCATGCCCTGAGGCTGGGAAAAAGTACCTACCCAAATAGAGATAAGAATTGATTTACAGAGAAAGCACAAGTTTTGAAGTTTTATATATTTATTTATTTTTAGCAAGGATCGAAATTCCCTTTGTGAGGTATGTGGCTCAGAAATTAGGGTACTGCTTTTTTGCCCAGAATCCAGACCAGGGCAGACATCCTGCTACTCAGGTAATCCTCTCTAGACCATGTCCCAGGCCTCAGGTCACTCGCCAGTCCCACCAACCAGCCCTAGTGGCAGCCAGTCTGCTTTGGCTCTAAGGAAAGCCTCTAGGCCATGCCACAGATCCTACGTAATCTGCCTGAAAATTAGATGCAAAGCCCTTTTTGCCTGGGATCTGGACCAGGGAAGACACCCTGCTCTTCATCAGAATCAACAGAGTCCAAAGAAAACCCAAGTAAAGCTCTAGGGGACCAACGCCATACATCTGAAGTCCTTTAAAATCATCCTATCACATGGGAGACATTCTTCACATCCAACTCAAAGATAAGTACACCTTTTTTACCATCTTATTTCTTTCAATTATTAGCCACTGTAGTTCAACTTTTCCACATAGCCATCCCAAAATGCACACAATTGCAGGGACTATTCCATTCACCCTCACATATCACCAAGGTAGTAAACTGAAAAAGTGTACTACCATACTAACCTTCACACTCTGTCTACTAAACCTGACTTAATCGATATTCTAACAGTCTAATAGCCTCCTCTAGGAAATAACACCAACACTAGACAAGTATACTCAACTCCAAGGCAAACAATAGTAATAACTACTCAAGGTTAGTAATATCTAATTCAGTTCAGTCAAAACACACAGAAACAAAAAGAAGTTCTTAAGAGATAAAACAAAAGTGCCCAGGTCACAGCGCAAATCCATGAGAAACAAAAACCAAGACAACAAATCTGCTACTGAAAGAATTAACCCCATAATGATAGATTCCAACCAGAACAAACTCACAGAAAATAGGCAAGAAAGCCAGACCCAAGTAATGATTTTCAAAACTTGATCTTTACCATGATCAGTACTATGAAAGAGGAAATATGGGAGGAGTTAAGTAACCATATGAGACCATTTTGAACAGGAAAACAACAGACACTTGGAAGAGAAGAGAAAAACAGTTCAAGAAACAAAAACAGGCATAGAGCAGTTAAAACGATCCCAAGCAGAGTTTAAAATTGAACTAAAAGACAAGTTATCTTCAATCCAGAACTCAACAGAGAGTCTTATCAGGAGAACTAATGAGGCAGAAAATAGAATATCAGATCTTGAAGACAAAATGGAAGAATAAACCAGCTCAATGGAAGAGGTTGTTAAAGCCAAAAAGATACTTGAAAGGAATATTCAAGAGTATGGGACATCTTGAAGAAGCCTAACGTGCATTCATGGACTACCAGAACAAGAATCCCAAAACACCACACCTGAGGAAATTTTTCAAATTATCACAAAGGAAAACTTTCCTCATCTAAAAAAAGAGAGGGCCATCCAAAAACAAGAGGCATTCCTCACCCCAAACAGATATTACCAAAATAGAGACTCACCACAGGAAATAAGAGTCAAAACAGTCCACATACAAGGAAAAGAAAAGGTACTGAGAGCTTCAAGGGGAAAAAGCAAGTCACTTTTAAGGGTAAACCTATTAAAATAGCAAACAATTTTTCAATGGAAACAGTAACAGTGAGAAGAGCTTGGAGAGATGTACTTCAAGTATTGAATGAGCAAAAATGTCAACCCAGGCTAATATACCCAGCAAAACTATCAGTCATGATTGATGGTGAAAGAAAAGTTTTCTAGCACAAAGACAACTTGAAGGCTTACATGTCTACCAAACCAGGCCTTCAAAAATGCAGAAAAGATACTCAAGCTTAAAGAAAAGAACAATCATATCCAGGAGGACAGATGGGAAGTATAATACCACCAAAACCTAAAAGCCAAATAATATACTTATGAAAGCCACTAAATACAAAAAGTGTCAAGAATTAAAAGTAATTTCTCCATAATAACACTAAATGTCAATGGAATTAACTCACCAATCAAAAGACACAGGTTACAAACTTGGATCAGAAATCACAACCCATCCATCTGTTGCCTTCATCTTACCACAAAAGATAGGCTCATTCTAAAAGTAAAAGGCTAGTCAAAAATTCTGTAATCTAATGGAACCAGTGAACAGGTAGAGTTAGCTATTATGCTATCTGACAAAGTGAACTTCAAACCAAAATATCATAAGATAAACAGAAGGATACTACATTTTAGTCACAGGTACAATTCACCAGGGAAACTTCACGATACTGAACATATATGCACCTAATATGGGCTTCTCCACATTCATTAAGCAAATGCTACAAAGTCTAAAGCAAAAAATCACCCCAAAATGATTATTCTTGGGGATCAATACCACCCTCTCAAGGTGAGATAGATCAAGAGGTCAAAAATTTAACAGAGACACATTGGAACTTAATCAAACCTTTACTGAAATGGACCTTAAAGATCTCTATTGAACTTTCTATCTATACACCAAAGAATACACATTTGTCTCAGGAGCACACTGAACTTTCTCCAAAATAGACCTCATATTGGGCCACAAAACTAATCTCCACATATACAGGCAAGTTTGAAATTCTAGCCCATACCCTATCAGACCACCATAGTCTAAAACTTGACATCTGCACCACAATAAACAGCAGAAAATACACTAACTCCTGGAAATTAAACACTATGATGCTGAATGAGAATTGGGTTCAGGAAGAATTACAAAAGAAATTCAAGATTTCCTGAAAGTGAATGATAACGAAAATACAACTTACCAAAATCTCTGGGACACAATGAAAGCTGTTCTAAGAGGTAAGTTCATAGCTCTTAATGCCCACGTCAAAAAAATGGAAACATCAGAAATAAACAACTTAACAATGCAGCTTAAAGCTTTAGAGAAACTAGAGCAATCTGATCCTAAAAGCAGTAGAAGAGAAGAGATTAGCAAAATAAGGGGAGAAATATCTGAAATCGAGACTAAGAAAACGATAGAAAAAATCAACCAATCAAAAAGCTGGTTCTTTGAAAAAATCAACAAGATTGACACCCCTAGCTAAACTAACCAAAAGCAAGAGAGAGAAAACCCAAATTAACAAAATTAGAAATGAACATGGAGTTATCACTACGGATACCCAAGAAATCCAGAGAATTATAACATCATATTTCAAAAACTTATACTCTGTGAAGTTTGACAACACAAAAGAGATGGATGAATTTCTAAGTAAACACAACTTACCTAAATTGAATCAGGAAGTTGTGAATTATTTAAATAGTCCTATAACATATAAGGAAATTGAGGAAGTAATCTCGAATCTTCCCACCAAAAAATGTCCTGGACCAGATGGATTCAGCACAGAGTTCTACAAGACATTTAAGGAGTTAATAACACCAATACTCCTTAAACTGTTCCATCAAATAGCAAAGGAAGGAACACTACCAAATTCCTTCTATGAAGCTAATATCGTTTTAATCCCAAAACCTAATAAAGATTCACTTAAAAAAGAAAACTATAGGCCGATCTCCCTGATGAACACAGACGCAAAGATTCTCAACAAAGTCTTAGCAAATCGGATTCAAAAACATATTAAAAAGATCATTCATGGGGACCAAGTAGGCTTCATCCCCGGCACACAAGGTTGGTTCAACATACGCAAATCAATAAATGTAATTCATCATGTAAACCAGTCCAAAGTCCAAGACCACATGATACTCTCGATAGATGCAGAAAAAGCTTTTGACAAGATCCAACAGCCTTTTATGATCAAAACGCTAGAGACAGTAGGAATGGAAGGAACCTTTATCAATATAATAAAAGCTGTATACAACAAGCCCACAGCAAGGATTATGCTCAATGGGGAACAATTGGAAGCATTCCCACTTCGATCAGGAACAAGACAAGGCTGTCCACTCTCACCACTTCTATTCAATATTGTACTTGAAGTCTTAGCCGAAGCCATAAGACAAGAAAGGGACATAAGAGGGATTCAAATTGGCAAGGAAGAAGTCAAGCTATCTCTATTTGCAGATGACATGATCTTATACCTGAGTGATCCCAAAAACTCCACCAGGAAGCTCCTGGAACTAATTGAGAAGTTCAGCAGGGTGGCAGGATACAAAATAAATGTGCAAAAATCAGAGGCCTTCCTATATGCCCAGAATGAAAGAAGTGAAAAAGCCTTGAGAGAAACCATGCCATTTACTATAACCCCTAAAAAAATGAAATACCTTGGTATAAACCTAACTAAGGAGGTAAAAGACCTTTACAATGAAAACTTTAAAACCCTAAAGAAAGAAATTGCAGAAGACACCAGAAGGTGGAAAGACCTCCCTTGTTCCTGGATTGGCAGAATCAACATTGTAAAAATGACCATCCTACCAAAGGCAATATACAGATTCAATGCTATACCAATCAAAATCCCAAAGCAATTCTTCAAAGAAGTTGACCAAACAATCTCAAAGTTCATTTGGAGGCACAAAAGACCCAGGATAGCAAAAACAATCCTGAGTAACAAAAACACAGCTGGAGGTATTACCATACCAAACCTAAGTCTATACTACAAATCCATAGTTATAAAGACAGCCTGGTACTGGCTCCAAAATAGACACACAGATCAATGGATAAGGATTGAAGACCCAGATATAAGCCCACAAAGTTACAGCCATTTGGTCTTTGACAAAGGGGCCCAAAGAATCCAATGGAAAAAGAACAGCATCTTCAACAAATGGTGCTGGCAAAACTGGATCTCCACATGCAGAAGATTAAAGCTGGACCCGTACTTGTCACCATGTACAAGACTTAATTCCAAATGGATCAAGGACCTTGATATCAGGCCAGAGACTTTAAAAACCATAGTTGAAAGGATAGGGAACTCCCTCGAGCTGGTTGGGCTAGGCCAACAGTTCCTAAACAGACATCCAATGGCACAGTCACTGCTACCAACTCTCAACAGTTGGGATCTTGTGAAATTAAAGAGCTTCTGTTCAGATAAAGAGATTGTAACACGAGCTCAAAGGCAACCCACAGAATGGGAGAAAATCTTCACTAACCACATATCTGACAGAGCTCTACTGTCCAGAGTGCACAAAGAACTTAGAAAATTAAACTCCAAGGAAAACACTGGCCCAATTAAAAAATGGGCCCTGGAACTTCAAAGAAACTTTACCAGGGATGAAATTAAAATGTCTAACAATTATCTTAAAAAATGCTCCACTTCCTTCGCCATCAGGGAAATGCAAATCAAAACTTCCCTGAGATATCATCTCACCCCGGTCAGGATGGCAAAAATCCACAATACAAACAACGACAAATGCTGGAGAGGATGTGGAGAGAGGGGAACTCTCCTACATTGTTGGTGGGAATGCAGGCTCATACAGCCACTCTGGCGAGCCGTCTGGAGATTCTTAAAGAAATTAAAGATTGAAATGCCATATGACCCTGCTATCCCACTTTTGGGAATAACCCCCCAAGCAGCAAAGGTTCGCCTCGATAGCACAAGCTCGACCATGTTCATAGCAGCACTGTTTACAATAGCAAAGTCATGGAATCAACCTAAATGTCCAACAGTTGACGAGTGGATAAGGAAACTGTGGTACATCTATACAATGGAGTACTACTCAGCCATCAAAAATGATGAATTACTGGAATTTGCTGGGAAATGGATGTCATTAGAAAGAATTATATTAAGTGAAGTATCCCAAACCCAGAAAATTAAGCGCCGTATGTACTCCCTAATAGGTGGCTCCTAGTACCAAACTCACCCAGCCCACATTGGGACACTCAAAAGTAAACCTATGTAACACAGTAATTGCAAGGATTATGAACAAGAGAGATGGGTTAGGAGGGCCACACCAGAAACAAAGAGAGAGGAGACCATGTTACAGCAGAGAAAATAGGCCTCCATGAAGGTCTGCAAGTAAGTAATGAGAAACCTGGTTAAGTTCACAGACGTTCTTTCCTGATCTCACCAGAAGGGGAGGGCATATAGTCTAGCAGATAAAAAGTAATCATTTTGCAAATGGGTGATGGACCCCTCTCTCAGTGAGGTTTCCTACTCTTATTACATCTACCCTTGAATGTGCTATTACAACAAGACTCCAGTTTAACAGCTTTTTGTCTCTGGCCAGGGGGTGACATACAGTGCCCAGCAGAATGGAGTGAAGGGAATTGCAGGAGCAGCAAAACTGCAAAAGAAAATCAACAAACCACAATCCAGAACTTCAGAGACTCTATATCAATCACATAGAACTAGGACAGCCTAATCTCTCCCCATCCTGGAGCTCAGGGACATTTGCGGAAGAGGGGGCGGTAAGATTGTAAGAGCAAAAGGATGGGAGGAGCAACGATTTGCAAGATTCTCAACAATAGTTGGGGCCAAAGCAATCATAATGGAACTTTGCATGCCCTGCGCAATGTCCAGCGCACTGTTGCCCTCATAAAGTCTAGCATCTGATAAGGGCACCGAGACCCCTGGAGGCAAGGGATTGACAGCCATAGTAGTGATCTTATGCTTAAGGGGAACAAGAGAAAGGGCTTATGGAAATGCCACTGGGTCCTTATATGTCATCGGAGAGGAGGACACAGTGGAGAGTTAGGCACACACAATAAAGGACTATCTGGGAATTGGGGGGGAGGCACTGGGGGAAGGGGAGGGGGAAGAGGGGGGAGGGAGGGAACTGGTAAAAAATTTTTAAAATGTATAATTAAATTTTTAATAAAAAAAAAAAAAAAAAAAAAAAAAAGAAATTAGGGTACTGCTTTTTTGCCCAGAATCTAGACCAGGGCAGACATCCTGCTACTCAGATAATCCTCTCTAGACCATGTCCCAGGCCTCAAGTCACTCGCCAGTCTCACCAACCAGCCCTAGTGGCAGCCAGTCTGCTTTGGCTCTAAGGAAGGCCTCTAGGCCGTGCCACAGGTCCTACGTAATCTGCCTGACAATTAGATGCAAAGCCCTTTTTGCCTGGGATCTGGACCAGGGAAGACACCCTGCTCTTCAGAATTCAACAGAGTCCAAAGAAAACCCAAGTAAAGCTCTAGGGGACCAACGCCATACATCTGAAGTCCTTTAAAATCATCCTATCACATGGGAGACATTCTTCACATCCAACTCAAAGATAAGTACACCTTTTTTACCATCTTATTTCTTTCAATTATTAGCCACTGTAGTTTAACTTTTCCACATAGCCATCCCAAAATGCACACAATTGCAGAGACTATTCCATTCACCCTCACATATCACCAAGGTAGTAAACTGAAAAAGTGCACTACCATACTAACCTTCACACCCTGTCTACTAAACCTGACTTAATCGATATTCTAACAGTCTAATAGCCTCCTCTAGGAAATAACACCAACACTAGACAAGTATACTCAACTCCAAGGCAAACAATAGTAATAACTACTCAAGGTTAGTAATATCATCTAATTCAGTTCAGTCAAAAACACACAGAAACAAAAAGAAGTTCTTAAGAGATAAAACAAAAGTGCCCAGGTCACAGCGCAAATCCATGAGAAACAAAAACCAAGACAACAAATCTGCTACTGAAAGAATTAACCCCATAATGATAGATTCCAACCAGAACAAACTCACAGAAAATAGGCAAGAAAGCCAGACCCAAGTAATGATTTTCAAAACTCGATCTTTACCATGATCAGTACTATGAAAGAGGAAATATGGGAGGAGTTAAGTAACCACATGAGACCATTTTGAACAGGAAAACAACAGACACTTGGAAGAGAAGAGAAAAACAGTTCAAGAAACAAAAACAGGCATAGAGCAGTTAAAACGATTCCAAGCAGAGTTTAAAACTGAACTAAAAGACAAGTTATCTTCAATCCAGAACTCAACAGAGAGTCTTATCAGGAGAACTAATGAGGCAGAAAATAGAATATCATATCTTGAAGACAAAATGGAAGAATAAACCAGCTCAATGGAAGAGGTTGTTAAAGCCAAAAAGATACTTGAGAGGAATATTCAAGAGTATGGGACATCTTGAAGAAGCCTAACGTGCATTCATGGACTACCAGAACAAGAATCCCAAAATACCACACCTGAGGAAATTTTTCAAATTATCACAAAGGAAAACTTTCCTCATCTAAAGAAAGAGAGGGCCATCCAAAAACAAGAGGCATTCCTCACCCCAAACAGATATTACCAAAATAGAAACTCACCACAGGAAATAAGAGTCAAAACAGTCCACATACAAGGAAAAGAAAAGGTTCTGAGAGCTTCAAGGGGAAAAAGCAAGTCACTTTTAAGGGTAAACCTATTAAAATAACAAACAATTTTTCAATGGAAACAGTAACAGTGAGAAGAGCTTGGAGAGATGTACTTCAAGTATTGAATGAGCAAAAATGTCAACCCAGGCTGATATACCCAGCAAAACTATCAGTCATGATTGATGGTGAAAGAAAAGTTTTCTAGCACAAAGACAACTTGAAGGCTTACATGGCTACCAAACCAGGCCTTCAAAAATGCAGAAAAGATACTCAAGCTTAAAGAAAAGAATAATCATATCCAGGAGGACAGGTGGGAAGTATAATACCACCAAAACCTTAAAGCCAAATAATATACTTATGAAAGCCACTAAATACAAAAAGTGTCAAGAATTAAAAGTAATTTCTCCATAATAACACTAAATGTCAATGGAATTAACTCACCAATCAAAAGACACAGGTTACAAACTTGGATCAGAAATCACAACCCATCCATCTGTTGCCTTCATCTTACTACAAAAGATAGGCTCATCTAAAAGTAAAAGGCTAGTCAAAAATTCTGTAATCTAATGGAACCAGTGAACAGGCAGAGTTAGCTATTATGCTATCTGACAAAGTGGACTTCAAACCAAAATATCATAAGATAAACAGAAGGATACTACATTTTAGTCACAGGTACAATTCACCAGGGAGACTTCACAATACTGAACATATATGCACCTAATATGAGCTTCTCCACATTCATTAAGCAAATGCTACAAAGTCTAAAGCAAGAAATCACCCCAAAATGATTATTCTTGGGGATCAATACCACCCTCTCAAGGTGAGATAGATCAAGAGGTCAAAAATTTAACAGAGACACATTGGAACTTAATCAAACCTTTACTGAAATGGACCTTAAAGATCTCTATTGAACTTTCTATCTATACACCAAAAAATACACATTTGTCTCAGCAGCACACTGAACTTTCTCCAAAATAGACCTCATATTGGGCCACAAAACTAATCTCCACATATACAGGCAAGTTTGAAATTCTAGCCCGTACCCTATCAGACCACCATAGTCTAAAACTTGACATCTGCACCACAATAAACAGTAGAAAATACACTAACTCCTGGAAATTAAACACTATGATGCTGAATGAGAAATGGGTTCAGGAAGAAATTACAAAAGAAATTCAAGATTTCCCAGAAGAGAACTACAATGAAAATACAACATATCAAAATCTTTGGGACATAATGAAAGCTGTCCTAAGAGATAAGTTTATAGCTCTTAATCCCTACATAAAAAAATAGAAACATCACAAATAAATAACAATCAGCTTAAAGCTTTGAAGAAACAAGAGCAATCAAATCCCAAAAGCAATAGAAGAGAGGAGATTAGCAAAATAAGTGGAGAAATGTCTGAAATTGAGATAAGGAAAATGATACAGAGAATCAACCAGTCAAAAAGCTGGTTCTTCTGAATACATGCTTGCTTGCCTGGTCCAGGGGTGATATCCAATACCCATTAGGATGGAGCCAAGGGTGGTGCAGGAGCCGCAAAACTGAAAAAAAATCAACAAACCATAATTCAGAAAATCAGAGACTCTACATCAACCACCTGGAACCAGACCAGCCTATTCAATCCCCATCTTAAAGCTCAGGGTAATTTGCGGAAGAGGGGGCAATGAGATTGTAAGAGCCTAAAGATGGGGAGGAGCAATGATATGCAAGATACTCCATACAAGTTAGGGCCAAAGTAATCATAATAGGACTTTGCATGACCTGCGCAACTACTAATATATCATTGAACCCCCAAAGTGTAGCATGGATCACAGGCACTAGGATTCTTAGAGGCAAGGGATTAACAGCCACAATAGTGTTCCTATACTAAAGGAGAACCCAAAAAAGAGCTCTAGGCAATGCCACTGAGTCCTTACATCTCATCAGAGAAGATGACCCAGAGAGAAGTTTGACATGCACGCTAAAGGATGCTCCAGGAATGGGGGGGTGGAGGGAGCACTGGGAGAAAGGTAGGGAGGGGGGAAAGGAAAGGAAAAAGGGAGGAGGGAGTAAGGGGATCTAGGGAGGGGTGGACGGAGGGAGGGGAATGGGGTACTTATCAACTTTGTATGAGTGGAATAAATAAATAAATAAATAAATAGATAAATAAATAGATAAATAAATAAATAAAAGAAGGTTAAATAAAAGCTGGTTCTTTGAGAAAAATCAATAAGATTGATACACCCCTAGCTAAATTAACCAAAAGCAAGAGAGAGAAAACACAAATTAACAAAATTAGAAATGAAAATGGAGTTACACTACTGATACCCAAGAAATTCAGAGTATTATAATGTCTTATTTCAAAAAATATACTCTGTGAAATTTGAGAAACACAAAAGGATTGGATGAATTCCTAAGTAAGCACAACTTACCTAAATTGAATCAGGAAGTTTTGAATTATTTAAATTGTCCTATAACATATGAAATAATATCGAACATTCCTAGCAAAAATGTCCTGGACCAGATAGATTCAGCACAGAGTTCTACCAGACATTTAAGAACAACTAACACCAATATTCCTTTAACTGCTCCATCAAATTGTGAAGGAAGGAAAACTGCCAAATTCTTTCTATGAAACTAATATCATACTAATCCCAAAACCTAATAAAGATACACTTAAAAAAGAAAACTATAGGCCATTCTCTCTGATGAACACAAATGCAAAGATTCTCAACAAAGTTTTAGCAAATCGGATTCAAAAACATATCAAAAAGATCATTCACGGGGACCAAGTAGGCTTTATCCCCGGCACACAAGGTTGGTTCAACATATACAAATCAATAAATGTAATTCATAATATAAACCAGTCCAAAGCCCAAGACCAAATGATACTCTTGATAGATGCAGAAAAAGCTTTTGACAAGATCCAACAGCCTTTTATGATCAAAACGTTAGAGACAGTAGGAATGGAAGGAACCTTTATCAATATAATAAAAGCAGTATACAACAAGCCTACAGCAAGGATTATACTCAATGGGGAAAACCTGGAAGCATTCCTACTTGGATCAGGAACTAGACAAGGCTGTCTACTCTCACCACTTCTATTCAATATTGTACTTGAAGTGTTAGCTGAAGCCATAAGACAAGAAAGGGACACAAAAGGGATTAGAATCGGCAAGGAAGAAGTCATGCTATCCCTATTTGCAGATGATATGATCTTATACCTGAGTGATCCCAAAAAATCCACCAGCAAGCTCCTGGAACTAATTGAGAAGTTCAGCAGGGTAGCAGGATACAAAATAAATGTGCAAAAATCAGAGGCCTTCCTATATGCTCAGAATGAAAGAAGTGAAAAAGCCCTGAGAGAAACAATCTCATTTACTATAGTCCCTAAAAAAATGAAACACCTTGGTATAAACATAACCAAGGAAGTAAGAGACCTTTATGATGAAAACTTTAAAACCCTAAAGAAAGAAATTGCAGAAGACACTAGAAGGTTGAAAGACCTCCCGTGTTCCTGGATTGGCAAAAACAACATCGTAAAAATGACCATCCTACCAAAGGCAATATACAAATTCAATGCTATACCAACTAAAATCCCAAAGCAATTCTTTAAAGAAGTTGACCAAACAATCTCAAAATTCATATGGAGGCACAAAAGACCCAGGATAGCAAAGACAATCCTGAGTAACAAAAACACTGCTGGAGGTATCACCATATCAAACCTTAGTCTATACTACAAATCCATATTTATAAAAACAACCTGGTACTGGCTCCAAAATATACACACAGATCAATAGATAAGGGTTGAAGACCCAGATGCAAGCCCACAAAATTACAGCCATTTGGTATTTGACAAAAGGGCCCAAAAAACCCAATGGAAAAAGAACAGCATCTTCAACAAATGGTGCTGGCAAAACTGGATCTCCACATGCAGAAGATTAAAGCTGGACCCATACTTGTCACCATGTACAAGACTTAATTGCAAATGGATCAAGGACCTCGATATAAGGCCAGAGACTATAAAAACCATAGTTGAAAGGGTAGGGAACTCCCTCGAGCAGATTGGGTTAGGTCAACAGTTCCTAAACAGACATCCAATGGCACAGTCACTGCTACCAACTCTCAACAGTTGGGATCTTGTGAAATTAAAGAGCTTCTGTTCAGATAAAGAGATTGTAACTTGAGCTCAAAGGCAACCCACAGAATGGGAGAAAATCTTCACTAACCACATATGTGATAGAGCTTTCTGATCCAGAGTTTTCAAAGAACTTCGAAAACCAAACACCAAGGAAACATATGGCCCAATTAAAAAATGGGCCTTGGAACTTAAAAGAAACTTTACCAGGAATGAAATTAAAATGTCTAACAAATATCTTAAAAAATGCTCCACTTCCTTAGCCATCAGGGAAATACAAATCAAAACTTCCCTGAGATATCATCTCACCCTGGTCAGGATGGCAAAAATCCACAATACAAACAACAACAAATGCAGGAGAGGATTTGGAGAGAAGGGAACTCTCCTACATTGCTGGTGGGAATGCAGGCTCATACAACCACTTTGGCGAGCTGTCTGGCGATTCTTAAAGAAACTGAAGATTGAAATGCCATATGACCCTGCTGTTCCACTTCAGGGAATAACCCCACATACAGCAAAAATTCACCTCGATAGTACAAGCACGACCATGTTCATAACAGCACTGTTTACAATAGCAAAGTCATGGAATCAACCCAAATGTCCAACAGTTGATGAGTGCATAAGCAAAATGTGGTACATCTATACAATGGGATACTACTCAGCCATCAAAAATGATGAATTACTGGAATTTGCCGGGAAATGGATGTCATTAGAAACAATTATATTAAGTGAAGTATTTCAGACCCAGAAAATTAAGGGCTGTATGTACTCCCTAATAGATGGCTCCTAGTACCAAACCCACCCAGCCCACCTAGAGACACTCGATGATAAATCTCTGTAATACAGTAATTGCAAGGAGTATGAACAGGAGGGGTGGGGTAGGAGAGCCACACCAGAAATAAGGAGAGAGGGGACCATGTTACAGCAGAGAAAATAGGCCTCCATCAAAGACTGCGAGTAAGCAATGAGACATCTGGTTAAGTTCACAGACTTCATTCCTGATCATTTACCACTGAGGGGGTGTGATCTCACCAGGAAGGCGAGGGCATATAGTCTAGCAGATAATAAGTAACCGTTTTGCAAATGGGTGATTGACCCCTCCCTCACTGTGGTTTCTTACTTTTATTACATCTACCTTTGAATGTGCTCTTATAACAAGACTGTAGTTTAACAGCTTTTTATCTCTGGCCAGGGGGTGACAACCAATACCCATCAGGATGGAGTGAAGGGCATTGCAGGAGCAGCAAAACCGCAAAAGAAAATCAACAAACCATAATCCAGAACTTCAGAGACTCTATATCAACCACCTAGAACTAGGCCAGCCT
Organism: Typhlomys cinereus; assembly: GCA_023101885.1. Classification (NCBI taxonomy): domain Eukaryota; kingdom Metazoa; phylum Chordata; class Mammalia; order Rodentia; family Platacanthomyidae; genus Typhlomys; species Typhlomys cinereus. Next base: position 4,091,360 of record JALPQD010000019.1, read on the forward strand.
AATCTCTCTCCATCCTGAAGCTCAGGGAAATTTGCGGAAGAGGGGGCGGTAAGATTGTAAGAGCATAAGGATGGGAGGAGCAATGATATGCAAGATACTCCACACAAGTTAGGGTCAAAGCAATCATAATTGGACTTTGCATGCCTTGGGCAATGTCCAACACACTATTGACCCCACAAAGTCTAACATTTGCTAAAAGCACCAAGATCCTTGGAGGCAAGGGATTGACAGCCAAAATAGTGTTTTTATGCTTAAGGGGAACACAGGAAAGGGTTCAGGAAAATGCCGCTGGGTCCTTGTATGTCATCGGAGAGGAGGACCCAGAGGAGAGTTTGGCATGCACATTAAAGGATTCTCCGGGGATTGGGGGAGTTGAGGCATTGGAGGGTGGGGAGGGAGGGGTGAGGGAAGTGTGAGCAGAGGGGTCGGGGGGGGGGGAGGAGAAGGGAGGGAGGGAACCGGTGCACTTATTAAGTTTGTATGAGAGGAGATAGTAAAAAATCTTAAATAAATAAATAAATAAATAAATAAATAAATAAATAAAGGATTCTCTAGGGATTGGGGGGAGGCACTGGGGGATGGGGAGGGAGGGGTGAGAGGAGGGGGAGCAGGGGGGTCGGGGGGGAGGAGGAGGGAGGGAGGGAACCGGTGTACCTACTAAGTTTGTATGAGCGGAAATAATAATAAATATGTTAAAAATACTTAATACATTTTTATCTTTAAAATATAATTTGGAGAAATGATTTCCTTCCTGGCCATTTTTTTTTATTTTGGTGTATGTGTACACCTGTATATCAGGGAAACTGGGTGTACCTGTAGAGGCCCAAGAATGACTTTGGGAATCATCCTGGGTTGCTCCACCTTGCTTTTGTGCTGCTGTGCCTTTCCAGGGCCAGAAGTTCATTTTCAATTGATGTTTTTTACATGAGATCTGAGATCTGAACTCAGGACCTTCTGCTTTGAAAGCTTAACCACTGAGGCATCTCTCCAGCCCTTCCCTTGCCATTTTTAAGTAACAAGAATGCCTATCTGTTGGACCTCATCAAGACCCTGGACAAGGCCTGTTGGAACTTCCTGAGCCTGGCTAGAGTTTCATGACCTGTTTAAGCTGCCTCACTAGCATAATTCAGCACAGTCTTGTAGGCTGATGCAAAATAACCTTAGGTTACATCAGCAACTGGCCCATAGTAACACCCCATTACCCCATAATAATCTCATGAGACTACAAATTTCGTGAGACTACGCCTTCTACAGTTGGTGCTGTTAAACTGCCTAGCTGAGAGGGCCAATCAGCAAAGACTCACGCTAGGACTTATGGGATGCCGGGTGGGGTATATAAAGGCCTGACTGTTGGAATAAAGTCGGTTCCTGCTTCACAGAGCTCCCGGCCTGTGTGTCTTTCCCGGGTGGTGAGGGGGATCTGGGCCGGTGACACTCATCATCCTGCTCAGCCCCAGGTTGTGCCTGGCTGGACCAGCACTCCCTTCCGCACTAGCTACCAAGAGCCCGGCACCTATCAAATAAACATCTAGGAAATAATGAATAACACAATTATGAGAGATAATTAAAGAAGAACAAAAAAGTAGACTACAGAGTTCCTGCTGTGAGAAGTCAAAGTAACTCAACCTCCTGTTGCACAACAGAAATGAAGAGCATAAGGTCCTTACTGTGTGCAGAAACCACACCCAGCCTGAAAGCTGCAAATCAGTGATTTACAACCCAAGTGACAGCAGGGACTAAAGATTTACAGAAAGCTTCACTATTGAAGCACGGCAATGTGGCATATACACCAGCAGAACATACTAGTCAGTCTGTCTAACCCAACAGGTCACAATCATCTGTGAAAATATTCAGAGTTTTTTCCTTTGTTCAAGAAAAGGATAAAATACTAGTCATTTCTGCTTTCCTAACTAGTAAAAACAGAATAACAAATATCAAAATTTAAAAATTCCAAGAATAAATTCAATAAAAGTTATTTAAAGGAAAACTCCCCCTCAAAAGTTTTCCTAGAAGTAGAAAACTAAAGCAGCATGTATGAACACTGAAGTCTATCCACATCAGGGAACGGATGATGTTAAATGGAAATTGCATGAATGAATGCTGCTTAACATGTTGAAGACATGGGCTGTGGGCGTTAATTTATCCCTGAGTTTCATACTTGAGATTTCTCACATTAACTATTATGTTATGACAATACTATTATGACAAATTTTACTAGAATTTAATTTTTAACTACAAAAGTGCTTGCTTTCATAATCTATTCTAAGTAAAAAGAAACATTGTAAACATGCTGATAAACTTTTAAATTAATTTCTAATTTAAAGTCATTTTCAAATGAGATTTTATTTTCCAGTTGCTTAGCACTGCTTTTAAATGTTTTATTTTATGTGTGTGTGTGTGTGTGTGTGTGTGTGTGTATCAGAGGTACCATACATCCCTGTGATGGATTGCTTCTCCCTCCTTGCTATGCTTTGGGATTTCCCAGGCTCCGCTCACCACGGCTGGAAGTGCAGGCTGCTCCCTTTTCCAGCCGCTCTTCCTCTTCCTCTCTTCTTCGTGCCAAGGTCCCTGGAGCGGCAGCGCCCCCCAGCCGCCCCGTGAAGAACTGCACCTACACATCCTTGACCCCGTGTTAGCCACCCTAGTCACTTGGCACCTGAGAGGCTGGAGGCGGCAGTGCAGAGCCTTCCATGGCCACTGCTGCCCTTGTCCTGGCTTGCTGGAGTCCAGCTGCGACCAAGTGTTAGAGGGCGCCGGCCACTGCCTTGCCCCCAGATGGAGGCGCGCCCCGCCTCTCACCGCCCTCAAACCTCCATTGGAGCTAGGGTCCCCATTTTACCCAGTTTAGGTAGCACTAGGATCCTTAGAAGCTAGGGATTAATAGCCACAATAGTGTTCTTATACTTAAGGGGAACACAAGAAAGAGTTCTAGGAAATGCCACTGAATCCTTACACCTCAGCAGAGAGGAAGACCCAGAGGAAAGTTTGACATACACATTAAAGGTCGCTCCAGGGATCGGGAAGAGGAGGCACTGGGAGATAGGGAGGGGGAGAAAGGAAGGGAAAAAGGGAGGAGGGAGTTAAGGAGTTCAGGGAGGGGTGGAGGGAGGGAGGGGACTGGTGTACTTATTAAGTTTGTATGAGTGGAATTAAATAAATAAATAAATAAATACTAAATAAATAAAAATAAATTAAATAAATATAAATTAATAAAATAAAATATAAAATAGTGAGATGGCTTAGTGAATAAAGGTGCCTTTGCACAAAAGTAGTGGCCTCAGTTTGACCTTTAGAACTTACATGATAGAAGAAAACAATTTTTGACAGTTTACTGTCCTGTAAGCATGTACCTTGTATTTTCACCCTCTCTTTTTTCTCTTTTTTTCTTTCCATCTCTCTTTCTCTCTGTGTGTCTCTCTTGTGCATTTTTGTCTTTTTCACACATAAATACAGAAAATATTTTTATTTTATTACAGTTTTTGCCTAATCATACAAGCTCAATAGGTACCCCCTTCTTCTCCCTCCCCCTTCTCTTTCTCTGTTGTCCCCCACTGCATTTCCCCTCTTCTCCTTCCCCTCTCTTTCAATCTTTATCCTCCCCTCCTCCTCTCTTGGTGCTTCCTGCTTTCTCCCATCCTCCAAAGCATTAATATAGAAAATATTTGCAAACTAATAAAAATTATTGTATTTTATCAGATAATAATTGAGTAAAACTAGAGAATGATAACAAGAAAAATCACACAAACTGCACAAATACTTAAAAACAGAGCAATGTACTCTAAGCTTCAGGGGTTATTGAAGAAATCAGGGAAGAAGTTTAAAAATTTCAAAAATCAGTTGAAAATGAAACCTTGATATGTAGTTTAGTCAATTCTAACAGAATTAAACAGTACAAGAAGAGTCTATCAAAAGAGAGAATCAAAGAACCACAAAGGGGCACCAATTAATTCTATCAAACCTTAAAGAAAAATGAATACCGATATTCCTCAAACTTTTCCATACTTTCCATAGAAAGTAACTCTAGCTTCTCTGTAAAGCTAACTTTATCCTGATGCCACAGCTTAACAATACAACAATAAAAACTGGAGAACAAGTTCCTTAATGAACATAGACACAAAAACTTCTAATAAAATAGTTGCAAATCAGATTCAAGGACATAATGAGAACACCAGACAACATAATCAAGTTGTATAGAATGACATTAGCTTTCATAAATCAATTAGCACCTTCTAAATAATTGTCATGAACATGGAACATTTTAAAATTTGTCTATGAGGACTTTTAGTGATTTAGAATTAATAAAATTAAATGTATTTATATTTTAAGATAAATTTAACACCTGTAGGGACAAGGTGAAAGTTACAGATTAAAAGTGTTATATTCCTGTGTCAAGTTGACAAGGGTTGTGCCATGGTTATGTAATTGATGGTTGAGGGTTTGAACTCTGGGCACATTTATAGAGAATTAGTAGTTGAGTTAAACCCAGACAGAACCTGAAGGAAATTGTCTGTTTGATGGGGCAGACCCAGTCCACAGTGGTAGGACTAGGCCTTGAACAGGTGAATAAAATACAGAAAGTTGGTTGAAAAAGTTGGCATCCTTTTGTATACTTGGCCAGACATGCTGGTCTGGCAAGTAAGGATCGTTCTCTCTCAGCCGTTATGTGGATACGATGTGGACATTTCCCTCGGCCCTAGTGTTGATGCATGCTCTCCTGTCAAGCTGGACTAAGAAATGTAATTAGTAATCAGAAGAGAAAATGAATCCCTTGTTCCCTTAAGTTGTTTGATGGTGATTTACCAGCGACCACACAGGTAATCTGCAACAGGAAGGAAGGAGAGAAGAAAGGAAGGAAGGGAGGAAGGTAGAGAGGGAAGAAGGGAGGAAGACAGATGTATATTCAGTTGTTTCTCCTAAAAGTCCAGTAGATGGAGCTCTGACTCCAGTTTTTCAATTTCTTAGCTTCTGCAGTTCTTTTCCAACAGCTTTAGTTTCCAGGAGTTTAAAATGAGCCAATTACAGTAACTGATCTGGATTCTTTTTCAGGAACATTCTTCTGGGGACCTTTGAAAAATTCTTGTTTCTTTTATAATAGCCATCTTCACAATTTTGCAGTCTCTTTTTTTTTCTCCAACAAGCCCAGATGTTTTCACAATAGGCTGGTTTCATTTGATCTTATCATACCCTGGACTTGATTGCCTTGAGAAAATCCTCCTACATTGTTCTAGAGAAGCTTAGTGAAGCATGCCAGTTTTGCATTGCCTCCACAATGGAATTATTCCATTGTAATGAATGAAATTATATCATTTATAATGAAATAGGTTGAACTATTGATCACTATACCAAATGAGATAATCCACAGTCAGTAGGACAAATATTTCATATTTTTTTCTCATGCACAGACATGACAATAGAGAAGGGATTATAAATAAGGAAGAAGAGTTCTTAAGGGGGAGAGATCTGTGGGAAACAGGAGAGGATAATGGAATGTAAGTGTCATGAAAGTAGAAGTAGGAGGGAGGAAGGGAGCAAGATGACCAGCAAGGGAGGAGGAAGTGCTCTGCCATAGTCCATCTAGCATTGCTTTGTTGGGGTGACACAAGAATGATTAAAAGATAAAGACATATACAGAATAGATGGGATTGGGTGGGCTGCTGACTTGGATGGAGATGCAGCATGTTTATTATATAGGCAAACTAATAACAATGCTGCATCAGTAGGTTTCAAGGAGATGGGAACACGGACATTTTGAATTTCTTGTACCATGCAATGTACCTTCTAGGAAGGTCATCTAAGTATAAACAACTTTTATCTGGAGAAGAGTCAGGCAGGGCTTTGCCCTTACCCATCAACTGTTCTGACTTTGAAGCAGGCAGGACTTTGCCCTTTGACATATTCTTGCTCTGGCTTTATTCATTCAGAATTGGTTATGAGATCATTTTGTTTTTGCATGGCTATGCTCAAGTTAAATATCTCTCCTACAATCCTACACTGTGGCTGCTCTCCACACATTCTTTTTATAGTTACCAATGATTTAAAGCTTGTTTTTAATAAATCAACGGTCACAAAAAAAGTTTTGATAAGATAATTTCTTATGATTCCTGTTCATTTTTAGGTTTTTGGCTATTTAGAGAAATTAAATATTAGCAACAGATTTCTTTTTTTATTTTCATTGCTTTATTTATTTTTTTAATTTATTTTTTCCACTCATACAAACTTGATAGGTACCCCATTCCCCTCTCCCTTCTACCCCCCCAGAATCCCTTGTTCCCTCCCCCTTTTCTCCTTCCTTTCCCCCCTCCCTCCCTTTCTCCCAGTGCCCCCTCCCCCCCATTTCTGGAGCATCCTTTAGTATGCATGTCAAACTTCCCTCTGTTTCCTCCTCTCTGATGAGGTGTAAAGACTCAGTAGCATTGCCTAGAGTGCTTTTCTGTGTTCCCCTTTAGTATAGGAATACTATTATGGCTATTAATCCCTTGCCTCTAAGGATCGTAAAGCCTGTGATCCATGCTAGACTTTGGGGGAATCAATGACATGTTGGTCATTGCTCAGGTCATGCAACGTTCTATTATGATTAATTCGGACCTCACTTGTGTGGAGTATCTTGCATATCATTACTCCTCCCCATCTTCAGGCTCTTACAATCTTCTGAGCTTTGGGATGGGGAGAGATTAGGCTGGCCTGGTTCCTGGTGATTAATGTAGGGTCTCTGATGTTCTGAATTATGGTTTGTTATTCTTTTTTATATTTCACTAATTCTAGGAACATTTCTTTTTTTAAATTTTTATTTATTTATTATTTATTCAATTGTGCATGTATGCATGTGTGTGTGTGTGTGTGTGTGTGTGTGTGTGTGTGTGTGTGTGTGTGTGTGTGAGAAGGCATTGTGTCCCTGTGGAGGACCAAGAGTGACTGACAGGGAATCATCCTGGACTGCTTCTACCTCCTTTTTGCTTCGCTCTGAGACTTCCCAGGCTCTGCCCACCAGGGCCAAAAGTGCAGGTTGCCACTGTTTTCACCTGGCACTTTTATGTGGGACTTGGGATCCAAACTTAGGCCCTTTCTGCTCTTGAGGCAGTCTTAACCCCTGAGCCAACAGAAGGGAACTCTCCTACATTACTTGGGGAATACAGGCTTATACAACCACTCTGGAGAGCATTCTGGCGATTCTTAAAAATGTTAAAGATTGAAATGCCACGTGATGCTGCCGTTCCACTTTTGTTGCTGTCCTGGACCACCCTTGGCTCCATCCTGATGGATATTGAATGTTATCTCCTAGCCAGAGATAAAAGACTGTTAAAATAGAGTCTTATTATAAGAGTAGATTCAAAGGTAGATGGAATAAGAGTAGGAGACCACAGTGAGAGATCAAACTCCATCAGTTGCAAGTGACCAGGAAGGAAAGTCTGTGAGCTTAACCAGATGTCTCATTACTTGCAGTACTTGATGGTGGCCTGATTTTTATGCTGTAATATGGTCCCCTCTCTCTTTGTTTCTGGTGGTGCCCTACTTCCCCAGACCTCCTGTTTATAATCTTTGCAACTACTGTAGGTATTACAGAGATATATCTTTGAGTGTGTCACTAAGTGGGTTTGGTACTAGGGTTTGGTACTCCCTATTAGGAAGTACATATGGCGCTTAATTTTCTGTGTCTGGGATACTTCATTCAATATAATTGTTTCTAATTCCATCCGTTTCCCAGCAAATTTCATTAATTCATCATTTTTGATCGCTGAGTAATATTCCATTGTATAAATATACCACATTTTCCTTATCCACTCATCAACTGTTGAGCATTTGGGTTGATTCCATGACTTTGCTATTGTAAACAGTGCTGCTATGAACATGGTCGCACTTGTGCTATCAAGGTGAATTTTTGCTGTACAGGGGGTTATTCCCAAAAGTGGAACGGCAGTGTCACGTGGCATTTCAATCTTTAACATTTTTAAGAATCGCCAGAATGCTCTCCAGAGTGGTTGTATAAGCCTGTATTCCCACAAGTAATGTAGGAGAGTTTCCTTCTCTCACATCCTCTCTAGCATTTGGTGTTGTTTGTATTGTGGATTTTTGCCATCCTGACTGGGGTGAGATGATATCTCAGAGAGGTTTTGATTTGGATTTTCCTGATGGCTAAGGATGAGGAGCATTTTTTAAGATATTTGTTAAACATTTTGATTTCATCCCCAGTAAAGTTTCTTTTAAGTTCCAAGGCCCATTTTTTTAATTGGCCCATTTGTTTCCTTGATGTTTAGTTTTCTAAGTTCTTTGTGCACTCTGGAAAATAAAGCTCTATCAGTTATGTGGTTAGTGAAGATTTTCTCCCATTCTGGGTGTTGCCTTTGTGCTCGAGTTACAATCTCTTTATCTGAACAGAAGCTCTTTAATTTCACAAGATCCCATCTGTTGAGTGTTGGTTGTAGTGACTGTGCTTTTGGATTTTTGTATAGGGACTGTTGGCCTAGTCCAATAAGCTCGAGGGAGTTCCCTAACCTTTCAACTAAGGTTTTTATAGTCTGTGGCCTGATATCAGGGTCCTTGATCCATTTTGAATTAAGTCTTGTACATGGTGACAAGTAAGGGTCCAGCTTTAATCTTCTGCATGTGGAGATCCAGTTTTGCCAGCATCATTTGTTGAAGATGCTGTTCTTTTTCCATTGGATTTTTTTGGGCCCCTTTGTCAAAGATCAAATGGCTGTAATTGTGTGGGCTTATGTATGGGTCTTCAACCCTTATCCATTGACCTGTGTGTCTATTTTGGAGCCAGTACCAGGCTGTGTTTATAACTATGGATTTGTTGTATAGACTAAAGTTTGGTATGATGATACCTCCAGCAGTGTTTGTTACTCAGGATTGTTTTTGCTATCCTGGGTATTTTGTGCTTTCATATGAATTTAGAGATTGGTTAGTCAATTCCCTTAAAGAATTGCTTGGGGATTTTGATTGCTATAGCATTGAATCTGTATATTGCTTTTAGTAGAATGGTAATTTTTATGATGTTGATTCTGCCCATCCAGGAGCATGGGAGGTCTTTCTACCTTCTGGTGTCTTCTGCAATTTCTTTCTTCATGCTTTTAAAATTTTCATTATAAGGGCCTCTCATTTCTTTGGTTAGGTTTATACCAGGGTATTTCATTTTTTTAGGGGCTATAGTAAATGGGATTGTTTCTTTTAGGACTGTTTCCTTTCTTTCATTCTTGGCAGATAGGAAGGCCATTGATTTTTGTACGTTTATTTTATATCCTGCCACCCTGCTGAACTTCTGTATTAGTTCCAGGAGCTTCCTGGTGGAGTTTCTGGGATCACTCAGGTATAGTATCATGTCATCTGCAAATAGAAATAACTTGACTTCTTCCTTGCCGATTTGAACCCCTTTTATCTCTCTTTCTTGTCTTATGGCTTCAGCTAACACTTCAAGTACAATATTGAATAGAAGTGGTGAGAGTAGGACAGCCTTGTCTAGTTCCTGATCGAAGTGGGAATGCTTCAAGTTTTTCCCCATTGAGTATAATCCTTGCTGTTGTCTTGTTGTGTATAGCTTTTATTGATAAAGGTTCCTTCCATTCCAACTGTCTCTAGGGTTTTGATCATAAAGGGCTGTTGGATCTTGTAAAAAGCTTTTTCTGCATCTATCGAGAGTATCATGTGTTCTTGGATTTTGGACTGGTTTATATGGTGAATTACATTTATTGATTTGCGTATGAACCAACCTTGTGTGCCTGGGATAAAGCCTACTTGGTCTCTGTGAACGATCTTTTTGATATGCTTTTGAGTCCAATTTGCTAAGACTTTGTTGAGAATCTTTGCATCTGTGTTCATCAAAGAGATCGGACTACAGTTTTCTTTTTTTATATAAGCTTTTTTAAAAAATTTATTCAATTGTGCGTGTGTGCGCATGTGTGTGGGTCAATGTAGAACCACGGGCGACTCCAGGAACCACCAGGGACTGCCTCCATGTCTTCCTTGTTTACTCTGTCCGGAGATTCACAGGCTCCGCCCTACCAGGACCAGAAATGCCTCTATACATGGGGTCTAGGATCCAAACTCAGGACCTTCTGCCTGTAAGGCAGAAGCTTAACCCCTGAGCCACCTTTCCAGCCCCTATAGTTTTCTTTTTTAAGTGTATCTTTATTAGGTTTTGGGATTAAGACGATATTAGCTTCATAGAAAGAATTTGGTAGTGTTCTTTCCTTTGCTATTTGATGGAACAGTTTAAGGAGTATTGGTGTTATTAACTCCTTAAATGTCTGGTAGAACTCTATGCTGAATCCATCCAGGACATTTTTTAATGGGAAGATTCAAGATTAGTTCATTGATTTCCTCATATGTTATAGTACTATTTAAATAACACACAACTTCCTAATTCAATTTAGGTTAGTTGTGCTTACTTAGGAATTAATCCATTTCTTTGGTGGTGTCAAATTTCACAGAGTATAAGTTTTTGAATATGACATAATAATTCTCTGAATTTCTTGGGTATTGGTAGTGATAATTCCATTTTCATTTCTAATTTTGGTAATTTGGGTTTTCTCTCTCTTTTTTTTGGTTAATTTAGCTAGGGGTATATCAATCTTATTGATTTTTTCAAAGAACCAGCTTTTTGACTGGTTGATTCTCTGTATCATTTTCCTTATCTCAATTTTGGGTATTTCTCCCCTTATTTTGCTAATCTCCCCTCTTCTACTGCTTTTGGGATCAGATTGCTGTAGTGTCTCTAAAGCGTTCAGCTGGATTGTTATTTATTTGTGATGTTTCTATTTTTTTGATGTAGGCATTAAGAGCTATGAACTTATCTCTTAGGACAGCTTTCATTGTGTCCCAAAGATTTTGATAAGATGTATTTTCATTATCATTTGCTTCCAGGAAATCTTTAATTTCCTTTGTAATTTCTTCTTGAATCCAGTTCTCATTCAGCATCATAGTGTTAGGTTTCCAGGAGTTAGTGTATTTTCTGTTGTTTGTTGTGTTGTGGATGTCAAGCTTTATACCATGGTGGTTTGATAGGGTACAGGTTAGAATTTCAACTTTCCTGTATATGTGGAGATTCGTTTTGTAGCCCAATATGTGGTCTATTTTGGAGAAAGTTCTGTGTGCTGCTGAGAAAAATGTGTATTCTTTGGTGCATGGATGAAAAGTTCAATAGAGATCTGTAAGGTCCAGTTTAGTAAGAGTTTGATTAAGTTCCAAAGTGTCTCTGTTAAGTTTTTGACCTGTTGATCTACCCCATATTGAGAGGGTGGTGTTGAAATCCCTAAGAATTATCATTTGGGGGTTGATTTCTCAATTTCTCACTTTAGATGCTGTAGTGTTTGCTTAATGAATGTGGAGGAGCCTGTTTTAGGTACATATATGTTCAGTATTGTGAAGTCTTCCTGGCAAATTGTACCTGTGACTAAAATGTAGTATACATCTGCGTCTCTTGTGATTTTTTTTAGTTTGAAGTCCACTTTGTCTGATAGCATAATGGCTACCCCTGCCTGTTTCCTGGTTCCATTAACTTGCAGAATTTTGGACCAGCCTTTTATTTTTAGGATGTGCCTATCTTTTGTGGTGAGATGAGATGAGTTTCCTGAAGGCAGCAGATTGATGTGTTGTGATTTCTAATCCAAGTTTGTAAACTGTGTCTCTTGATAACACCACATTTCTTTAAGTATAAATTTTTAAATCTTTTAAATAATCACTATATAAGTTTGGCTAAATTTGGTTTGACATTGACACAAATATTTTATTTTTTTCCAGTGTACTTATTTATTAAGTGTGTGTGTGTGTTTGTGTGTGTGTGTGTTTATGTAGATACATATATTGGTATGGCATGTGTTTGGGAGTCAGAGGACAAATTTGTGGAGTTGGTTTTCTCCTTATACCATGTGATTTCAGGATTTAAACTCAGTCATCAGTCTTGGTAGAAAGCAACTTTACCATCTTTTAGGTCCTCTAGATTTTTAAATAAAATTTATGGAAGTTTGATAGCAGTGGGGTAATAATAGAAATCACAATTTCTATAGTCATCACACTATAAAATTGACTAAGGTATTTTGTGATTTGCTAAAACTCATCAAAATTCTTACTATAGTTATCATATTATGTATAAAGTTCTCTAACACCAAAATTACTGGTAAGGTCATATATATTGTATATGAACTATATATTATATATGAACATATATATATAAATATATGTAATCATTTTTCTTATTTTTTATTATTCTTTCAGTGTCTTTTACATGAATATAGTGAACTCATAATATCTTCACACAGTAATTCGGAATCCTATCTCCTCTCCTCTTCCCATTACAACTCTTCTCATCTGCCAGATTCCCTTCTATGGTCAAGTCTTTTGGATTGTGTGGCTCACTGGTTTCATCTAGTTTGCCTTTGATGTCATGTGCTTGGTAGAACATGAATCTTATGTCAACAGGTCTACCATTCAGGAAAGCATCTTGCATTTCCTCCCTATCAGCATTAGCACTTATCAGTCTCTCAGACAGATGTGGAATCTCTTAAGATATTTTCCCCTCCATGATGAAATGTTGATAGGACAATTCCTATGTGGGTCTTGTAGAAATATACATAGCTGCAGTAAATTCACAAATGAAACAGACCTGTCATGTCCAGAAAATAGTGTCTGGTCATGTTCCTGTCCTACTTTGGGCTCTTCCAATCTTACCACTCCCTCTTCTGAAATGTTTCCTAGCCTTGAGATTAGAGTGGGGTGACTTAGAAGTCCCTTTAAGAATAAACAGTCTGAAGTCACTTGTTTTCTACACTTTGACCAATTGTGATTTTCTGTGACAAAAATCTTCCAGAGAATAAAGCTTCTACACTGAGTGTGAGTGCTCCTCCAGCCTATGGATATAACAGTTGCTTAAAAATAGTGTCTTTGTGTGCCGGGGATGAAGCCTACTTGGTCCCTGTGAATGATCTTTTTGAAATGTTTTTGAATCCGATTTGCTAAGACTTTGTTGGGAATCTTTGCATCTGCTCCTAGTACCAAACTCACCCAGCCCACATTGAGACACTCAAAGGTAAACCTATGTAATACAGTAATTGCAAGGATTGTGAACAGGAGGGATGGGGTTGGAGGGCCACACCAGACACAAGGAGAGAGGGGACCATGTTACAGCAGAGAAAATTGGCCTCCAAGGAATGCAAGTAAGTAATGTGACACCTGGTTAAGTTCACAGATGTTCGTTCCCGATCATGTACAACTGAGGGAGTATGATCTCACCAGAAGGGGAAGGCATATAGTCTGGCAGATGAAAGGTGATCATTTTGCAAATGGGTGACTGACCCCTCCCTCACCGAGGTTTCCTGCTTTTATTACATCTACCCTTGAATGTGCTATTATAACAAGACTCCAGTTTAACAGTTTTTTGTCTCTGACCAGGGGGTGACATACAGTGCCCATCAGGATGGAGTGAAGGGCATTGCAGGAGCAGCAAAACTGCGAAAGAAAATCAACAAACCACAATCCAGAACTTCAGAGACTCTATACCAACCACATAGAACTAAGTCAGCCTAATCTCCTCGCATCCTGAAGCTCAGGGACATTTGCGGAAGAGAGGGCGGTAAGATTGTAAGAGCAAAAGGATGGGAGGATCAATGATCTGAAGATTCTCCACACTAGTTAGGGCTGAAGCAATCATAATAGGACTTTGCATGCCCTGCGCAATGTCCAACACACTATTGACCTCACAAAGTCTAGCATCGGCTAAAGGCACCAAGATCCTTGTAAGCAAGGGATTGACAGCCACAGTAGTGTTCCTATGCTTAAGGGGAACACGAGAAAGGGTTCAGGGAAATGCCACTGGGTCCTTGTATGTCATCGGAGAGGAGGACCAAGAGGAGAGTTAGGCACACACAATAAAGGACTCTCTGGGAATTGGGGGGGAGGCACTAGGGAGATGGGGAGGGAGGGAAGGGGAGCAGGAGGTTCAGGGGGAGGGGGGGGAGGGAACTGGTCTACCTATTAAGTTTGTATGAGCAGAAATAAAAATAAAAATGTTAAAAAAATAGTGTCTTTGCAACTAAACATTCACAGTTTACAATCACTACCAGGATTTATATTCTCCCTCTTTTATTGTTCTTGTTCTATTTTACAGTTCTAGGAATGTGAATCCTGCTGAAAAGTGAGCCTTAAGTCCAATTGGAAAGCTGATGGTTGCCCTCTTGACATTTATTCTAGTATTACACTGATGATCCCCTCTTACCAGAATGATTGTTATTGCAGCTTTCAGTTTTCACAGATTGATGGTAATTTTGATTGCTTTTACTCTCCCAGCAGCTTCCATAGTACTCTCTGGTACTTTCTAAGCTATCCAGCAAGGAGGAAGCTTCCAGACCAATTCTAGCAGGCATTTTTGTCCATGTTCTATGATCCACGTGTGTTCCATCTTCAATAATAAGGTCTTACTTCAATAATAAGAACTTCTGGGGACAATCAAGAGCAATGACGAAAGCTTATATTTTTGTGGGGTGGGGGGGAAGGGTTGAGACTTCTCTGACCAACAGTTTGTCAGGAAGTAATACACATTTGTTATATCTACTGTTATTTAATTGCTTCTGGGTTCAACTTGGACATCCCAGGGCTTTTTTTTTTTTTTTTTTTGCCTTACACTATCTTCCTTTCTCTATGCTCCCTTCTATGAGGAAAGTCCATTCTTGCTCCTTCTTTAACCAAGATATTTTGGCATATTAATGATATAGAGTGGTTTCTATCTGGTTGCATCCAGCATTCTTAGTGTTTTCTGATAGTTACTCAGTGCCTCCCATACTCTGTCCCCTCATCTATCTCCCTCATGATTCCTCTCTTTACTCTACCTACCATGAAGTCCTATATTTCCTCTTCCAAAGTATTCACCCTAATCTTTCCTACCCTTCTTCTGTTCATTGGTTCCTTTTAAGTTTTTGGGCTGTTACAGGAATTCCAAACCAAGTACATCAGTCAGATGTTCAATGCCAGCATAAATACAAGACAGCATGCAGCATTTGTCTTTCTGGGTCTAAAATTTCTCATTTAGCACTATATTTTCCACTTCCATCCATTTACCAGCAAATTCCATAACCTCATTCTTCTTGATGGCTGAGTAACATTCCACTATGTATGTACCACATTTTCATTTTCCATTCCTTTGATGATGGGCATGTAGATTGATTCCTTTTCTTGTTATTATGAAAAGAACTGCAATGAATATGGATTGCAAGAGTCTATGTAGTAAGATGTAGAGTCCTTTGGGAATATTCCCAGAAATGGCACAGCTGGTCATATAATAGTTCCATCTTTGGTTTTCTGAGGAACCTCTATACTGATTTTCAGAGTGGCTGTACTAGCTCAAGCTTCTAGCAATGAATAAGTATTCTTTTTTCTCCATTTCTTTGCCAGGTATTTGGTGTTATGTTCTTGATTTTTTAGTCATTCTGACTGAAGTAAGATGATATCTTAGAGTAGTTTTAATTTTCATTTCTCTGATGACCAGTGTCATGGTTGGCAATGTGTCCCCCACAATCTCATGTGTTTTGGCAAGGTAACAGCACCTTGAGAGGAGGAGCCTTGATGGAGGAAGGCAGTCACAAGGGGTGGGTCTTGAGGTGGATTAGTCCCACCCTACCTCTAGGAGAAGTCGGCTTTGCAGCAAGCAGTTTGCAGCTCTCAGCTTCCAAGATGTTTGCAGTGACCTAGCCTCCTCCAGTTTTGGCCAATTGGCCATGCCACCTCTGCTTTGAGAGACAGTACCTTCCCTCTGGAACCTAAGCTGAATAAATCTCCCTTTCTCCTTAATTTGCTTGACTTTGAATGCTCTTTCACAGTAATAGTTAAGAGTAACGGTTACAACCAGTGAGTTGAACACCTTTTAAGAAATTTCTTTGACATTTGAATTTCTTTTTGTGAGAAGTTCTTTTTTCATCCAGGGTTCACTTTTAAAAATTAGATTGTTTGATTTCTTGGTATGTAAATTTTTTTGACTTCTTTATATACCTTGGAGTTTCATCCTCTGTTAAATTTATAGCTAGCAAAAATTTTCTCCAATTCTGTGGATCGTCTTTTGTAAAATTAATAGTTCTTAATATAGAACAGAAGTTTCTTTAATTTTATAACATTCCACTTGTGAATATTAGTCTTAGTTCTTGGGCATTTGGGGTCCTGTTTGAAAATCTTTATGTAGGACTATCAATTCAAGTGTGTTCCCTATTCTTTCTTCTAAAAGTATCAGAGTTTTAAGCTTAATTCTTATGTCTCTGATCCATTTAGAGTTAATTTTTTTGTGCAATGTAAAGGATACTAGTCAATCAAGCAGCTGTAGGTGTATATAGATGTATCTGGGTTTTCCATACTAATCCATTGATTGATGTATCTGCTTTCATGGTAGTAAACACTGTTTTTGTTAATATGGCTTTGTAATACAGCTTGAAATTTGGAATGTTGGTATCTCAGCAGTGTTTTATTGCTCAATGTTGTTTTGGCTACTTGGAGACTTTTACTCTACATATGAATTTTGAAATTGATTTTTCAATTTCTGTGAAAAATTCTGTTGGGGTTTTGATTGGGACTGCATTAAATCTTATGTTGTCTTTGTTAGGATGGACATTTCCCAATATTAATCTTATCAATCCATGAGAATGGGATGTTTTTCCATCTTTTAATATTCTCTGCAATTTCTTTCTGTAGGGTTTTGTAGTTTTCATTGTGCAGGTCTTTCATTTCCTTTGTTAAGTTTATGGCAAAATTTTTTTTTTTTTTTTTTGAGGCTATAGTTGTTGGGATTGAGTCCCTCATTTCTGTCTTGGCTTGTTTGTCTCTAGTATATAGAAAGGCTAATGGTTTTTGTATGTTGATTTTATACCTTGTCACTTTAATGAATGTGTTTATTGATTCAAGTAGATTCTTAGTGAAACCATATAGATTTCTCAAGTGTAGAATCATATCATCTGCAAATAAGGATGCTTTAACTTCTTCCTTTCTATTTATATTCCTTTTACTTCCCTTTCTTGTCTTTTTGCTCTACCTAGGACTTCAAGTAGAATATACTAAACAGGAGTGGTAAAAGTGGACAGTCTTGTTTCATTCCCAATCTAAGTGGATATATTTCAAGTTTTTTTCCATTTAGAATGGTTTACCTTAGCTTTTATTATATTCATAACTTTTTTTTACATACCCTCCATTCATGACTTTCTCAGAACTTTTATCGTGATGGTATGTTGAATTTCTTGAAAAACCTTTCTATATCTATTGAGACGTTCATATCCTTTGTCTTTGATTTTTTTTGAGACAGTGTCTTTTTTATTATTTATTCAATTGTGTGTGTCTGTGTATATGTGTGTGTGTGTGTGTGTGTGTGTGTGTGTGTAGAACCATGGGTGAATTTGGGAACCACCATGGACCGCCTCTACCTCCTCATTGTTTACTCTACCCCGGGATTCACAGACTCCGCCTTACCAGGACCAGAAATGCAGGCCGCCTCCACTTCTGCCTGGCATCTATACGTGGGGTCTAGGATCTGAACTCAGGACCTTCCGCCTACAAGGCAGAGCCAACTCTCCAGCCATCTTTTGTCTTTGAATCTGTTTATATGATTAAATAAATTTACTGGTTTATATATGTTAAACCATTTCTGGAATGAACCAGACTTGATCATAGCAGATGATCTTTTTGATATATATATTTTTTCTCCCACATTTTACTTTTTCCCAATCATACAAGCTCAATACCTTAGTGAATATTCTTAGTGAAACCATATCTTCTTCCTCCCCCCTCCCTCCCTAGTCATCTCACCTTGTGCTCTCCCCTCTTTCCCCCTTCCTTTAACCCACTCTCCCCCCCTTTCTCAGTGCCTCCCCTTTTCTCCCATCCCCTGGAACATCCTTTTGTGTGAACACTAAACTTCCCTCTGAGACCTCCACCCTAGTGAGGGTTCAGGACTCAGTAGCATAACCACTTCTTGGGCTCCCCATTAGTATGGGAACTCTATTATGACTGTTTAATCCCTGGCCTGTAAGGATCCTACAGCCTAGAGCTTTCTCCTCTGTGATCCATGCTAGACTTTGGGGTTTTTTGTGACAAGTCAGTCAAAGTGCAGGTCAGGCAAAGTCTAATTCTAGCTGCTGCAGCCCAAAGTTATGTGGAGTATCTTGCAAATCACTGGTCTTTAGGTTCTTACAATCTTGCTGCCTCCTCTTTGGCAAGGTTCCCTGAGCTTTAGGATAGGGAGAGATTTGGCTGGTCTGGTTCCAGGTGAATAGTGTAGGGTTTTTAGTGTTCTGATTATGCTTTGTTGTTGTTTTCAGTTTTGCTTTTCCTGCACTACCCTTGGCTACATCGTAATTGGTATTGAAGGTCACCTCCTAACCAAAGATAGAAGACTCTTTAAATAAAGATCTTAATATAAGAGGAGACTCAAAAGTAGATGGAAGAATAGGAGTAGGACACAGCCGGGGGTGGGGTCAGTGCCCATTTCCCAGTTGGTTACCGTCTATCTGCTAGTCCCTATATTCTCCCTGATAGGTGAGATAAAACCTGTTCAGTCCCCAGTGACCAGGAAGGGAAGTGAGAGTGAGCTGCACTACATGTCTTGCTACATACATTCAATATATAACCATGGCCTATTACCTCTACTGAAGCGTGATCCCCTATCTCCTTTCTTTTTTTTTTCTTTTTTTAATTAATTAATTTTTTTCCCAAATCATATACGCTCAATGGGTACCCTGGTCCTGTCCCTCCCTCCACACTTCCTGAGTCCCCCCTGCACTGTCCCACCCTTTTCCCTGGCCTTTCACCCCCTCCCTCCCCTTCTCCCAGTTCCTCCTCCACCTCCACCTCCCATCTCCTGGAGCATCCTTTTATGTGAATGTCAAACTTCCCTCTGAGTCCTCCACTCTAGTGAGGTATAAGGACTCAGTGGCACAGCCCAGAGTCCTTTCTTATGCTTCCCTTTAGTATGAGAACACTATTATGGCTGTTAATCCCTTGCCTCTAAGGATCCTAGTGCCTGTGACCCATACTAGGCTTTGGAGGTCGTTGACATGTCAGTCATTGTGCAGGTCATGTAAAGTCAGATTATGGCTACTGCAGTCCTATCTTGTGTGGAGTATCTTTCATATCATTGGTCCTCCTCATTTTTAGGCTCTTACAATCTTGCTGCCCCCTCTTCTGCAAATTTCTCTGAGGTTTATTTTAGGATGGGGAGAGATTTGGCTGGTCTGGTTTCAGGTGATTAATGAAGGGTCTTTGGTGTTCTGAATTATGGTTTATTGTTGTTTTCATTCTTGTTATTCCTGCACTGCCTTTGCCTCTATCCTGATTGGTATCAAGGTCACCTCCTAACCAAAAAAAAAAAAAAAAAAAAAAAGGCTGTTTAAATGAAGATCTTACTATCAGAGGAGATTCAAAGGTAGATGGAATAGGAGTAGGATACTGTAGTATGGGGGGAGTCAGTGTCCCATTTGCATGATGGTTACCATCCAGTCTCTATAACCTCCTTGATTGTTGAGATCAAACCTCTTCAGTCCCAAGTGACCAGGAAGGAAAGCAAGAGTGAGCTTCACTAGATGTCTCACTACTTACTCGCAATACTTGATGGTGACCTATTTTCTCTACTGAAGCATGATCCCCTCTCTCCTTATTTCTGGAGGGTACCTCCTTCCCCTTCCCTCCTGTTTATAATCTTTGTGATTACTATAGGTATTACAGAGATTATCTTTGAATGTATCATTAAGTGGGTTTGGTAGTAGGCTCTACCTATTAGGGTGTGTACATAAGGTCTTTAATTTTCTGTGTCTGGGATACTTCACTCAATATAATTTTTTCTAATTTCATCCATTTCCCAGAAAATTTCATTAATTCATTTTTGATGGCTGAATAGTATTCCACTGTATAAATATACCACATTTTCCTTATCCACACTCCAACTGTTGGGCATTTGGGTTGATTCCATGACCTTGCTATTATAAATAGTGCTGCTATGAACATGTAGTGAATTTTTGCATTATAGGGGATTATTCTCAGAAGTGGTATAGCAGGGTCATATGGCATTTTAATCTTTATCTTTTTA
This sequence comes from Typhlomys cinereus, assembly GCA_023101885.1. Classification (NCBI taxonomy): domain Eukaryota; kingdom Metazoa; phylum Chordata; class Mammalia; order Rodentia; family Platacanthomyidae; genus Typhlomys; species Typhlomys cinereus. Next base: position 4,111,401 of record JALPQD010000019.1, read on the forward strand.
AAAATCACCAGACTGATCGCTAGAATGGTTGTATAAGCCTGCATTTCTACCAGCAATGTAGGAGTGTTCCCTTCTCTCTACGTCCTCTCTAGCATTCTGTGTCCTTTGTACTGTGCATTTTACCCCTGCTGACCAGAGTGAATTGATACACTAGGGTAGTTTTGATTTGTATTTCCCTGATGGGTAAGGTTATGGAATATTTTTAATAGACATTTATATTTATAGACATTTCAATTTCATCCCTGGAAAAGTTTCTTTTGCGTTCCCAGGGCCATTTTTTAATTGAGCCATTTACCTTCTTGGTATTTGTTTTTCTAAGTTCTTTGTGCACTCTGGATAATAGAGCTCTCTCAGATATGTGATTAGTGAAGATTTCCTCCCATTCTGTGGGTTGCCTTTTTGCTCAATTTACAATCCTTTTATCTGAATAGAAGCTCTTTAATTTCAGAAGATTCCATTTGTTAAGTGTTGTCTGTGCTATTGAATTTCTATTAAGAACCAGTGGGTCTAGACCAATCAGCTCAAGGGAGTTCTCCAACTGATTCAACTAGGGACTTTATAGTTTCTGGCCTAATATTGAGGTCCTTGATACATTTGAAATTAATTTTTGTGCATAGTGACAAGTATGGGTCCAATTTTAATCTTTTGTATGTGGACATCCAGTTTTGCCAACATCATTTGTTGAAGATGCTATTCTTTTTCCATTGAAATTTTGGGCCCCTTTGTCAAAGATCAAATGGTTGTAATTATGTGGGCCTATATCTGGGTTTTCAACCCTTATCCATTGATCTATGTGTCTATTTTGGAGCCAGTACCAGGCTGTTTTTATTACTATGGGTTTGTATTATAAATTAAGGTTTGGTGTGGTGATACCCCCAGCAGTGTTTTTGTTACTCAGGGTTGTTTTTGCTATCCTGGGTTTTTTGTGCCTCCATATGAATTTTGAGATTGTTTGGTCAATTTCTTCAAAGAATTGTTTGGGGATTTTGATTGGGTTAGCATTGAATCTGTATATTGCTTTTGGTAGGATGATCATTTTTATGATATTGATTTTGCCAATCCAGGAGCATTGGGAGGTCTTTCCACCTTCTCGTGCCTTCTGTAATTTCTTTCTTTAGGGTTTTAAAATTTTCACTGTAAAGGTCTCTCACTTCCTTGGTTAGATTTATACCAAAGTATTTCATTTTTTTAGGGGCTATAGTAAATGGGATTGTTTCCCTCAGGGCTTTTTGCGTCTTTCATCCTGGGCATATAGCTTCCACTACTTTTTACATGTTTGTTTTGTAACCTGTCACCCTGCTGGACTTCTAGGAGTTAGTTCTAGGAGTTTCCTGGTGGAGTTTTTAGGATCACTCAGGTATACAATCACATCATCTGCAAATAGAGATTTATTGACTACTTCATTTTTGATTTGAATCCCTTTTATCCCCCTTTCTTATCTTATGGCTAACTAAGGCTTCAAGTACAATATTGAATAGAAGTGGTGAGAGTGGACAGCCTTGTCTAGTTCCTGATTGAAGCAGGAATGCTTCAAGTTTTTCCCATTAGTATACTCCTTGCTGTTGGCTTATTGTATACAGCTTTTTATTATGTTGATATAAATTCCTTCTTCCAACTGTCTCTAAAGTGTTTGCTCATAAAAGAATGTTGAGTCTTGTGAAAAGCTTTTTCTGCATCTATCACGAGTATCATGTGGTCTTGGACTTTGGGTTGGTTTATATGATGGATTACATTTGTTGATTTGCATATGTTGAAACAACCTTGTTGCCTGGGATAAAGCCTACTTGATCACAGTTTTTTACTTGATATGTTTTTTAATTTGATTTGCTAAAACTTTGTTGAGAATCTTTGCATCTGTGTTCTTCAAAAAGATTGGCCTATACTTTTCCTTTTTAAGTATATCCTTAGGATTTGGAATTAGTATGATATTAACTTCATAAGGAACATTTGGAAGTGTTCCTTCCTTCGCAATTTTATGGAACAGTTTAAAGAGTATTGGTAGTAGCTGTTCTTTAAATGTCTGGCAGAATTTTGTGCTGAATCTGTCTGGTCCAGGACATTTTTTGGTGGGACGATTCGAGATTACTTCATCAATTTTCTCATTTGTTACAGTACTATTTAAATAATTCAGAACTTCCTGATTCAATTTAGGTAAGTTGTGCTTACTCAGAAATTTATCCATTTCTTATGTGTTATCAAATTTCATGGAGTATAAGTTCACTGCCAGAAAAAACAAATTTTCTTTTTTATTTCTTCCTGAACCCATTTCTCATTCCGCATTATAAAGTTTAATTTCAAGAGTTAGTGTATTTTCTGCTATTTGTTGTATTGTGGATGTCAAGCTTTAGACCATAGTGATCTGGTAGAGTACAGGCTGTAATTTCAACTTTGCTGTATATGTGCAAATTTGTTTTGTGACCCAATATTTGGTCTATTTTGAACAATGTTCCATGGGCTGCTTAGAAAAAATGTGTGTTCCTTGGTTCTTGGATGGAAGGCTCTATAGAGATCTGTTAGGTCCATTTCAGTAAGTGTTTCATTTAGTTCCATTATGTCTATGTTGTTTTTTTGGCCTATTGATCTACCCCATGTTGAGAGTGGGTTATTGAAATCCCCAAGTATTATCGTTTTGGGATTGCTTTCTTATTTTACACATTTTAGCATTTGGTTAATGAATGTGGAGGAGCCCATATTAGTTGTGTATATGTTTAGTGTTGTGAAATCTTCTCAGTGAATTGTTCCTGTGACTAAAATGTAGTGTCCTTCTGTATTTCTTGTAATTTTCTTAGGTTTGAAGTCTACTTTGTCAGATACCATAATTGCTACACTGCTTGTTTCCTGGTTCCATTAGCTTGAAGTATTTTTGACCTGCCTTTTACTTTTAGAATGTACCTATCTTTTGCAATGAGATGTGTTTCTGAAAGCAGCAGATGGATGGGTTGTGATTTCTAATCTGTGTTTGTAATCTGTGTCTTTTGATTGGTGAGTTAATTGCATTGACATTTAGTGTTATGATGGAGAAAATACTTTTGATTCTTGACATTTTTTGTGTTTAGTGGTTTTCATAAGTGTATTATTTAGCTGGTAGGTTGTGGTGGTATTTTGCCTCCTTTCTGTCCTCCTGGATATGCTTGTTCTTTTCTCCAAGCTTGAGTATCTTTTCTAGCATTTTTGAAGACCTGATTTGGTAGTCATGTAATCCTTCAAGTTATCTTTGTGGTGGAAAATTTTTCTTTTACCCTCGATCATGACTGACAGTTTTGCTGGGTATATTAGCCTGGGTTGACATTTGTGCTCATTCAATACTTGAAGTATGTATCTCCAAGCTCTTCTGGCTTTTATTGTTTTCATTGAAAAATCATTTGTTATTTTAATAGGCTTAACTCTAAAAGTGACTTTTTTTTCTCTTGAAGCTCTGAGTACATTCTCTTTGTCTTGAACATGAAATGTTTTGACTATGATTTGCAGTGGTGAATTTCTCTTTTGGTCATATCTGTTTGAGGTGTGAAATGCCCCTTGTATTTGAATGCACCTCTCCTTCTTTAGATGTTGAAAGCTTTCCTTTATGATAATTTGAAAAATTTCCTCAGGTGTGGTATTTTGGGATTCTTGTTCTGGTCTTCCATGAATGTGCATGATAGGTTTCTTCAAGTTGTCCCATAACTCTTGAATATTCCTCTCAAGTATATTTTTGGCTTTAACAACCTCCTCAATTAAATTTATTTGTTCTTCCACCTTGTCTTCAAGGTCTGATATTCTATTTTCTGCCTTGTTAGTTCTGCTGATGAGATTCTGTGTTGAGTTCTGGGTTGAAGATAGCTTGTCTTTTAGTTCGAGTTTAAATTCTGCTTGAGATTGTTTTAACTGGTCTGTGCCTATTTTTGTTTCTTCAACTGCTTTTTTCATGTGCCTGTTATGTTCCTATTCAAAGTGGTTGATATGGTTATTTAACTCCTCCTGGATTTCCTTTTTCATTGTTTTGATCATAGTAAAGATCGGACTTTGAAAATCATCATCTTGCGATGGCTTTCTTGGCTATTTCTTGTGAGTTTGCTCTGGTTGGATTCCATCTTTACAGGGTTGATTCTTTTCATAGGAGATTTGTTGTCTTGGGTTTTGTTTGTCATGAATTTGCGCTGTAACCTGGGTTTTTTTTTTTTTTTTGGTTCATTTCTTATATCTTTTTATTTTTGTTTGTTTTTGGATGAATCGAATTGATAGATGCAGGAAAGGTTTTAGACAAGACCCAACACTCTTTTGTGAGCAAAAATCCTAAAGACAGTTTGAATGAAAAGAACTTATATCATCATAATAAGAGCTGTATATAACAAGCCAACAGCAAGGATTATACTAACTTGGGAACAAGTTGAAATATTCCCACTTTAATCAGCAACTAGACAAGGCTCTACTTAACCACTTCTATTCAATATTGTACTTGAAGTCTTAGCTAGCCATAAGACAATAGAGGGGGATAAAAGGGATTCAAATTGGTAAGGAAGAAGTCAAGATATCTCTATTTGCATGTGACATGATCTTATACGTGAGTGATCCTAGAAACTTCACCAGGAAACTCCTAGAACTAATAGATAAGTTTAGCAGAGTGGCAGGTTACAAAATCAGTGGCCTTCCTATACACCAAAGCTGAAAAAAGTGAAAAAGTCCTAAGAGAAAGAATCCCATTTACTATAGCCTCCTAAAAAAATGAAATATCCTTGTATAAACCTAACCAAAAAAATGAGAGACCCTTATAATGAAAACTTTAAAATCATGAAGAAAGAAATTATGGAAGACACTAGAAGGTGTAAAGACCTACCATGTTCCTGGATGGGCAGAATCAATATCATAAAAATTACCATTCTACCAAAAGCAATACACAGATTCAATGCTATACCAATCAAAATCCCCAAACAATTCTTTAAGGAAATTGACCAAACAATCTGAAAATTCATATGGAAGTACAAAAGACCCAGCACATCAAAAACAACCCTGAGTAACAAAAACACTGCTGGAAGTATCACCATACCAAACCTTAATCTATGCTATAAATCCATAGTAATAAAAACAACCTGGTACTGGCTCCAAAATGACAGGTAGATCAATGGATAAGGGTTGAAGACCCAGATATAAGCCCACACGATTATAGCCATTTGATGTTTGACAAAGGGGTCCAAAAAATCCAATGGAAAAAGAATAGCATCTTCAACAAATGATGCTGGCAAACCTGGATATCCACATTCAGAAGATTAAAACTGGACCTGTACTTGTCACTATACACAAAAATTAATTTCAAATGGATCAAGGACCTTAATCAGCCAGAGATTATAAAAACCCTATTTCAATTTAGGAAATTCCCTTGAGCTGATTGGGCTAGGCCAACAGTTTCTAATCAGAAATCCAATAGCACAGGCACTAGAATCAACACTCAACAAATAGGATCTTATGAAATTTAAGAGCTTCCATTCAGCTAAAGAGATTGTAAACTAAGCAAAAAGGCAATCCACAGAATGGGAGGAAATCTTCACTAACCACATATCTGATAGAGTTCTATTATCCAGAGTACACTAAGAACCTAAAAAGCTAAATACCAAGGAGATAAATAGCTCAATTAGAAAATGGGCATTGGAACTCTAAATAAACTTTTCCAAGGACAAAATTGAAATGTTTAACAACTATCTTTAAAAATGCTCCCCATCCCTTAGCATCGGTAAATGCAAATCAAAGCTACCCTATTATAGCATTTCATTCTAGTCAGCCTGGGGAAAATCCACAAAACAAACAACATCCAATGCTGGAGAGGATGTGGAGAGAAGGAATGCAGGCCTATATAATCACTCTGGAGTATCAGAATTCTTAAAAAGTTAAGGATTGAAATGCCATATGATCCTGCTATACCACTACTGCGAATAAAAATTATATTGACTGAAGTATCCCACATGCAGAAATTTTGATATTGTATGTACTCCCTAATAAGTTGATCTTAGTTTCAACCTCACTTAAGGACATATTCAAAGGTAAATCTGTGTAATACCCACTGTAATCACAAGGGATTATGAACAGGAGAGAAGCAGAAGAGGACCTCAAAAGTAAGGAGATAAGGATCATGCTTTAGTAGAGAAAATATGCCATGGTCATATATTGCATGCAAGTAGCATGACATCTGGTGTAGCTCATTCTTCCTTTCCTTGTCACTTGGGACTGAACAGGTTTGATCTCACCAATCAGGATGTAGGGACTGGCAGGTAGGCAATAACCATCTGGCAAATGGGACACTGACCCCCCTTCTCTCCATTGCTGTCTTCTATTTTTCTATCTAACTTTGAGTTTCCTCTTATATTAAAATCTTCATAGTCTTTTAAATGGTCTTTTATCTTTGGTTAGGAGATGACCTTTGATACCAATTGGGATGCAGCCAAGGGCAGTTCAGGAAAACCAAAACTGAAAACAAGAACCATAATTCAGAACACCAAAGACCTTACAATATTCATCCAGAACCAGAGCAGGTAAATCTCTTCCCATCCTGAAACTCAGGGTACCTTGCTGAAGAGTGGGAAGGCAAGATTGTAAGAACCTGAAGATAGGGAGGACCATCAATATGCAAGATATGCCACACAAGTTAGGGCTACAGCAGCCAGGATTGGACTTTGTCTGACCTGTACAATGGCTGACATGTCAACCACCCCCTAATGTCTAGCATGGATCACAGGGGAGAAAGCTCTAAGCAGTAGGATCCTTAGAAGTAAGGGATTAAAAAGTCATAACAGAGTTACCATATTAAAGGAGAACCCAAGAAGAGGCTCTGGGTTATACCACTGTGTCCTGAACCCTCACTATCATGGAGGCTTCAGATGGAGGTTTGGAATTCACATAAAGGTATGCTCCAGGGAATAAGAGGGAGAAAGAGGGAGGCACTGGGAGAGAGAGAGGGAGGGGGGGGGGAGTCAAAGGAAGTGGGGAAAGGGGAAGAGTGCAATGGTGGATGATGGGGGAGTGGAGGTAGAAGGCAGAAGACAGGGGTACCTATTGAGCTTCTATGATTAGTCAGAAAAAGGTAATAAAATTAATAAACGTAAAAAATGAATATGCTTGTTCATGTGTATATATAAATCTGTTATATTTGTAAGTTATTATTTTATCATATAAAATTTACTAACTTAATATCAATTCTTAACATTTTAAAATCTACATTCTAGCAATGGAGTCATTTTATCAGGATAAGCATAAGCGTTACTCAATGACTTTGTTTTTTATTCTAGGGAAGTGTTGCCATGATAAGGTTAAAGCTTAGGTCCTAGAAGCCCTAACAAACCAGAATCAACCAATCATCCCCTCATCAGGCCAATTAAATGAATGAGTTGAAGCAGTCCATTTGCATATTCTAAGTCTATGTTTGAGGTCCTAAAATGATATTTAGGTTTAAATAAAGACACTGAAATATGCTTAGTAAAACATTACCAAACAATGTATAATCCTACTCATCATTATCTCAGCTCTAGTGTTTCCTGCAAAGTAGCCTTAACACGTTGTCACAACTTGTGAAATCCCCTTTCTGGGAGACAAATCTTCTCTCTGGATGGCACCAAGCTTTAGTCTTTTCCTTCTCCCAATATAAAATTGTTAGGAGAATTTCAATTCTTTGGTGGTTCATTGTCTTAATAGGCTGATAGCAGGTGGGGCAAAGACCAATCCTGGCTGCTGCAAGCCCTACCTTGTGTGGCATATCTTGCATATCGATGGTCCTCCCCATCTTCAGGTTCTTACAATCTTGCCTCCCTGCTCTTCAGCAAGGTTCCCTGAGCTTCAAGAAAAGGCACAAGTGCCCATAAGGATGGTTAAAGAAAAATCAGTGCATTTTCAGCTGAATGCAGGATACTTATACCATGTTAGAGAGAATTATGACCTTGTTATTTTCATTTAGACAGGTGGCTTAAAGACCAATGTTAGGTGGGAGTTGATAAAAAGTAGACTTGGGACAACTAATCTCAATTATCAACTTTATTGGAGAGAAGTCTGCATAGGATGTTAATAAATCACACTCTGGGTGTGTCTGTGAGGGTACTTCCAGAAACCAAAGGCATATGAGTCAGCATTTTGTGTGGGAAAGATCCATTATAAGTGTGGGTGGCACCGTCCAACAGGTGTGGAGCCCAGGTAGAATAAGAAAGGAAAACTGATGCCTGACATAATCTGTAAACTTAGTTCTTGAGTAAGTGATTCTTTTGCTGATCTCATCACTTTAGATTCCAGCTTCTTAAGCTTTTCAATACTGATTCACACAAGTGATTTCCAAGGATCTTTAACACTTCATGTTGAACTGAGCTGCATCATTGGTCTCTGATTTTGAGGCTTCCCACTTCTTGCATTGACTAGCTACTGGTTTTTCTGACTCTTCACCTTGTCAAGACTAGCTTCAATCATGTAAGTGAACCTACTAAATTCTATTTTATTGTAAAATGTATATCCTATTGGACCTTTTCTTTTAAAGAAATATGACTAATTCCAGAGAATTAAAATTTAGGAACAACGAAAAAAATTACTTGGAACTTCTAAAATGGCACTACTTCCTTCTTAGGATTCTTTAAGAAGTATAAAAATATTAAGTACAAAATGTTAATTAACCTACGAAATGTTAATTAACCTTGATTTACATAAAAAAGGGCTGTAATAAATGTTTTTTAAATCTAACTGTCTGAGACAGCTAAACTCATTACAGACAAACTGGTTTTCTTTGATTACCTTGAGTAAGAGTTGGCAGAAAAGATTTTATTTATCGATACGAATTTATACATAATGGATTCCTTAAGTCTTATGCTTTTTAACTGTTTCTTGTCAAGATTCTTAAAATTTCTACTCATAACACAATAATCTTGCCTAATATTTTAAGATGCTAGTTATCACCTACAGAACAGCTGGCAGTTAAGATGAACATTAACAATGGAGAACACTCATATATTTCTCCTTAGTATCACTCATTTTCTGAATCTTTCTAAGCCTCTTCTGTAATACGACTGATGATATTTAAAAATGCAACTATTATCTCAAAGTCAATATGAGTTAGTTTATTCTGGAGCAAAATATGAGTGACTATAGACTAGGATCACAGATTTAAGTTATTCCAAATTCCAGGTTACAATGTGGAAAAAGCTTTATAAAGTGTTTGGAGCTGGAGAGATGACTCTTGTCTTGGAGGGATGACTCTTGTTTCACAAGCAGAATTTAGATCGTGAATGTCACATAAAAAACTCCAAGAGAAATGGTGATGCTTGCACTTTCAATACTGGAAAGGAGAGTCTTGGAAGCCCCAAAGAGGGAGAGCAAATCAGGGTAATTCCTGATGTCAACCTTGGGCCTCCACAGTTATACATAGTCATATGCTCTCTGACGCTTGAGCATGCATGCATGTGCACACATGCACGCACGTACACATGCACTATTTGACAGCATCATCCAAATGGTCTGGTTTTGATGCAAGATTGAAGGACCCATGGAGAGCAGCTTCGGTTTGTCAAGTGGCAGGTTTAGGGTTCCTGCAAATGAAAGAGAAGCTTAAAGTTGCAGTAGAGAACCCAGGATGTTGCAGAAGCAAGAATATGGGACATGTGCTGAGGATGACTGAAACTTTAAGATGGACCTGGTCCAGACAGAAGCTGCTTGTGTAAAGTAGAAATGGAATTGCCTATAATTTTTGAGCCAACCTGACTATATTATGAGGTATAGAAGATAATCGTTGGACTATAGGATGTGGAATTTACCTTGCCAGACCTCAATTTGATATTTTCTTGCTCTGATTTAATTAATCAGTTTCAATATTTTTCTGTGCTGAATTATTTAATGTTTTTGATTTTAAAATAATTTATAGTTAAAAGATTTTGGACTTAAAAAAGAACTTTTTGACTTTTAAATGACTTAGAGTTTAACCATTAATGACTGAACATTTTAAAATTTGAATATGAGGACTTTTAATCTTGGATTTTGAGAACACTTAAAATTAATTTTTATGTGTGTGTGTATGTGTGTGTCTGTGTATATTAGAGAGCATTATATGCACCTGTGGAAGCTCAAAGATGACTTCAGGAATCACTCTGGATTACCCTACCTCTTTTTGGCTTTGCTCTGGAGTTTCCTTTGCTTTCATTTTGATAACTTTATCTCATTCAAGTTGCCCAGCCTCTAGTTCCAATACCAGTAAAATACTCAGAAACAAAATTACAACATAATTCTGGATTACCAAAACAGCTTAATTAAATATATGAATATTTCTTCTTCTTTATTTTTATTACTTTAAAGTTTTATATATTAATTCAATGAGTACATGCTATTTTCATCCCTTATTATGCAAATATATGTTTATTTCCTCACTTTTGTTCCATTCCTATAAAATTCTGAAGTTTCTGTCAGTTCTAAATAAGACAGATTTCTAAGCTAGCTTTCTTTGCAAAACCAAAAATGGGCTTATTAGTTGAATATTGTTTTTCTCTTTTTATCTAGATGCTGATGTGAGTGTGCAACCAAGTCCTGTCTGCAGAGATCAAAAAATAGAGCCTTTGGCTATGGTGCCTGTTTATGGTGCCACAGGGAGGTATGTGTTTCAGTTGTTTAGTGAAAATGGAATCATATAAAGTAACTATGTGAACTTTTTCATTAGGTAAATAAGGAAATGAGTGAGTAAATGAGTGCTCCTGGCTTAACGCAATGTAACAATTAGTCACTAGAACAGGTTCTACCAATGAGTACATAAATTTGAGAACAATGAAAGATGTCACCAAAGACAAAGAACAGATAAGAGAAAGACTATCATAATCAATTATGTCACCACTTCTAAGATGATGAATTTCCCTGCTTTAGGTTCCACCTCAAACACTGGGTACCATACAAATGTGTATATGTAGGTCAAGATGGTGACATAAGGAGAACATGGCGACAATTTTCTGTCTACAACCACTAAATCCAGAAATTTCTGCCTGCTATGTACCTTCTACAATGGAAGGAAAATGGTCCTACGCAGAACTCATTAAACATTTTCTGCAGACCTAGTGTGCATCATATATTATCTAGCAGAACATAAACAGACACAACCTCAAAGAGCTCAGTTCATCAGAAAGACAGGCACAAGTTCTTCTACAACTATGTAAGTTCACCCAAGATTAGTTAGGACTATGCAGATAGTTAATCTCATCAAAGGAACTGAACTGAGCTCTAAAAGACTGAAAGTATGACAATTGATGAAGAACATCAATTCAGGAAAAGGTAGAAGCCATGAGAAAAGAAAGAGCTCATCTCTTCTGAGGAATATAAACCCAAATATGTGCAGCAGTGCTACCCATGAATCTACAGAATCAGCATCACCTGGACGTTCTATAGAAATGAAACTTTTCAGGACTCATTCCATTTACTGAATCAGAAGAAAGAATCTTGGGGTCAGGGCCAGCTTCCTTCTGTGGAATCTATGCTAACAAGCTGCCTAGGTAACTATTTTTTTATTGTTTTTGCTTTTTAAAATACTTTCATTCTTTTACAATCTCACAGGTGTATACAATCCGTTTTTATTACAGCTGCCCCTTCTTAATTTCTCCTTTCTCTGGACATTCCTTTGCATATCCACTTCTCATCTTTCTGTCCTCAAATACATGAGCAATAAAAGAAAAGTATTTGCATCTAGATTGTTGTAATGTCTGAGTTTCTAGCTCCACATGATAAAGCTAAAGAATAGCAGTTTTGTCCATCTGCTACAAAACTGGGTAAGTTCAAAGCCCTGGTCCAGGGAGGCCATCTACATTGTATATACATGGAGTCTGGTTCAGGCATGCTGCCCTCATGTGAGCACACAGAGACTGGCTCATGGAAAGCAACACATGTTGTAAGCACACATATGTGGAATTCACGAGGATGTCAGGCAGTGTGGTATGTCAGGTTGTTAATCATTTAAATGTTCACAATTCAGAACACTGAATATAGAGCTGACTTCTCCCATCTCTGCCACCATCTGATTAACAAGTGGCATAGCAGCCACATATGCAGTGCCTCTAGGGACAATGCAATTCAAGAGTGCTAAATTTAAAAACCTCTGACCATTGGACAGTGAATAGAAAGTGATGCAGAAAATTTAGAAAAGTATGGACCACAGTAAGGCCACATGGACTGTTAGGAACATTATTACCCAAGAAACAATGAAAAGACATTGTAGACCTTTCTCAATGAAGGAATAAGCTGTATTCATGCTTTAGGATAAGCTATTGTGTAAACAAACCTTTTAAAAATTATTTCAGTGCTTCAGGTCACAAAAGCTAGTTCTTGGGACTAACATGGAGGATATTGAGGTTGAGAATATAGACTAGAAAGCAGAGTTTGGAGGCAGAGGAGATAGTTCAGAGGTTAAAATAGTTTTGTCGCAAGTCAGAATTTGGATACCAAATTTCATATGGGTGCATGTGAGAGGTGGAAGACTGTTTGAAATTCAAACCCTGAAAGGTAGATCCTGGTAATTCCCCAAAGCAAGTTTGTTAGCCAGATTACCCTAATGCAGTAGGTTTAACTAGAGATCCCAGGCTCAAAAAATATGGTGTAAAAGTGATCAATGATGATTCTCAATATCAAGTTTAAATCTTTATGTGCATGTACATTCACAGGTATGTATACCTGCAACACACATGCAAAGACATCATAATACATGTTCACCACCTCTTATCACATCAAAAGTAAAAATGGAGGAAAAAAAAGAGTTTTAAGAGATATTGTCAAAATGATCACCTATCAGGCTGGGTGACTTTAATTAATTTTGTTTGTTAAGCAGAACACCTAAGATTAATTTATAAGTAAAATAAATTATTTTTGTGTTCTTGAAATTAAGAAATCCAAGGTCCAGGGACATACATTTAAAGATTACATGTCATCACATGGAAGGAGACAGAAGAATCAGAAAGAATTTATGATAATTCAAGAGGGAACTAGATCCTCTCATGCTCAATAAAATTAATCTGTTTCTGCAACAATGAAACTAATTCTCCTACCTTTGGACATTGTTTCACTGGAGATTAACTTTGCAGTGCATGGACATAGAAGGACACATTCAAATCATTGCATCACTGAAAGAATGAGGGTTATGCTCCAATTTTGAGGTAGATGTAGAGGTAGATGGAGGACTAGTCACAGAGACAGAGCCTAAAGGAGAAGCATGGCACTGAGTTCAAATTCAGATGAGTCAAATTTTAAGTTGGGATTTAATGTAGAAATAAATGTTGTCCCCAATATTTGGAAAGGAATGAACAATTCTTTGTGTAGGAAGCCAAGTGTGATGATCTCTACTGAAATCCCAGATGGAAAAGAAACAGGTAACAGCAAGACATCACTCAACTGGCAGAAATCACAATCAGGTATTTGAAGGGAAGTACTGGGAGGATCATAAAGGGAAAGATCATTCTTTCAACCCCCTTTCTAGGCTTCTCACCCACAAGTGATATATACGATGCATGAATATCTTCTCCTAAAATCTGGAGGAATTTACCTTTTTTTCATACTCAGGAAATATGTTGTTTCTTTCCAATGTGTAGGGCATACATCAGGCTCTGTAAGAGTATCCTCTCTCTCCTCTGGGCTCCTGAGATTTTGAAATCACTTCCTCATTTTCCAAGATATGTTCCTCTGTCAATGTGTCCACTGGGGATTCACTGGGAAGAACAACACTTTTGGATCAATAGAAAAGGGAAAGTAAGTAAGACTGGGGCAGGGAAAAGTAGGATGATTGCTTTTGGGAATCAAGCAGATAGCCCCCAGAGTAGAGTCAGAGTGTACAGACATACTCCTTGCCGTGGTTCAGGCAGAACAGTATTAGGAGAGGTCCAGTTGTTGGAACCGAGGTTCCCTTTTGGGCCCCTTACCCAGACCCCCGAAGGAGACACGAGGACCACCGAGTTGCTGTAAGGACAAGAGGCAAGATTTATTATTAAAATCTAGCGCGCGCCAGGACCGCCTCCCTGCTCAGGCAAAAGAGAACGGCCCCGACTGAATTTGGGGCAGGGTTTTTATAGGAAAGCAACTACATTTGAGCAAATACATGCAGTAAAAATTCCACTACACACAGGGAGGTTGAGTCGGTTCACAGATGTTCCAGCCGATAACCTCTCCCCGGGGGGTTCCCGGCACGCCCAGGGGGAGAAGTTCAAAGAAGTTCAAAAGGTGAGATATGCAGGCAGGCTCTGGTCAGCCCACCCGAGGTGAGTTGGCGCCTGCAGGAAGCAGGCAGGCTCTGGTCAGCCTACCCGCGGTGAGTTGGCGCCTGCAGGAGAGTTTGCCGCTGGCGGGAGATTTGAATTTTTCGCTGGTGGGAACTTGGGCTTCACAGCGGGAACCTGAGTTCCACACAGTCACTATTCAACAGTAGAATATTGGGATGGCCAGGATGAACATACAGCTAACCTCTGCCCTAACATTTCCAAAGAAACGATCTCTACAAGCAGCACAGGTAGAATCCTTCCATTTGTCTTCTCTTGCCTCTCTGGGGGAATTGTACATGGAGCATCTTGGAACTGAAGGCTACTTTGAGGGACCCAGAGGGCCTGTGGCTACTGAGATGATTGACAAAGAAAGGAACCTGTACAAGTAAGTGAGGGGCCCTGCTTGACTCAGACTGGCCTCCCCTACTCCACTTACCACAGAGGATTCCCATAGATAACACCTTACTCAGTATTAACTATATACCATCACATTTCTAAGTCGAGAGGCAGGGATAGAAGTAAGGTACTAAGTGTATGTTTATTTTATTAAAGGAAAGAGACTTTATTTTAAAATTTCTATGCATTTATACTAATGGAGAATATAAGTACTTCCTTATTTTCAATCCAGCTACAAGAACCATTTTGCTAGCTCTGAGCTGGAGAGATGGCTTGGTGGGTAAAGCCTTTACTTTGTAAACAAAAGGACCTGAGTTTAGACCCCAGATCCTGTGTAAAAATGCCTGGCGGATATGACATTGGCTTGTAATTCTGGCCCTGAAAGGCAGAGGTTGGGAACTCCAAAGCAGAACAATAAGGTAGAAGAATAATCCAAGATGACTTCTGATGCTAGCCTTGGGCTTCCACAGGTACACACAGTCTACATACAACCTCACATACATACATACTCACTCATATCCAAAACACAAGTACACATTATGTATGTCAGACAACAGTAGCAGTAACAAAAGCAAAAACACAGTTTTTATTTCAAAAGAGATAAGAAATAGTTTATTCCAGAGCCAGATAAATATTAATGATCATGGCCTAGGAACACAGGTTTAGGTTACCACAAATTGCATATTCAAACGTTAAAACAAACTCATAAAGTTTTTGTAATAACAAAACAAAAAAAGTCAAATCAAGAAATACATTGGTAGCAACATCAGGTAGACAAGTTAAAACAAAGCAGGGAAATGTCTGTTATAGACTCTATATATAATTTGGTGACATTCTTAGTTTTTAGATTGTGGTGAATGTGAGGGATCTGTTAAATTAATGCATCCTAAGAGGTTTCATACAATAGACACAAGGATGTAGATTAGACACAGAAGTAGAAAATAAATGGCTATTAAGAGGGTTTACATAGCCCAGGATAATTTGCAATTAGCCACTGGACCTGTAATATTGCAATTTTTTCACAATCATTAACATTCTAATCAGTCAATCAGTCTTTGTGGAAGATTTAATGTAGGCTATGACCTCTTTTCATACTGCTTTCATTCTTCCTATGTGAGGTTGTATGTAGTCAAGAGCTAAACAGAGTTTACTCTTATTTTTTCTTGTTATGTCTCCTTAACTTCATTTGATTCTTTTCAAACTGTACTGTTACAGAAAAGTGACAAAGGACATTCAGATATTCAAAATTACAAGATTTAGTTGCCAATTGTTATGGTCAAATGAGAATTCCTTTCCCCCTATACTGGGCACTGGTCTTTGTTTCACTTGTCTTTTATGTAGTCATGATAGTTACTCTGCACTGTTGCATATAAATCCATGATCAGATGGCTTATGGGAACGAGAGGCTTGTTTTGGCTTATAATTGTCCAATCACAGTTCTTAGTCTACCTTGGTGAGAGAGTTCATATCAACACCAGTGTCTGAGGGAACTGGATGCACTAAATGCACAGGATTGCAGAGAGAGAGAGGCAAACCCCACTTGCCAGACAGCATGTCTGGCCAAGTATATCCAAAGAATGCTGACTTCCTTAACCAGATTTTTCTATTATATATATATATATATATGTAATATTTATATTATTATTTATTGCCATGGGTTAGGCCTTCCCCATCAACTAGAGAGTTTTTCTGAAGACTTTCTCAAGGATTAAGTCAACTAATGATCCTTCACAAATGGGCCCACAGCTCAAACCTCTACTTGTCAAGTTGTCACCTCTAAGTGACTATGACAGTCTACTTTTTGTTAACCTGACACAACACAGCACTTTTTTATTGCAATTTTTGGCCAACTATACAAGCTCAATATCTATACAATAACTAGTTATACAAGCTCAATAGCTCCTTCTTCTCCATTCTGCCTCCCTTCCCCCTTTTTGTCTCCTATTGCACTCTCCCCCACTTTCCACTCTCCCACCTCCCTGTCACCCCTTTTCCTTTCTTCCTCCTCTCTTGGTGCTTCCTGCTTTCTACCTCCCATCCTACAGAGCAAATGTTTATGTGGGTGCTGAATTTACCACTGATTCAGCTATACTAGTGAGGTTCAGAGCTCAGTGACATAGCTTTGGACCTGTATTTGGGGTTCCCACTAGTATATGAACTCTATTATGACTGTTTAACCCCTTGCCTGTAAGGATCTTACTGCCTGAAGCCTTCTCCCTGGTGATCCATGCTAGAGTTAGGGGGGATGTTGACATTGTCAGCCATCGTGCAAGTCAGGCAAGGTCAATCACATTGTGGTTATATCCTGGCTGCTGCAACCCTGAGTTGTGTGGAGTATCTTGCATATCATTGGTCTTCCCCATCTTTAGACTTTTACAGTCTTGCCACCCCCTCTTCCACAAAGTTCCCAGAGCTTTAGGAAAGTGAGTGATTTGGCTGGTCTGATTCTAGGTGAATATTGCAGGGTCTTTGGTGTTCTGAGTTATAGTTCCTTGTTGTTTTCAATTTTGCTTTTCTGCACTGCCCTTGGCTGCATTCTGATTGATTATTGAAGTCATTTCCTAACCAAATATAAAAGATTGTTTAAAGAAATATCTTAATATAAGAAGAGACTCAAAGGTAGATGGAAGAATAGGAGTAGGACACAGCCGTAAGAGAGTCAGTCTCCCCTTTGCCAGTTGGTTTCTGGATAAATGCCAGTCCCTATCCCCTCCCTGACTGGGGAGATCAAACCTGTTCAGTCCCAAGTGTACAGGAAGGGAAGTGAGAGTGCATAAGATGTTTCACTACTTAGATGCAGTACATGACTATGGCCTAATTTCTCTATAGAAGTGTGTTCTTTTGTCTCCTTTCTTTTGAGGTCTTCTTTCCTCTTCTCTCCTATTTATAATCCTTTGCAATTATATTGGGTATTACAGAGATTTACCTTTGAGTATGTGTCATAATTAAGCACAGGTGACAACTTGACTGTTGAGGGTTTGAGCTCTGGGCACATTCGTAGAGAGTTAGTGGTTGAGTTAGGCCCAGAGCAAACCTGCAGAAGATTGTCCAGCTGATGGGAAGGCCCAACCTATGGTGGGTGGGATTAGGTCCTGGAATAAATCACAGAGAGCTGGTTAAGAGAGTTGGCATCCTTATGTTCACTTGGCCAGACATGGTGGTCTGGCAAGTAAAGATTGTCCATCTCTCAGCTGTTATTTGGTGATGAGGTGGCCAGTTCCCTCAGCCCTGGTGTTGGTGCATGCTCTGAGAACTGTAACCGGATTGTCATAAGAAAGTAACTTCTTGTTCCTTACGCTGTGTGATAGTCATTTATCAGCAATCATGCAGATGAACTGCAACAGTATGTCATTAAGTGGGTTTGCAATTAGGATCCACTTATTAGGGATCCACTTATTATATGGCATCTAATTTTCTGTGTCTGGGATACTCACTCAATATAATTTCTTCTAATTCCACCCATTTCCTGGCAAATTTCATTAATTCATCTTTTTTGATGGCTGAGTAGTATTCCATTGTACAAATGTATCATATTTTCATTATCCCTTTAGCCAACTCTTGGGCATTTGGGTTGATTCCATGACTGCTATTGTAAATAGTGCTGCAATGAGCATGTTCATATTCATGTCACTGTAGTGAATTGCTGCATTCTGAGGAATTATTCCCAGTAGTGGTTTTAGCAGGGGCATGTGGCATTTCGATTCTTAACTTTTTTAGAAATCACCGTACTAATCTCCAGATTGATGGTATAAGTCTGCATTGTCACCAGCAATGTATGAGAGTTCTCTTCTCTCCACATCCTCTCCAGCATTTGGTGTTGTTTGTATTGTGGATTTTTGCCATCCTGGCTGGGGTAAGATGATACCTCAGTGTAGTTTTGATTTGCATTTCCTTGATGGTGAGAAATACGGAACATTTTTTAAGATATTTATTAGACTGAAATTTGCTGGGAAATGGATGGAATTAGAAATAATTATATTGAGTGAAGTATCCCAGACACAGAAAATTAAGCGCCGTACATACTCCCTAATAGGTGGATCCTAGTACCAAACCCACTTAGAGACACTCGAAGACAAATCTCTGTAATGCCTACAGTATTTGCAAAGATTATGAACAGGAGGGATGGGGAAGGAGGGCCACACCATAAACAAGGAGAGAGGGGATCATGCTACAGCAGAGAAAATAGGCCACCATCATGGACTGCAAGTAAGTAATGAGACATCTGGCTAAGTTCACAGACTTTCCTTTCTGATCATTTGCAACTGATGGGGAATGATCTCACCAGAAGGGGAGGGCATATAGTCTGGTAGATAGAAAGTAACCATTTTGCAAATGGGAGCCTGACCCCTCCCTCACCATGGTCTCCTACTTTTATTCCATCTACCTTTGAATATACTCTTATAATAAGACTCTAATTTAACAGGTTTTTATCTCTGGCCAGGGGGTGACATCCAATACCCATCAGGATGGAGCCAAGGGCATTGCAGGAGCAGAAAAACTGAAAAAAAAAATCAACAAACCATAATGCAGAACATCAGAGACTCTATATCACTACCTGGAACTAGGTCAGCCTAATCTCTCCCCATCCTGAAGCTCAGGGAAATTTGCAGAAGAGGGGACAGTAAGATTGTAAGAGCACAAGGATGAGAGGAATAATGATATGCAAGATACTCCACACAAGTTAAAGCCGAAGCAATCATAATAAGACTTTGAATGACCTGCGCAACACATTATTGACCTCACAAAGTCTAGCATGGACTAAAGGCACTAGGATCCTTGGAGGCAAGGGATTGACAGCCACAGTAGTGTTCCTATGCTTAAGGGGAACACAGGAAATGGTTCTGGGAAATGCTGTTGGGTCTTTGAACCTAATCGGAAAGGAGGACCCAGAGGAGAGTTTGGCATGCACATTAAAGGACGCTCTGGGGATGGGGGGTGAGGCACTGGGGGATGGAGAGGGAAGGGGGGAGTGAAGGGTGGAGCAGGGGAGTTAGAGGGGGGTGGAGGAAGGGAGGGGACTGGTGTACCTGTTAAGTTTGCATGATCGGAAATAAAAAAATAAATGCTGGAAAAAAAAGATATTTGTTAAACATTTCAATTTCGTCCCTGGAAAAGTTTCTTTTGAGTTCCAAGACTCATTTTCTGATTGATCTATTTATCTTCTTGGTGTTTAATTTTTTACATTTTTGGTGCACTATGGATAATACAGCTCTATCAAATGTGTGGTTAGTCAAGATTTTTTCCCATTCTGTGGGTTGCCTTTCAGCTCAGTTTACAATCTCTGTAGCTGAGCAGAAGCTTTTTAATTTCATAAGATATCATTGTTAAATGTTGGTTCTAGTGCTTATGCTATTAGGTTTCTGTTTAGAAAATGTTGGCCTAGCCAAATCTGCTTGAGGGAGTTCCCTACTCTTTCGAGTAGAGTTTTTATAGTCTCTGGCCTGATATTAAGGTCTTTGATGCATTTGGAGTTGATTTTTGTGCATGGAGACAGGTCCAGGTCCAGGTTTAATCTTATAAGCATGTGGATAACCAATTTAGCCAGCATCTTTTTTTTGTAGATCCTGTTCTTTTTCCACTAAGGTTTTTGGGCCCCTTTGTCAATTACAGATGGCTGTAATGGTATGGGTTTATATCTGGATCTTCAACCCTTATTGATATACTTGTCTATTTTGGAGCCAGTACTAAGCTGTTTTTATTACTATGGATTTGAAGTATAGATTAAGGTTTGGTATGGTGATACCTCCAGCTTTGTTGTTGTTATGCAGGCTTGTTTTTGCTATCCTGAGCGTTTTGTGCTTCCATATGAATTTTGAGATTGTTTGCTCAATTTCCTTAGAGAACTGCTTGGGGATTTTGAATGGTATAGCATTGAATCTGTATATTGCTTTTGGTAGGATGGTCATTTTCATGATGTTAGTTCTGCCAATTCACGAGCATGGAAGATCTTTCCATTTTCTGGTGTCTTCTGTAATTTCTTTCTTTATGGTTTTAAAGTTTTCATTATAAGGGTCTCTCACTTCTTTGGTTAGATTTATACCAAGATATTTAATTTTTTAGGGGCTGTAGTAAATGGGATTGTTTCTCTTAGGACGTTTTCACTTTTTTTATCTTTGGTGTATAGGAAGGCCATTGATTTTTGCCTAAGCAGCTTCTTTTCTGGACCAAGTCAAATCTGCACTTGCAGTAATCTTCATGTACTATGTTTCTTATATCTCCAATATTCTGGATTCTGCTCTGTAACTATTAGCTTTATCCTCTTCTACAGAGTTCAAAATATGCCATTTGGTAACAAACTTCAGCCATACTCTAATTCCACAATCTTGCATCAAAATCAGAACTATCTGGATAATTCTGACAAGTTCTACAGCAAAGCTGATAGTTTGACCCACTTGAACTACAGCTCTACCAGCTTCTATGTATTTATAATGGAAAAAGTCCTTTTCTAGGCAGCTAAAACTTCTGAAGCTCAGGAAAATGTTTCATCTTAGACTTTTGTCATCTAAAGGAATTTTCAGAACACAAAATCTCTATATGGGGGTATTCATTTCTTCAACACTCCCAGTACAAAACACTAGGTTTCTCTACAATGATGTTTATTTCTCCAATAGTAATAGCTTCTCTGTTGTCTGTCTTTTGCTTATCAAAAACTTCAATGCTGCCAATGCAACTCTCCTCTCACAAGAACACCAGTCTATCATCTTTAACCTCAACCTCACAGAAGTCCTTATTTCCTTCATCACAATCTGAGCCAAAATATCCACAACTCAGCAGTTCTATTCTCCAAATGGCCCAGTAAACCTGCTGAAAGATTTTCATGGCATGCATTCTCAATATCTTCAAACATTTACATATTCTTCCAAAAATGTTCAAAATTCAAAGTCCTCAGATTTATCAGCTGTACCCCAATTTCATTGGTACCAAATTCCGCTGCAGTTACTCTTCATTATTGCTGATAAATTCATGACTAAATGACTATTGGAAAAAAAGGGGGGCTTTGCTTTTGCTTGTGATTTTCCAGTCATAATTTTTAGTCCATGTTGGCAGGGGAGCTTATACCAACACCGGGGATTGAGGGAACTGGATACACCAAATATACAGGACAGCATGTCTGATCAAGTATATTCAAAGAATGCTGACTTCCTTAACCAGTTCCTCTGTCTTAATTACCTGACCAGGAACTAGTCCTACCTACCATGGGCTGAGTGTTCCCCATCAGCTAGACAATCACCTGAAGGCTTATTCAAGGCTTGACTCAATTACTGATTCTTTGCAAATTATTTACAGAGCCAAGGCTTCAATGGCCAAGTTGACACATATATTTAAGTATTACAATCATCCCTTCCCATTCAGAGGGGACTCAGACTCTAACAACTGCAACTAAATAAACTAAATTATAGAAACAGAAGCCAACAGAAGCTGTTGTCAGAGGCAAAAAGAAAAACATTCCACATGAAAATCATCACTTCATTTTACCCTTCTCCATGCTCAGGATTCATCTGCAGCCTCCAAAGAATATAATTTTCTGTTACTGGTATTCTCTCAGAAGTAACAGATGAGAAGTTGTTCTTCTTTTAATGACAGTTTTATGGAATTCTTATAATAATGATTGGGAGGGACAGAAGGCAAACAATTGTGACCATGATTCCCCATTGTCCTAATTATTTCTAACAAAGAGAACCAACTATCTTCTGAAAGAGGTCATGTCATGATTTGAAATGAGAGTTGCACCCCATAGGCTAATGTGTTTGAATCCTTTGTTGCTACCAGTATTTGGAAAGGTCATGGGCCACTTGCTGGAATAACACAGTTACAGGGGGTGGGTCTTGCGTTTGGTTAGCTCCACCCTGCTAGAGTGAGTCTGCTCTTGAGCTTGTAGCAGCTCTTAGCTTCTATGTTGTTAGCAGTCACCTAGGCTGCCTCCAGCTTCTGTTAGCCAGTACCTTTTCCATCATAATGGATTTTATCTTCCCTCTGGAACTGTAAGTTGAATTAATCTCCCTTTCTCCCTTAAGTTGCTTAACTTTGAGTGGTGTCTCACAGCACGGATAGAGTAACTGGTGCAAGTTATTTGCGTCTCATCCTTTCCAGGTTCGTGTGAGCACATGGGTCATTTCTTACCATGGGACCTCCAATTTTTACAATTTTTCCTATGTCATCTACTTGTAAGCAATGGTTACTAAGGGTAAATTTTCCATAGATCCTGCAAGAAGCTGCTTGAAGTGTGACTGTAACCCTCTGGAAATATAGCAGAGTTCCATGATCAGTGTTTCAACTATAGATGTGTATGTCATTTGTGTGCTTTCCTCTTTGCTTTGTCTTATTTTACTAAAAAATGCAAAATTGGCTAGGTTACACATTAGCCTGGTAATCAGTAGAGTCTGTGACCTTTAGGAGGATAGTTGTTTTATCTCCCTTATTCCATGAAGTTCAGAACTCATATCTTCAATATGGACAATGCAATTTCCCATCATCATTGTAATGACTGAAGGAAGACATAAATTACTGACACATTTATTTATTTTGAATTGTATCATTTTTATTGTAGACGTTCATGTGATAGTATGGAAGTCTATGACCCATTTATAATTTTACAATCATCAAAACATGATATTGTGGAAGTTCATGACACATTTATAATTTCACAATCATCGAAAAGAACTGACAGTTGTACTTTAGAATTGTTTATCTGGGTCCACATAATGAGATTTCCAACCTCTTTTAAGAGTGTTGGACCTCTAATTTTCCTTCAACTGGTAGGTCAATGCATGTGTATTTTTCCCTTTGTTACAAGTAGAATAAGTGGTTTTGTTGTGAATATAACCTTTCTGGATTTATCCTTCACAGGTGGCTCAGGCTCCTGTCACTGCAGCTGGGCAAGCTAGGTTATAGAAGTAGAAACCAGTAGAAGCTGTTAACAGCAGCAAAAAGAAACATTTTAATAAAACTCATCATTTTGCAATACCACTGACTGTTTAAGAACCCCTAAGTGGTAGACATCCTGCTAATAGCTGGGAGTCTTAATGTAAATATGGTGGCTTTGCAATCCACGGAGTATAGTCACATAGGTAGTTAATGCCTATAATCATAACTTCCTACATGATACAATGTCATTTATTAAACACTGTCACAGAAAGTTTCTCAGCTGGAAGATAAGGTATTACTAAATTCTACCTATATGGGCATGAACTTGTAGGTAGTTTGGAGATATCACTTAAGATCCCTATGATAAATTATTTTTCAGCTCCAAGGGATTATATTTAAAATAATTATATGCATAGTTATTGATTCCTAGGAAACAGACCCTTTAAGATGACAGAACATATTTACTTTATTATTTTTATCACAAAACAGTTAGCTGCTCCCAGACCAGTATTGAGCTGTTGTTTAGCAACTCATTACTCACAACCTTATGAGATGTTGGTTGCCATTACCCCTATTTGAAGAGGAAGAAACTGAAATTTAAGAAGTTAAAACATTAAATGACTGTCTCAAAGTTCCATATGTAGAAAACTGAGGAACCAGGATTCACAGTGTTCTGACTGAAGTTGGCTGTGATTATGGTCTGAACCAGATCTGCATCCATTAGGTGATCAGAATTTCTATAACTCATTGCCTCTCCTTTTCAGAGTTCACTTCCCAGTGGCTGGCTCCTATCATTGGCCTAATACAGGTCTCCACTTTGAAGTGAGAAAATCAGTAACCATAGAGATTGAATTCTGTGCCTGGACCAAGTTCCTGGGTAGTTCTGTCCTACAACACAGATAGATGGTGGTTAGGCCTCTATTTGACCTGAAGGCTGAATAAGGAGTTGTGACTGCTGTTTACCTTCCTCACTTTGTGGCCCTTCAAGGTAACCAATTGAAGGATACAGAAGAGGATAATTGTCATGAGGTGCCTGACAGGATATAGGATAGGCAATAGAGAAATAATTTCATGGTTTCCTTAGCAAGGCAGAGTGGGTTATAGAAATAGACTGAGATGTTTCTTTACTCTACTCTTCTATTGATATTGCTTCTTTGAAGTGTATGTCTTCCAGACTTATATTTCTAACTTAAGTGAAAACTTGTCCAAGTAGAAAATTATCTTCTACTTAAATTAAGTATTCGTGTTCTTCATGTATACTGTATTCTTTAGGATCCCAGTAAGAAACAGGTAAAAATCTAGTACTTCAGATTCTACAAAGTCAGGACTGTGTACAAAGCAAGGCTAAGGAAATGACAAAGAATGTTAACAACCAGGTTCTCTTAACAATGAAAAGCTATTATTTCCCTATTGGCATGGAGTAATGGTGTCATCATATTCTTCTTAACTAGAGCTATGGGAGAGAAATTTAGAGAAGAGTAGATCACAAAATATCGGTTATTTCTAAAATGTTTGGCTCTGATAAAGTTCCAATAAATATAGGCTCACAGTAAAAAGAAAGAAAACAAGACACCAACAAGACACCATGAAAGATCTTAGAAACCTCAGTTGTCAGAATCAGCCCCTTAAACATTTCAGTAACTGAAATTATCATAAATAGAATGTGAAATAATTGTTTATACTATGCCCAGAAGTATCTATTATTAAAAATATGATCAGATATTTGTTTTATTAATTTATTTTTCCTCAATCATACAAGCTCAATAGGTACCCTGGTCCTCTTCCTTTCTCCATACTATCCCAGTCCCCTTGCACACTTCCCCCTTTCCCCCTTCCTTTCACTTCCCTCCCTCCCTTTTTCCCATTGTCTCCCCCTTTCCCCATCCCATTCCCTGGAGCATCCTTTAGTGTGAATGGCAAACTTCCCTCTGAGTCCTCCACTCTAATGAGGTATAAGGACTCAGTGGCATTGCCCGGAGCCCTTTTTTGGGCTCCCCTTTAGTATGGGAACTCTATTATGACTGTTAATCCCTTGCCTCTAAGGATCCTAGTGCCTGTGATCCATGGTAGACAGTTGACATGTCAGTCATTGTGTAGGTCATGCAAAGTCCGATTATGGCTACTGCAGCCCTATCTTCTGTGGATATCTTGCATATTGTTGGTCCTCCCTATCTGTAGGCCCTTACAATCTTGCTGCCCCCCCTTCTACAAGTTTCCCTGAGCTTTAGGATGGGGAGAGATTTGGCTGGTCTGGTTCCAGGTGATTAATGTAGGGTCTTTGATGTTCTGAATTACGGTTTCTCGGTGTTTTCAGATTTGCTGTTCCTGCACCGCCCTTGGCTCCATCCTGATTGGTATTGGAGGTTACCTCTTAACCAAAGATAAAAGGCTGTTTAAATGAAGATCTTACTGTAAGAGGAGATTCAAAGGTAGATGGAATAGGAGTAGGAGACCACAGTGGGGAGGGTCAGTGTCCCATTTACAAGATGGTTACCATCTATCTGCCAGTCTAATTGGTGAGATCAAACTTCTTCAGTTTCAAATGCCCAGGAAGGGAAGTGAAAGTGAGCTTTACCAGATATCTCCTACTTATTTGCAATACTTCATGGTGGCCTGTTTTTTCTACTGAAGAATGATTCCCTATCTCCTTATTTCAGGGGGGGGGGGCTCCTTCCCCTTCCCTCCTGTTTATATTCTTTGTGATAACTGTAGGTATTACAGAGATTTATCTTTGAATATGTCACTAAGTGGGGTTGGTACTAGGATCCACCTATTAGGAAGTATGTACAGTGTTTAATTTTCCATGTCTGGGATACTTCGCTCAATATAATTTGTTCTAATTCCACCCATTTCCCAGCAAATTTCACTAATTCATCTTTTGTGATGGCTGAGTAGTATTCCATTGTATAAATGTACCACATTTTCCTTATCTACTCATCAATTGTTGGGCATTTGGGTTGATTCCATGACTTTGCTATTGTAAATAGTGCTGTTATGAACATGGTTGTGCTTGTGTCATTGAGGTGAATTTTTGCTTTATGGGGGATTATTCCCAGAAGTGGATAGCAGGGCCATATGGCATTTCAATCTTTAACTTTTTAAAAAATCACTAGACAGCTCACCAGAGTGGTTGTATAAGCCTGCATTCCCACCATCAATGTAGGAGAGTTCTCTTCTCTCCACATCCTCTCCAGCATTTGGTGTTGTTTGTATTGTGGATTTTTGCCATCCTGACCAGGGTGAGATGATACCACAGGGAAGTTTTGATTTGCATTTCCCTAATGGCTAAGCATGTGGAACATTTCTTAAGATATTTGTTAGACATTTCAATTTTGTCCCTGGAAAAGTTTCTTTTGAGTTCCCAGGCCCATATTTTAATTGAGCCATTTATTTCCTTGGTATTTAGTGTTCTAAGTTCTTTGTGCACTCTGGATAATAGAGCTCTATCAGATATATGATTAGTGAAGATTTTCTCCTATTCTGTGGGCTTCCTTTTGGCTAGGTTTACAATCTCTTTATCTGAACACAACGTCTTTAATTTCATAAGATCCCATTTGTTCAGTGTTGTGACTATGCTGTTGGATTTCTGTTTAGGAACTGTTGGCCTAACCTAATCAGCTCGAGGGAGTTCCTTGCTCTTTCAACTAGGGTTTTTATAGTCTCTGGCCTAATATTGAGATCCTTCATCCATTTGGAATTAATTTTTGTGCATGGTGACAAACACAGATCCAATTTTCATTTTCTGCATGTGGACATCCAGTTTTGCCAGCTCCATTTGTTGAAGATGCTATTCTTTTTCCATTGAATTTTTTGGGCCCTTTTGTCAAACATCAAGTGGCTGTAATTATGTGGGCTTATATCTGGGTCTTCAACCCTTTTCCATTGATCTACATGTCTATTTTGGAGCCAATACCAGGCTGTTTTATAACTATGGATTTGTAGTATAGATTATGTTTGGTATGATGATACCACCAGCAGTGTTTTTGTTACTCAGAATTGTTTTTGTTATCCTGGGTCTTTTGTGCTTCCGTATGAATTTTGATATTGTTTGGTCAATTTCCTTAAAGAATTGCTTGGGATTTTGATTAGTATAGCATTGAATCTGTATATGGCTTTTGGTAGGATGGTCATTTTTATGATGTTGATTCTGCCAATCCAGGAGCATGGGAGGTCTTTCTACCTTCTGGTGTCTTCTTTAATTTCTTGAGGGTTTTAAAGTTTTCATTGTAAAGGTCTCTCACTTCCTTGGTAAGGCTTATACCAAGGAATTTCATTTTTTAGGGGCTATAGCAATTGGGATTAGTTCGCTTAGGTCTTTTTCACTTCTTTCATCCTTGGTGTATAGGAATGCCATTGATTTCTGCACATTTATTTTGTAACCTGCCACCTTGCTGAACTTATGTATTAATTCCAGGAGTTTCCTGGTGGATTTTTTAGGATCACTTAGGTGTACAATCATGTCATCTGCAAATAGAGATATCTTGATTTCTTCCTTGCTGATTTGAATCCTTTTATCTCCCTCTCTTGTCTTATGGCTCCAGCATAGACTTAAAGTACAATATTGACTAGAAGTGGTGAGAATGGACAGCCTTGTCTAGTTCCTGATTGAAGCGGGAATGCTTTGTGTTTTTCCCCATTGAATATAATCTTTGCTGTTGGCTTGTGTGTACAACTTTTATTATGTTGACGAAGGTTCCTTCCATTCCAACTGTCTCTAGGGTTTTTGATCATTAAAGGATGTTGGAGTTTGTCCAAAGCTTTTTCTGCATCTATTGAGAGTATCACATGGTCTTGGAGTTTGGGTTGCTTTACATGGATTGGATTACATTTATTCATCTGAGTATGTTGAAACAACCTTATGTGCCTGGAATAAAGCCTATATGATCACAGTGAATGAATGATCTTTTTGAATGCTATTTGCTAAGATTTTGTTGAGAATCTCTGCATCTGTGTTCATAAAAATAGATTTCCTCTTTTATATTATTGATCATAGTGGAGATCAGGTTTCAAAAATCATCTTGGGCATGGTTTTCTTGGTTATTTTCTGTGAGTGTGTTCTGGTTGGAATCTATCATTATGGGGTTAATTCTTTCGGTAGGAGATTTATTGTCTTGGTTTTTGTTTCTCGTGTATTTGTGCTGTGACCTGGGCATTTTTGTTTTATCTCTTAAGACCTTTTTGTTTCTGTGTGTTTTTGACTGAAGTGAATTAGATGGTATTACTACACTTGAGCAGTTAGTACTAGTGTTTGCCTTGGGTATGCTTGTCTGGTATTGGTGTTATTTCCTAAATGAGGCTATTAGACTGTTAGTACATCAATTAAGTCAGGTTTAGTAGACAGGGAGTGAAGATCAGTATGGTAGTACACCTTTTCGGTTAACTTCCTTAGTGATATGTGAGGATGAATGGTATTGTCCCTGAATTTGTATGTATTTTGGAGTGGCTATGTAGAAAAGTTAAACTACAGTGACTAATAATTCTGAGAACAGGATGGCAAAAGGGGTTTATTTATTTTTGAGCTGGATGTGAAGATTCTCTTCCATGTCATGGGATTATTTTATAGGTCTTCAGATGTATGGTGTTTGTCCCTTAGAGCTTTGCTTGGGTTTTCTTTGTTCTGTTGAATTCTGAGGAGCAGGGAGTCCTTCCTGAGGAGTAGGGAGTCTGCCCTGGTCTGTGTCTGGGTCAGGAGGGCAGAAGGTCTGGTGTGGAGTACAGATCACCTGGGACCTGGGGCATGGCCTAGGGGACTTCCCCAACTCCAGAGCAGACCTGCTGTCACTCTGGCTGCTGGTGGGGTGTTCAGGTGACCTGGGGTCTGGAGCGTGGTCTAAGGGCCTTACCTGTGGATCAGGGAGTCTGCCCTGGTTCGGGTCCAGAGTAGGAGGGTACATGAGGATTTTTAGAGGAAAATATTTGTGAAGCACATCAGATGTGATCACTATTCTCAGTGTTCTAACTGTAAAGAAATAAATCCATAAAAGTAAATATGTTAGTAAGTTTTAAAATAGAGAACTTCAGAGCCTTTTGTAGTTTGAAAAATAAGTTACCAATTACTTACTATATATATGTGACATTATTATGATATCATGGTGTTTAAATATGTTCAGAGTGTTTGCATGTCTCAGAAATATAGTAAATCCTGCTAACTTTCCAGTCCAAAACAGAGTCACCCATATGGGAGTAGATAATTAGAACCAAAGAATCCATGAAT
Organism: Typhlomys cinereus; assembly: GCA_023101885.1. Lineage (NCBI taxonomy): Eukaryota > Metazoa > Chordata > Mammalia > Rodentia > Platacanthomyidae > Typhlomys > Typhlomys cinereus. Next base: position 4,141,083 of record JALPQD010000019.1, read on the forward strand.
CACATTACTGTATTAAAGAAAATTAATAGAAAGTAAATGTTGGAAATTAAAATAACAGGTGTTATATTGTCAGCATTGCTATTATATCAGTTTAAAGTTGTTTAAACTAACATAGATACCCTTTTGTCACTACCTTCACCTGCTAATCTAATGATAATTTTTTGCTTTATTTTTAAATATTTAGTGATCCTGTAAATTGAATGAAAATTTTTGTAAATGCCAAGCCTAACCTTGTACTTTACCCTAGCTTTGATGTGAACTAATATAAGAAACAAAATTATCAAATTATTTTAAAAAAGAAAAAGAGAAATACACTCAAGTAATAATAGTAAATAAGTCTTCTCTCTTCCTCGCGTGTGGAGCAACCCCAGCGCGCTGGAATAAAATCCTCTTGCTTTTGCATCGAGCCCGTGTCGGTGAGTATTCTGCGGGGGTCCCGCTCCTCCCTGGCATGAGGCCGTTCGTTAGGTCTTACATTTTGGTGCGTTGGCCAGGAATCGAGTGGCCTCCCAGACCTCACTGCGACAGGGATCGGAGGTCCGCTCGAGCAGGTCTGTGTCTGTTTCGCTTTCTGTTTAATGTGCCTGGTTAGTTTTCTGGTTTGTGGTCACAGCCAGCCTGTCATGGTGAGCTTTTTGTGGAGTCTCAGGGAGACTCATTTGATTTGACTTTGTGGACACCTGAAATGGGCTCATTTGAATTTGTGGAGACCCGAAAGGGGCTCATTTGTATTGGCCATAGCAGCGGGCAGACTTGCCCAAACGTCGTGGGCCAGAAAACTGGAAAACGCTCCAGATTCCGTTTGGGAGAAAGGAGCCATGAGGGTCCTTCTCCACTTGAGGCGGTCAACGTGAGGCCACCACCTGGAATCGCTGCCGTCACAGGGCTGTGGCAATCTCAATCAGGACGTCTTTGTCTCATCTGTCTCATTGTGGGTATTGTCTTCAGTGTGCTCAGTATTGGACTGATGTCTCTCCTCCTTCCCTACTGATTTCAATATGGGACAGACTATTTCTACCCCTATCTCTGACTCTAGATCACTGGACTGAAGTTAAGACTAGGGGACAAAATCTGTCTGTAGACGTCAGAAAAGGAAAGTGGCAGGTTTTCTGCCACTCAGAGTGGCCAGCCTTCCAGACCAGATGGCCTCCTGATGGATGAAATTTACCACCCTCTGTTCTGATGAATGGCCCACTTTCTAGGGCAGCAGATGTTTGTTTTAAGAAAGCTTGATTTAAGCCTCTGCCCCCCTATACTGGACCCCCTGTACTGGAGGGGCCAGAAGAACTGTTTGTCGTTTTTTTGTGCTGTGTCTATGATGATCTCATTTTAAGAGTTACTTTAAGTGTTTTGTGTTTTGACTTGTTTAGTTATCTGGATTTCCCATAATAATATCTGGATTTTCCCATAATGTGTGTTTAATGTTTTAAAATAACAAAGCTATGGCCACTTCAATTTTTATTGCACGCTTATAATCACATCTTGGTTTTTGATTCTGTTTATTATTTGGCATGCTCAATTTAAATGCATATGCACATTTAAGAATGAATCATTTTGATAACATTAAAAGGCCTGAGTATGTACTAACTAAAATATTTTGTTTTATCTTGATTTTTATGAAGCTTCACAAAAGGTGATATTGTGCTTTTACCTAGGATCTGATAACATCACTTTTGTAATTCTTTTAAAAGTTTGTTTTCCCATATGTAATACCAACATATCTAGCAACCAGAAAGGAAAACTGATCTCTGGGAAATTCATTGGAATTTCTTCCTTCTCCTGGTATGTATGAGCTCCCTTCCTTGGGGACAAGTCCGCTTTCTAATTCCAGGTGTATTCCTGTGTTCTGTTACAGTCTTGCTAACTTAATTTGGATATAATGTTTTTAAAGATGAGTTCTACTGTTATTGCCTCTTTTTTAAAATTTTTTTATTTATTCAATTGTGCGCGTGTGCGCATGTGTGTGTGTGTGCGTGTGTGTGTAGAATCACGGACGAATTTGGGAACCACCATGGACGCCTCTACCTCCTCCTTGTTTACTCTGCCCCGGGATTCACAGGCTCTGCCCTACCAGGACCAGAAACGCAGGCCACCCCCGCTTCCTTCCAGCGTCTATACATGGGGTCTAGGATCCGAACTCAGGACCTTCCGTCTGCAAGGCAGAGGCTTAACCCCTGAGCCACCTCTCCAGCCCCTTATTGCCTCTTTTAAAGGACATTTCTTAAAGGATAAACAACAGGAGACCATCAAGTATGAAGAAAATATGTATGGTACTTGGATGTGCAGAAGGTTTTAAAGAAGGTTTATGGGATGAGTTATCGTACTTAGGAAGTTAAAGTATGTACAGGAGGTTTCTGAGTTGGTTACTTAAAAGGATGTTAAAATATGTTGTGAAGGTTTGTGGAATGTTAGGTTTATGAGAAGACTGAAAATTAGAGATGATGGTTAAAGGAAATGTTATGCATTATGCTTCTTCCATATTATAAAAGAAAAAGCATTGAGCCTCAGAAATTACAAATTAAGAATTAAGCTTTATGTATTTAAATGTATTTCAATGGTTGTTTTCATTAAATAAGAATTTGGTTACTAGGACCTGCAGCGACCCTGGCAGGGCCCTCATCTGCTCCCTGGGAGGTGGGTTCCCAGAGAGCAGGGCTCTGCTCATCATCAGACTAAAAGGAGAAGCCGAGGCCCAGCTGCAGCTTGGAACATACTGAAGGTCAGCTGTTAAACCAATCCCTGCTCACCTTTTAGAGCAGGCTTTTCCCAGAGGGGGGAAAGGGGGCACTTTGAAATGGGGGAGGGAATGTCTTTAACCTCTGTGTGAACGTGTGAATGAATGTCGGCCTGAGGTGGGAAACTTGTCATGCCTCTGTGCTCAAGTTTGTAATCCCACAGGGAGATCCCTAAGATCTCTTAAAGCCACAGGATTTGATTGGGACAGTTCTGCGTTTCTATGGTGATAACATACGGTCTAGGGTGGGATCAGATTAGAATCCAATCTCAAGTCACGAAATAGCTGAACCTACCATGGCTAAGTTATCACCCATGACTCTGTAAAGAGTGTGGTCAGGCTGACACTTGAATCATCTCTCCTGGAGGGATTCCCATCCTTTGTCTGTCTGCGCCATGTGGTGGGGATCAATGTGACTTTAGCTCTTGTTAATCAATGAAAGGAAATTCCTAGAAATGTTTGCCCTGTAAGGAAAGTGCTTCATGTCTGAGACAATGACCATACAGTTTAAATAACATAGAAAATGAAGGAAGCTTCCGGCATGCATGGACCGTGGACTCTCCCCTTTTAATGTTGTTGGGTGGGGCTCTGGCTCCCCTGACCATGAGTGGCTGGGTTTATATAGTGATTGGCAGAACTCTGCTGAGCCATATGTCCCTTCCCCAAGTCCAGGTCCACTAAACTGAAGCAAAAAGAGAGATTTCCCCTTCCTGTGTCCAGGAACTATCGGGAAAAAATGAATGCTTAGTCCTACCAATCTAAAAGAGAGTCAACTTGTATATTCTTGGACATGTCCTGTATACATCTTAGACAAGAGATGACCCCAGGAAGATCTTTAAGTTATAATACCATCCAACTAGACAAACAATGGCAAACAAATGACAGAAAGTTAAGAGACTATAAAGATTTGTACCAAAAGTACCAGCTAGTAGCTTAGGAAAAGCTTTGTCTCGCAATAGAAATGCCCTCGAGAGACTAAGATGGAACAGGAATTTCATCTAGCTTCCACATCAGCCAAACCCCCATCTGGAGGATAGCATCCTCATCTGCAAGGGAGAGGTTGGAACACTGTGATTAAGTAGTCCACAGGCAGGAAACTTTTGTTTCTGTCTTAGAGTTCTTTTGTTCTGTGTTGTCTTATGGCCCCACTGATAGATGAAATGGGATAGATGCAGATAACCCCTTTAAACTTATTTTTGGACCATTTTAAGAACTTTAAAATAGGGCAGGTGACCTAGGACTTAATATAGAGAAAGGAAAGAAAAGAAAAAGAACCAGGAAGCAAAGAAATCAGAACTTGACATTTGCCTAAGGGGATAGGTAGAAAATTAACAGGCATGCCTAAGCAGACCAACCCAAGAACCCTTCCGACAGGGGAAAGATGGAAAAGATGCTTTGAATATGACCAGACTGGGCACTTTAAGATGGTTGCAAGCACAGGAAGCCACCACATGGCCTATGTCCTGACTATGGGGATCTCTACTGGAGGAAGATTGTCCTCTGAACCCCAGCGCCCAGGGGTCCAGCCCTCTGTTGGGGACCAATGAAATGGCCTGAAGCTCAGCTTTCCTCCGATGGAAAAGGAGTTTGCTGCTGATAACCAGTGAAAGCCCAAAATGCCAGGTTGAGCATCTCATGAGAACCTTGGGTTTAGCATGCATATGGGAAGCCTCTTTGTTTCTATGTTAATGGACAAGGGAGCACAAAATTTTAGTGCTCAACTTCCTTCCTAGGCTTTTGTCAATCTTTGATTTTACTAAAATGTTAATGATCAGGGAAGTGACAGGTTCACCAGTCACAAAGTAGCTACTGAGATTCCTTACATATTCAATAGTAATGTTTCTTTTGGCATTTCTTTGTTTACATGCCTAAATGTCCGAATATTCTAGGCTTAGGCTTAATAGAATAAAATATTTTAGCACTGTTATAAAGTCATCCACATGGTTCTGGTTTTAGATGCACCAAAGTCTTAAAACATAGGTGGATAATGAGGAGACCTAGAACCCAATTTTGGTTTTCTTTTAGTTCCTTTTAAATATGTTTCTCCACATGTATATAGCTTTCTTATGAGGCCCAGTGGAGCTCTCATGTGATCTAGTCAGAATGGCCATTAGCTCTAACTATAGACAGGCTAGGAGTTTAGAATATGGCCCCGCATGCCTAGCTGAACAATGTCTCTGCTCGACTGGAGTTGCCCACCCCCTGTTCCTCCCCTTACCTAGAGGTCCATGGGCTGTCCCCAGGTGCTGTGGGTAAAACAGGATGCAATTCAAACTCTCATGGACAGACAGGGGTGGGAGGGGCCAATCTCTGCACGCCAAAACTGTTGGCTGTCAGCCAATCATGTAACTACTAAGTTGGAAACTCCCTCCCTTTGCCAATAAGCTAGAATTGAAATCAGACATGTTTAATAAGTTCTGCCCTCACCCTAAAAGTTTGCCTTAAGTTAAACTCAGTGCGTGACAGAGGAAAGATACAATGACAAACTTAAGGAGTTAAACTAGGAAAAACAGCAAAACTCCAGTTGTTAGGCAGACTAGTTCTGACAACAAATCTATGCTGGCTTTTCATTTAGATCTGAGGAATGGTCTTGCCCTGAAGACGAAATAATGCTTATAGACCTATGGAACTTTCCATGTCAGGAGATAATGTCCCCTACATGTGTCATCTTAAAATGACTTGTGACAGGTTTTATAGTTCTTGGCTTTTACACCCTACAAACATGATTTCCTTACTAACTTTTGCTTGTACCCACAGTAAGATTGCTGAACTTACTTGATTTATCTCATGTGCCTTCCCAGTTACAATGGTCTAATCCTTGTGTAGATCTTGGAAGTTTAACCTGTGTTTTGTCTCTTTTAGATGGACCTTAAAGTAATAAAGTCATCAATAAAAGATCTCTAGACCATCCCAGCATTTCATAGATGAGGATATCAGACTGCTCTTATTTCCTTCGCCCTGAGTCAGCAAGAAGCAGCCAGAGTGAGTCATCGCCCTTTATCCCTAGAGCAGTCTGAGTCCTCAAATAGGTTTATGGGGGAATGAGGCAGGATTAGAGCAGCCATGCTGGGATGAGTCTCTCAAGGTCTTTGAAGGTCTTTAGAATTCCTAAAGGCCATCCACCACTGCTGTGATCACCATGAAAGAACACTCCTGCTGAAGAAATGACTCCAGTCCTCCCATGCCCTGACTAGACCAGGAGACATCCTCTGAATTTTAAGATTAAAATTCTACCAAAGAAAAAGGGGGGAGGGAGGATGTAGAAAAAGAATTTCCTAGGCAAGCAAGAATGTGGTGAGCTATTCTCAGAATCACGTCACCTCACCCCAACCCAGGGATTCCAAAAAAAAAAAAAAAAAGGCATAGGACATGTGATCAGACCATGTAAAGTTGTATGTCCAGGCCAGATATTGGGGACTGCCCCTGCCCTGAGAATTCCAAGGAAACACATTCATCCCCAGGTTTCCGGGTAAAGCTGCGAGTACGTGCTGTTATGCTCATTGCCGCCGAACCCCTGTGCCATTCCCTTCGCTCCTAAACTTGAGCCAATCAGTTTAAAAGTTAAGTACCTAAGCCAATCATTTTGTAACAATGCAAAACCTCCCTGCAAAGAGTGTATAAAAAGTCTGTGCTTTTTGTGCTTGGGGTCGTCTCTCTCCCTCATGTGTGGAGCGACCCCAGCGCACTGGAATAAAATCCTCTTGCTTTTGCATTAAAAAAAAATAGTAAATAAGACTGTTAAAAAGAAAGAAGCTAATAAAATTGGTAATGTTCAAACAGATGTTGAATTTAAATGCTGAGACACAGTATATTGGTGAGTGTTAGCCAAAGAGGTGAGGTGGTAAGATGTGGTGGTGGGGCAACCCAGAGTAGACAGAATTGTCTGAAGCTCCTAGGCAGTGGGATAGGAGCATCCAACCCATAATTTTGGCAGGGAATATGACCCAGGCTCTCCATACCTGACCATATGAATATAGCTAGCATTAGATGAAACTCATTTAGTGCTGTGTGGCAGGAATCTATGGTCTATGAATTTAGTAGGACAATTAAAAGATTTCTAGTGGCTTCACAGATGAAATTATGAACCAGTCAGTTCCATTTATGTATTATCAAACCCATACGATGATTTGATAAACAAATATATTATAGCTTATATGAGTATTAAATGTGTTTATTTTGATATGCATGTTTTAACTAAATAATAAAAGAACATATATTGTTAATTTTTCCTTTGGAAATTGTTTGAAATTCAAATTTTAGTACTATCACAGTACCTCAATGAGTTTAATATTTGCTCCAAGGAAGTAGTACTGATCAACTTTATTGAGTATATCAAATATATTAAAATATCAAACTCAAGTAACACCAAATAAACCTGGTATGTAGGAAAATGATTTACAAGTTAACAGAAAAAAATGAATAAGAAAATAAAAAGTAAAGAAATGCTCAATGTCTAATACAAGGTAAATCTCATTTCAAAAGAGCTTGGTAAACAGTTGAAGCTGCTCACCATGAGTAGAGCAGGACAAGGGAACCAGGCCAGAGGCTCACAGCTCAGGAATCATGTAGTTGTTCCATATAGAAGGTTCAGAGCAAGGTGGAGATATAGGTGGAGGCTTAATATAGTTCTGGAGACTATAGAGACCCACTTAGGAGGTAGGTGATGATAATCAATAGCAGAGACAACCTGTATTTTTCCTATTTGGTGAGATACACAGTAATAAATCTAGCTACTACTGCATTATGCTGCCTCTGATACAGTGAAACGAGTTTAGATGACTCCAAGTGATCTGTGAAAGACAAAGGGTGTAATCAATGAGTCAATATTTTTAATTCCACTTTTCTTAGGTCCTTGTCCAAAAATGAGTGACCTTAATTGACACTCATTTCTGTACTGGGTTCTTATTTGCTCATTAAGGCAATGCCTGGAGTCAGAATGCTCAGTGAGCTCAAAGACACAGTTGTCTTGGGGCTGTATCTCATAGAACATTCTGATAACCCATACTTAAAGATAGATATACCAGCTTTTCTTCATTGTGAAGCCACTCTGTAATCTCATTAGTCCAAGTTATCAAGGAAATTGGGATATTCTACTGATAAGAATTCTAGCTAAAGACACTGAATTTGAAAGTTGAATCTAGTTAGAATTGAATACATCACTCTCATGGCATATTCCTTGAAGGGTTCCCAGTAGTTTCAGTGTCTGGCAAAGACCTTCTTCCTCATAGTCTCTTATGGAAACTCTAGCTATATTCTCATATAGCCAACAGTGTCTCTTAGGTATTTTTCATAATAGTATCAACCCTATTCATAAGGGCTCATAATCTGTAATCTAATTGTTTCCTGAAAATCCCAATGACATTAACTTAGAATGATGATTTTACTATATGGCTCTTGGTAGCCATATGATCATTAGATTGTGTCTGAGTCCCCTGGAAGGTCTCTGAGTCTAATTTTTGAACTTTCTGATCAAGGTGATGAAGGTACTTTATCTACAACTTTCTAATCTATTCTTTGACAGAAGGGATTGTGGACAACTCCCTGTTTGAAGCGGCCCACTTTAAAGAGGAGAGGATGGTCCTGGAGAAGCCAGCCAAAGTGGAACATCATTACATAGTCCTAGAAAACCCTACCTTTTCCCATATGGGAGTTCTACTGAGAATGATCCCTGCTGCTTGGAGCTTCATCCCCATCACCTGTACTACGTTGCTCTACCATTACCTCCATGCCAAGGGGGAAGTCACTTTCCATCTCTACTTGGTCCCCAATGACTGTACCATTTGGAAGGTGATTCTGAGAAGTACAAGGACCAGGCCAGTGTGAATTGACAGAAAACATGAAATACAGCCCATGAGCTGCCTAGAGAGATCCTAAATGGGAGTAAATGTGGGTCTTTTATGAGCAGAGGCCTGATATGGGTCAATGGTCCTGCCCTCTGATCAGCCTTGATTTGACCTTCTCACTCACATGGCTCTTCCAACCATGTTCACTGCTTCTTCACTGGTCTTTACACAGCCTTCTATGGTTGCTTTCCAGGAGTTGGAAGGATGGGAAGTCTTCATGTCAACATAATCTTTGCATCTCCATTCTCTGGCAGTGATCATATTCCTATCTTTATCATAGAAGTGCCAGTGTACAATTCTCTGTGTGGCAGAACACAGAGGATAGGGTTAAAGATGAGGTATCCCCTTTAGAATTGTACTAATGAACAATGTTATCTTATTCAGAATAGATTCCATGGAGTGTGAATCTCCCCATTAACTATTTTATATGTGCCTTAGGCTATAGATGATGAAGAAGAGAAGTTCCAGTTCATGAGAATACACAAACCATCACCATTGGACCCCTTTTATCTTGGCTCCCGCCATACTGTGTCTGGTTCTGAGAAGCTGAAAATCATCCCCACAGTAAGTCAAGTGTTTGTTGAGCAATAAGATCATACATTAATCCAGGGGAAACTTATATCACAAGGTGCAATACTTACCCATTTACCAGGAAAAATGGATCTGTGGGATTTGAAATGAGGATCAGAAATGAAGATGGGGCAATTATCTGCTTGACTGGGTAGTGTGGAGAGTTTGGGCTATAAAATATCAATGCAATCTAGTTGAAGCACAACAAGAACACATCTATAATTGAGAACACTGAATTTATTATCTTAAGTGGCAAAATGGAAATGAAGAGAATCAGAAATAAGAGAATAAAGATAAAGCATTAGAGGGCATCAAAGTACAATAGCATAAAAAGGATGTAGGAAATAATGTTAATGAATAAAAAATCTCTTTTGTTCTATATCTCAGGCATAAACTGCAGTTTTGAAGGCAACAGCGATAGGACTTTCACTAATCATATTTAATATTGAAACATTAATGTTATTTATGATTTGAGTTACACAACATGAATCTGATGCTGAGTATTTTGGTGTATCCTTCATTGTCATTTGTTTACACAGAAAGAGGCAGTCATCTGTGGGCATATCCATGTAGAGTTATTGAGTTAAGGTAAGTCGTTAGAAATCTCGTGGGAAATTATCTAATTGATATAGGAAGAACCAGACCATACAAGACAGGACCATTCCGTGGGCAGGTAGACAAGATGGAGAGAGTTTCTTTGGTATTTTAGTGATTGACACACTGACAAGGAAGGAAAGTATGCTCCTCTCTGAGCAATTCCTGTGGCCAGTTCTCTTGGCTCCTAATGCTAGTATGAACTACCCTGCCATGATGATATCATTGCTCCTCCCATCCTTGTGCTCTTACAATCTTACCGCCCCCTCTTCCGCAAATTTCCCTGAGCTTCCGGATGGGGAGAGATGGACAATCCTTACTTGCCAGACTAGCATGTCTGGCCACGTATACAGAAGGATGCCCACTCTCTCAACCACCTCTCTGTAATTTATCCAGGGCCTAATCCCACCCACCATGGGCTGGGTCTTCCCCAGCAGCCAGACAATCTCCTTCAGGTTTGCTCTGGGCTTAACTCAACCATCAACTCTCTACAACTGTGCCCAGAGCTCAAACCCTCAGGAGTCAAGTTGACACCTGTGCTTAACTATGACAGTCACCTAAGACCCAACTCCAGAGATGCAATTTTCTGTGGATTTTTTCTGGTTGGAGTCTATCATTACAGGGTTAATTCTTTCGTGGGAGATTTTTTTTCTTGAGTTTTGTTTCTCATGGATCTGCACTTTAACTTGGGCATTGTTGTTTTGTCTCGTAAGACTTTATTTCAATTTCTGTGTGTTTTTGACTGAACTAAATTGGTTGGTATCACTATTCTTGGGCAGTTATTACTAGTGTTTGCCTTGGTGTTGGTTATGCTTGTTGTTATTGTTATTTCCTAGATGAGGCTATTAGACAGTTAATACAGGGGTGGACAGGGGGTGACTATTAGTATGGTAGTGCACTTTTATAATGTAGTCCCTTGATGATATGTGAATGTGCGTGATATAGTCCCGGAAGTTGTACATGTTTTGGGGGTGGCTATATGGAAAAGTTACTCTACAGTAATAATAATTGAAAGAAACAGGGTGGTAAAAAGGGGGTTTACTTATCTTTGGGATGGATGTTCAGAATCTCTCCCATATGATAAGATGAATTTAGATTATTCCAGATGTGTAGCCTTTGTCCCCTAGAGCTTTGCTTGGGTGTTCATTGGACTCTGTTGAATTCTGATGAGCAGTGTGTCCTCCCTGGACTGGGGCACAGTGTGTCCTCACTGGAATTCGCATGACCTGGGCAGGCAAGTGGAAGGGGCAGAGCTGTTGTTGGTGGGCACAATTAACCCGGGGACCTGGGGTGTGGCCCAGGGGTCATCCCCAGCTTGGGGCAGCGCCTGCTCCAACTGGCTGGTGGGAGGATCTGGGACCAGTGTGTTATCTGGGGCTTTGGGGGGCACAGTGTGTTCTGGCTGGACTGCGCATGTCCTGGGTGAGCGAGGGGAAGGGGGGATGGCACCTCTTAAATTACCACAAAAACTGTGATGAAAGATTATGAGTTTTACTCAGACTTTAGCTTGGAAGTAAAGTAGACAGCTAAAATCACTCCTAGCATCAGATAAAGATTCGGATCTCAGTCCAGTATGTATTGATCATGTGATCATGGGAAAATTATTTATTTGTGATTTGTTATTGTTAATATCTTTTTTTGAGGAATTTGTTTTATTTGGTTTTGTTATTTTAGTTTTTGCTCTTACAAATAGATTTCCCCCCAGATTTTCTTTAAAAATCTTTATTATCATTTTGTATTTCCATACTTACAATAAAAGTTAAATAATATTGATGCTTATATTACTAGCATGTAGCCTTAAAATAAAAATGTAGTAATACTTACCTGGCAGGGGAGATACCATGATCACGAAGGTGGTTTTCCCAGGGCGAGGCTTATCCATTGCACTCCGGATGTGCTGACCCCTGCGATTTCCCCAAATGTGGGAAACTCGACTGCATAATTTGTGGTAGTGGGGGACTGCGTTCGCGCTCTCCCCTGAAAAAAAAAATGTAGTAAAAAAGTAACATACATATTCATAGCAGAGATACACAATAAATATTGTCAACTTTTAAAGAATTGTGAAGAATTACATACACATATACCAAGGACTACTTAAAAAGCTACTGGGGGAAAATAATCAAAGATCTCATCAATCTGTGAGATCTGAAAATTATAATAAAAATCACCATGACAGCAGATTACCACCAATTAATAGTGGCATGTGTATCGAGAGGACAATCAAGAGCTTAAGGCTCACTTGTCAGAATGTAACACATTTCTATTATTGTTAACTAGAAGAAGAACATATAAAAAAGGAAGGAAATAGGTCACTAGGGAGAACAGACTATAAATCTTTAGCTAGGAAGACAGTGCACCAAACAGCTATGTAAATACCTGCTGTTATACTTATAGATAGGAAGATCACTCAGCACTCAACCTGGAAGCCTTCTTCTACAGCAGAAGGTGTTTATTACTGAGAAGCACGACTTGCCAAAATGCAGAAAATAAGGGTCTGTGGACTGTTTGTCCCTAAATAGGATATATAAGCCTCACCCACCTCCACTCCAAGGCCCAGTAAGCATCGAGGAAGAGGGGGAGGCAAAATTGTAAGAGTCTAAAGGAGAAAGGTGGTGGTCCATGCATGTGATATACAAATTTTCAGCAGATGTGTATACTTGCATAAGAACTGCACAGGAATTGTCTTTTCAGCATCTCACCATAGCATCAGAAAGATCTCAAGAAGCTTCCCACATCTCTGAGATGCTAATGAGAACTAATCATGATGGGAAAGTAAAGGAAGGTGCTTTTCTTAATGGTATATCCACTGATCTAGGATGCTTGTTGGATCATGAATCTGGTCAAGCATAAGTCATCACAGACTAGAAAGAAATACGGTGGGCCACACAAAGAAAAAGATTTGAAAATAGGAGGGAGTCAGAGAGGGGAGATGAAGGGTTGTAAGAGGAAAAGAAATGGGGATGAGACTTGGTACTAAGAAATGATGTTTGTATATTTCCCATACAGTGATTTTTACATATAGACAGTGATTCTTGGTAAAGAGTAGTGGTATTTTTTAAATTTATTTTTATCCTTTTATTTTTCTCCCACATTTTATTTTTTCCTAATTATACATGCTCAATAGGTACCCTCATCTTCTCCCTTACCCTGCCCCTCCCCAGTCATCCCCCATTGAACTCTCTCCTCTTCTTCCTTTCCTTTCACCCCCTGTCCCTCCCTCCCATCTCCTGGGGCATCCTTTTGTGTGAATGCCTAAACTTCCTCTGAGTCCTCCAGCCTAGTGAGGGTTCAGTACTCAGTAGCATAGCCAGGAGCCCCTTTTTGGGCTGCCTGTTAGTTAGTATGGGAACTCTATTCTGACTGTTTAATCCCTTGCCTCTAAGGATCCTACTGTTTGGGGCATTATCCCCTGTGATTCATGCTAGACTTTGGGGGGTCATTGACATGTCAGCCATTGTGCGGATCAGGCAAAGTCCAATTCTGGCTGCTGAAGCCCTAACTTGTTTTTATCTTTATGCTACTCCAACCTCTCTCCCATTAGTCTTAATTTTGTCCCTTGAGGCATACAGAAATTCATTTCCTTTTGTGTGGATAGCACTCAGATACAGAAAACTTGTCATAGACTTTCCTGTTTCTCTTCCCTGTGAAAGTTAGATATCTACAGCTCCTCATATGTTCTTGATTACTGATTCATACTTCTCAACAAATACTGCGATTTATTTATGAGTCAGAATTGAATGAAACTGTACAGTGAGCATGAAGCATAAGAATATTCTCCTATGTGTAAATGAAACTCTCTATATATGTATATATCAGTTAATGAGATCTTCATTCTGTCTTAACAAGTAACTTTGAAAGCCTATTCATTCGTTGTTATTGCTGAAAGCCTTCTAGTTTCTGTGTGTTGTAATTCATTTGACATTGAATCCAAAGTCAAATTCAAGACATACATATGTGTTATATGAGTGTAAAAGACCAAAGACAATGAAGTAGATTTCTGCTTGAATAAGATGTCAAACAATTTGAGTCATCTAGATTAGAACTTGGTTAGTCCTCTACAAGGGATTCAATTCAGGACAAGATAGAAAAAATTTAGATTGTGGGGTTGTAGAAGAAATCTACATTACTTATTTTTCTGTTTTCTGTTTCTTTATTTATAAATTATTACAGTTTCTGTGCCTCAGTTTCACAATGTGTAACAGGAATCTCTTTTCCTGGAATGAGTCTATAAGCCTTTCCTGTCTTTACCCCACATTCTATCAGAATTTGTCTGAAGTTTATTCTTGAAAAGTAAGAATTTTAGAAATGGAGGAGCTTAAAGTTGTGTCATATGTCTTCATAACTAACACTGTTGTAGTGTATCATCACAAAAGCCAGGTATGGTGACCCATACATGTAGTCCAACATTGGGGAAGCCAAACCAGTAATTCAAGGCTAGCTTATGACACATACTGAATTCCAGGACAGCCTGGACTGCAGAGTGAGACCAGACTTCTTCATCTCTCCTTTTTTGCAGGAGACCTCAGACTTGTAACAACACCAGTTGCTTCAGCTCTGAAAGGTCAGTAACCACTGACAGAAGGGAAAAAAGTCAATGGAGGTGTAGGAAAACAAAAAAGAGAGGACCACGTCAAACTTCACTAAGATGGGATTCGAGAGATGCATGCCCAGGGGCAGTCAGGCATAGTAGATTATTATAATTCCAGCTCTGGGGGAGATGTGGATCCCTGAGACTTAATTGCCAACCAGCTTAGCTTAATAGGTAAACTCCAGGCCAATGCAAGGTCCTGTCTCAACAAGTGGCCAGCTCCCCGTGTACCAGTACCTGAGGTTGAATGTTGACTCCTATATTCATGTGTACACAGACAGAAAGAGAGAGAGAGACAGAGAGAGAGAGTTTAAAAGAAAATAGGTTGAAGCCTACAATGGGAGCCTCTTCTTACTGCTAATATCATATTCTATTTATACCCAAGATGCTCCAGCTATGCTGCATTTTGTGGACCAGTACCAGGAACAACTAGTGATTCGAGTGACATCAGTGGACCCTCTCTTGGACAAGCTGTATGGTCAGGTGCTGAGTGAAGAAGAATATGAGATGGTGCAGGTTGAGACCACCAAGCCAGGCCAGATGCAGAATCTGCCTAGCCTCAGCCGTTCTTGGGATCAGACTTGCAAAGATCAAGTCTACCAAGCCCTGAAGGAGACCCATCCTCACCTGATCATGGAACTGTGGGAGGAGTGGAGCAGAGACCCAGGGAGGAGGATCCTGAGAGCTCACAGTTGAAGCTTGAGCATTCATCTTTGAGTTGTGGCTCTGCCTAAATCTGTAAGTCATGCAATTTGGTGCTATGATGCTGATACTAATGAAATCTTCAACTTATAAGAGTAAGTTTAACTCACAGTACCCTTTCCCAAGATTCAGAAGCAAGGGATCTTATTTTGCTTCCCACTTGGTCACTATACTTAAGCACTCTATTCACTGCCCTTATTGTGAATACACAACCTGAACAGTTATTGCTTTGATTTTTCTGACTCTGAAGGTTGTTTTAAGGACTTTATAAGATAACACATGTAGGAGGTCCAATAAGTGTCAGGCACATAGGAAGTACAGTAGTTGCCCCTCTTCAAGGTTCTAAGACTTCTGATATACCCCTGAAACTATAATACTGGAAATAATATAAAACATGTATTTTTGATAGTATATATAAACTTAGGACAAAGTCCAAAAACAAAAGATTGATAACATAATAATAAACTGCAACAACTTTATACATTCATATATGCATATATACATATGCACAAGTCATTTGAATGCAAATTCTCTTAAAATATCTTTGTTTTTTCTTACCTTTTAACTTAATGGCTTCTCTTTCTTTTAACATTTTTTGTTATTTCCGCTCATACAAACTTAATAGGTACACCGGTTCCCTTCCTCCCTCCTCCTCCCCCCCGAACCCCCTCTTCCCCCTCCCCTCACCCGTCTCTCCCCATCTCCCAGTGCCTCCCCCCCAACCCCGGAGAATCCTTTAATGTGCATGTCAGACTCTCCTCTGGGCCCTTCTCTCTGATGACGTACAAGGACCCAGTGGCATTTCCCTAAACCCTTTCCTGTGTTCCCCTTAAGCATAGGAACACTACTATGGCTGTCAATTCCTTCCCTCCAAGAATCTTGGTGCCTTTAGCAAATGCTAGACTTTGTGGGGTCAATAGTGTGTGGAACATTGCGCAGGGCATGCAAAGGCAAATTATGATTGCTTCGGCCCTAACTTACATAGAGTATTTTGCATAGAATTGCTCCTCCCATCCTTGTGCTCTTACAATCTTACCGCCCCCTCTTCTGCAAATTTCCTTGAGCTTCCGGATGGGGAGAGATTAGGCTGGCCTAGTTCTAGGTGGTTGATATAGAGTCTCTGAAGTTCTGGATTATGGTTTGTTGATTTTCTTTTGCAGTTTTGCTGCCCTGCAATGCCCTTCACTCCATCCACATGGGTATTGTATTTCACCCCCTGGCCAGAGATAAAAAGCTGTTAAACTAAGGGCTTGTTATAAGAGTATATTCAAAGGTAGATGAAATAAAAGTAGGAAACAACAGTGAGGGAGGGGTCAATTACCCATTTGCAAAATGGTTACTTCTTATCTGCCAGACTATATGCCCTCCCCTTCTGGTGAGATCATACCCCCTCAGTTGTAAATGATCAGGAACGAAAGTCTGTGAACTTAATCAGATGTCTCATTGCTTACTTTCAGTCCTTGATGGAAGCCTATTTTCTCTGCTGTAACATGGTCCCCTCTCTCCTTGTTTCTGGTGTGGCCCTCCTACCCCATCTTGCCTGTTCATAATCCTAGCAAGTACTGTAGGTATTACAAAGATTTTTCTTTGAGTGTCTCTAGGTGGGCTGGGTGGGTTTGGTACTAAGAGCCACCTATTAGGGAATACATATGGTGCTTAATTTTCTGGGTCTGGGATACTTCACTTAATATAATTGTTACTAATGACATCCATTTCCTGGCAAATTCCAGTAATTCATCATTTTTGATGGCTGAGTAGTACTCCATTGTATAGATGTACCACCATTTCCTTATCCACTCATCAACTGTTGGACATTTGGGTTGATTCCATGACTTTGCTATTTTAAACAGTGTTACTATGAACATGATTGTGCTTCTGCTATCGAGGTGAATTTTTGCTGTATGGGGGGTTATTCCCAAAAGTGGAATAGCAGGGTCAAATGGCATTTCAATCTTTAATTTCTTTAAGAATCTCCAGACCACTCGCTAGAGTGGTTGTATAAGCCTGCATTCCCACCAGCAATGTAGGAGAGTTCCCCTCTCTCCACATCCTCTCCAGCATTTGGTGTTGTTTGTATTGTGGATTTTTGCCATTCTGACTGGAGTGAGGTGGTATCTCAGGAAAGTTTTGATTTGCATTTCCTTGATGGCTAAGGAAGTGGAGCATTTTATTATTATTATAATTTATTAAACTGTGCGCATGTGCGTGTGTATGTGCGTGTGCGTGTGTGTGTGTGTGTGTGTGTGTGTGTGTGTGTGTGTATGTGTGTGTAGAACCATGGACGAATTCGGGAACCACCATGGACGCCTCCACCTCCTTCAGCCCTGGGATTCACAGGCTCTGCCCTACCAGGACCAGAAGCGCAGGCCACCCCCGCTTCCGCCTGGCGTCTATATGTGGGATCTGGGATCCGAACTCAGGACCTTCCGCCTGCAAGGCGGAGGCTTAACCCCTGAGCCACCTCTCCAGCCCAACATTTTTTAACATATATGTTGGACATTTTAATTTCATCCCTGGTAAAGTTTCTTTAAAGCTCCAGAGCCCATTTTTTAATTAGGCCATTAGTTTCCTTGGTGTTTAGTTTTCTAAGTTCTTTGTGCACTCTGGATAATAGAGCTCTATCAGATATGTAGTTAGTGAAGATTTTCTCCCATTCTGTGGGTTGCCTTTGAGCTCGAGTTACAATCTCTTTATCTGAACAGAAGCTCTTTAATTTCACAAGATCTCGACTGTTGAGAGTTGGTAATAGTGACTGTGCCATTGGATGTCTGTTTAGGAATTGTTGGCTTAGCCCGATCAGCTTGAGGGAGTTCCCTACCCTTTCACCTATGGTTTTTATAGTCTCTGGCTTTATATCAAGGTCATTAACCCATTTACAATTAAGTCTTGTACATGGTGAAAAGTACGGGTGCCGTTTTAATCTTCTGCATGTGGAGATCCAGTTTTGCCAGCACCATTTGTTGAAGATGTTGTTGTTTTTCCATTGGATTCTTTGGGCCCCTTTGTCAAAGATCAAATGACTGTAATTTTGTGGGCTTATATCAGGGTCTTCAATACTTGTCCATTGATCTGTGTGTCTATTTTGGAGCCACTCCAGGCTCTCTTTATAACTATGGATTTGTAATATAGGTAATAGGTTTGGTATGGTAATACCTCCAGCAGTGTTTTTGTTACTCAGGATTGTCTTTGCTATCCTGGGTCTTTTGTGCCTCCATATGAACTTTGAGATTGTTTGGTCAACTTCTTTGAAGAATTGCTTTGGGATTTTAATTGGTATAGCATTGAATTTGTATATCGCCTTTTGTAGGATGGTCATTTTTACAATGTTGATTCTGCCAATCCAGGAACAAGGGAGGTCTTTCCACCTTCTGGTGTCTTCTGCAATTTCTTTCTTTAGGGTTTTAAAGTTTTCATTGTAAAGGTCTTTTACTTCCTTGGTTAGGTTTATACCAAGATATTTAATTTTTTAAGGGGCTATAGTAAATGGTATTGACTCTCTCTGGACTTTTTCACATCTTTCATTCTGGGCATATAGGAAGGCCACTGATTTTTGTACATTTATTTTGTATCCTGCCACCCTGCTGAACTTTTGTATTAGTTCCTGGAGCTTCCTGGTGGAGTTTTTGGGATCACTCAGGTATAGGATCATGTCATCTGCAAATAGAGATAACTTGTCTTCTCCCTTGCCGATTTGAATCCCTTTTATGTCTCTTTCTTGTCTTATGGCTTTAGCTAAGACTTAAGTACAATGTTGAAAAGAAGTGGTGACAGTGGACAGCCTTGTCTGGGTCCTGATCAAAGTGGGAATGCTTCCAGTTTTTCCCCATTGAGTATAATCCTTGCTGTGGGCTTGTTGTGTATAGCTTTTTCTATAATGACAAAGGTTCCTTCCATTCCAACCGTCTCTAGGGTTTTGATCATAAAGGGCTGTTGGATCTTGTCAAAAGCTTTTACTGCATCTATCAAGAGTATCATGTGGTCTTGATCGTTGGACTGGTTTATATGGTGAATTACATTTATTGATTTGTGTATGTTGAACCAACCTTGTGTGCCTGGGATAAAGCCTACTTGATCCCCGTGAATGATCCTTTTGATATGTTTTTGAATCTGATTTGGTAAGACTTTATTGAGAATCTTTGCATCTGTGTTCAATCAGAGAGATTGGCCTATAGTTTTCTTTTTTAAGTGAATCTTTATTAGGTTTTGGGATTAAGACGATATTAGCTTCATAGAAGGAATTTAGTAGTGTTCCTTCCTTTGCTATTTCATGGAACAGTTTAAGGAGTATTGGTGTTATTAACTCCTTAAATGTCTGGTAGAACTCTGTGCTGAATCCATCTGGTCCAGGACATTTTTTGGTGGGAAGATTCGAGATTACTTCCTCAATTTCCTTATATGTTATAGGACTATTTAAATAATTCACAACTTCCTGATTCAATTTAGGTAAGTTGTGTTTACTTAGAAATTCATCCATCTCTTTTGTGTTGTCAAACTTCACAGAATATAAGTTTTTGAAATATGATGTTATAATTCTCTGGATTTCTTGGGTATGAGTAGTGATAACTCCATGTTCATTTCTAATTTTGTTAATTTGGGTTTTCTCTCTCTTGCTTTTGGTTAGTTTAGCTAGGGGTGTATCAATCTTGTTGATTTTTTCAAAGAACCAGCTTTTTGACTGGTTGATTTTCTCTATCATTTCCCTGATCTCGATTTCAGATATTTCTCCCCTTATTTTGCTAATCTCCTCCCTTCTACTACTTTTGGGATCAGATTGTTCTAGTTTCTCTAAAGCTTTAAGCTGCTTTGTTAAATTATTTATTTCTGATGTTTCCATTTTTTTGATGTAGCCATTAAGAGCTATGAACTTAGGACAGCTTTCATTGTGTCTCAGAGATTTTGGTAAGTTGTATTTTCATTATCGTTCACTTTCTTGAAATCTTGAATTTCCTTTGTAATTTCTTCCTGAATCCAATTCTCATTCAGCATCATAGTGTTAATTTTCCAGGAGTTAGTGTACTTTCTGTTGCTTGTTGTGTTGTGGATGTCAAGCTTTAAGCCGTGGTGGTCTGATAAAGTGCAGGCTAGAATTTCAACATTCCTGTATATGTGGAGATTCATTTTGTGGCCCAATATGTGATCTATTTTGGAGAAAGTTCCGTGTGCTGCTGAGAAAAATGTGTATTCTTTGGTGCGTGGATGAAAAGTACGATAGAGATCTGTAAGGTCCATTTCAGTAAGGGTTTGGTTAAGCTCCAAAGTGTCTATGTTAAGTTTTTTACCTGTAGATCTATCCCATGTTGAGAGGGCAGTATTGAAATCCCCAAGAATTATCGTTTTGGGATTGATTTCTCGCTTTAGACATTGTAGGATTTGCTCAATGAATGTGGGAGGGGCCGTATTGGGTGCATATATGTTCAGTATTGTGAAGTCTTCCTGGTGAATTGTACCTGTGACTAAAATGTAGTATCCATCCGTGTCTCTTATGATTTTCTTTCGTTTGAAGTCCACTTTGTCCGATAGCGTAATGGCTACCCCTGCCTGTTTTCTGCTTCCATTAGCTTGTAGAATTGTTGACCAGCCTTTTATTTTTAGGGCATGCCTATCTTTTGTGGTGAGATGGGTTTCCTGCAGGCAGCAGATTGATGGATTGTGATTTTTAATCCAAATTTATAATCTATGTCTCTTGATCAGTGAGTTAATTCCATTTACATTTAGTGTTATAATGGAGAAACTATTTTTAAATCCAGACATTTATTATATTAGTAATTTTTGTAAGTATATTGCTTCGCTTTTAATGGTGTTATACCTCCCTTCTGTTCTCCCGGATATGCTTGGGATTTTTTTTCAAGTTTGAGTATCATTTCTAGCATTTTTTGAAGGCTTGGTTTGGTGGACATGTATCCTTTCAAGTTGTCTTTGTGCTGGAAGAATTTTCTTTCTCCCTCAATCATTATGGATAGTTTTGCGGGGTATATCAGTCTGGTTTGACATTTTTGCTCATTCAGTACTTGAAGTATGTCTCTCCAAGCTCTTCTTGCTTTTACTGTTTCAACTGAGAAGTCATTTGTTATTTTAATAGGTTTACCTTTAAAAGTGATTTGTTTTTTCTCCCTTGAAGCTCTCAGCACCATTTCTTTATCTTGAATATGGAATGTTTTAACTTATTTTCTGTGGTGAGTGTTTGGGGTACAGAATGCCTCTTGTATATGTATGGGCCTCTCTTTTTTTAGATGAAGAAAGTTTTCCTTGACGATTGTTTGAAAAATTTCCTCAGGTGTGGTATTTTGAGATTCTTGCTTTGGTATTCCATGAATATACATGTTAGGCTTCTTCAGGATGTCCCATAACTCTTGAATATTTCTCTCAAGTATCTTTTTGGCTTTAACAACCTCTTCCATTGAGCTGGTTAATACTCCCACTTTATCTTCAAGGTCTGAAATTCTGTTTTCTGCTTCATTTGTTCTGCTGATAAGACTCTCTATGGAGTTCTGAGTTGAAGATAACTTGTTTTTTCGATCAGTTTTAAACTCTGCTTGAGTCTGTTTTAACTGCTGTATGCCTGTTTTTGTTTCTTGCACTGTTTTTCTCAACTCCTCCAAGTGTCTGTTGTGTTCCTCTTCAAAGCAATTGATTTGATTATTTAATTCCTCCCAGATTTCCTCTTTCATAGTATTGAACATGGTAATGATCATGTTTTGAATGTCGTTATCCTGGGTCAGGCTTTCTTGGCTATTTTCCTTGGATTTTTTCTGGTTGGAGTCTAACATTATGGGATTAATTCCTAGGTCATGGTGAGTCCCGGCTGGACTGTGTGCACGTCCCGGAGTAGGGAAAAGGGTAATGGCTTCCCTTTGACATGTCCAAATTTTCCTTGTCACTACTTTTGTACTTCATGATTACTAAGTAAAATAAGTTACTTAAAACAAATGCGATACCATTACAGGTGACTACCAAGCAAGTAACATATATAGCTGTATACACTCAAAAGGATGACTTACTGCCTAGATAACACAAAACCACATAACAAGAGATACCTTTTAGAATTTCCCTTCCCCCAAAACCCCACATTCAGAACAAAAGTACTGCTTGTTGGTCACTGTCAGTAGGCACTTGTAAAGTTCATCTTTGATGACTTAGCTACTGGGAATAGGTAATTCCCTTGCCTTTCTCCCCACCCACATTCCCAGGGATGAAAAGCTTCCTTCCTCCTTTAAATCTGGCTTCTTCTTCCTTCCAAGGATTAGCCCACCAGCCATGTAACTATGTAATCAGCAAAAATTTTACATTCCTTGTCTGCCCTTTTTTCTTTTAAAACCTTATGTAATGTTGCCAAAAATACAACCTGGGACACTCCTTTCTTGACCCCAGTTTCTAATAAGGAGCTCACAGCCACCACCACAAAACTCCTGTGACCAAGTTAGTTCTCTCTCTCTCTCTCTGTCTCTCTCTCTCACTCTCTCTCTCTCATATGATCTCTCTT
This sequence comes from Typhlomys cinereus, assembly GCA_023101885.1. Taxonomy (NCBI): domain Eukaryota; kingdom Metazoa; phylum Chordata; class Mammalia; order Rodentia; family Platacanthomyidae; genus Typhlomys; species Typhlomys cinereus. Next base: position 4,163,594 of record JALPQD010000019.1, read on the forward strand.
CTTCTCTTGCCTTATGCCCATCACTAGCATATTGGTGTATGCAAGCATTTCTGTGACTCCTTTCTCCTTCTCACTGTGATCACTAAAAAGTGTAGTGGGTTTTTCCTTTGTAGTCACTCTCTTTCATTTAGGGTGATCGGTGCCATCTTCTTCTCATTCTTATGGTCATGCAGACCAGTGTGCTGATTGTCCCACCCACTGCTTCTACTCATAACAGACTCTTCTCCTTTTTTGGGATCAAGATTTTCACCAATTTGATTTTCGTTTTTTTACATGTGTTCTGGATCATGCCTTTCAAGTCAGAAGCTCCTCTTTTTTTGTCTTTTTTTTTCTAGTATCTCTACACCCTTTGCACTTCCAAGAATGCTTTGGCCACTCAAAAATGGCCACTCTGACTTCTCTGCCAGTCAGGACTAATATGACATCACCATGTAGACATCCAAAATGACTGCTCTGCCATTTTCTGCCTGGGACCACAGACACGATTGGACTCCCTGCTCCTCAGAATTTTCAACAGAGTCCAGAGAAAACACAAGCAACAGGCTAGGGGACCAACACCATTCATCTGAAGTTTTCTAAAATCATCTCATCAAATGGGAGAGAATCTAAGATAAGTAAACTCTTTTTACCTTCCTATTCCTCTCAATTATTAGTCACCAAAGTTTAACATTTCCATATAGCCACCCTAAAACACGTACAACTTCATACCATTCATCCTTACATATTGCCAAGGAAATAAACCTAAAAAGTGAACTATCATACTAATCCTCAATCCCTGTCTACTAAACCTACCTTAATTGAGGTACTAACAATCCAATAGCCTAATCTAAGAAATAACAAAAAGACTAGACAGGCATATCCAACTCCAAAGCAAACACTAGCAATAACAGCTCAATGTAGTAATACCATCTAATTCAGTTCAGTCAAAAACAAAAAGAGGGACATAAGAGGTAAAACAAAAATGCCCAGATCACCACACAAATCCATGAGAAACAAAAACCAAGACAACAAATCTCCTACAAAAAGAATCAACCCTGTAATGATGGAATCCAACCAGAACAAAATAGCTACAGCCAGAAAATAGCCAAGAAAGCCAGAAATCCCAAGATAATGATTTTCAAAACATGATCTTTACTATGATCAAAATAATAAAAGAAGAAATCCAGGAGAAGTTAAATAACCACATCAAAACTAATTTAAACAGGTACACAAGAGGCACATGGAGGAGATGAGAAAAGCAGTTGAAGAAACAAAAATAAGCATAGAGCAGTTAAAATAATCTCAAGCAGAGTTTAAACTCAAAGACAAGCTATCTTTAACCCAGAACTCAACACATAGTCTCATCAGCAGAATTGACAAAGCAGAAAATAGAATATCAGATCTTGAAGAGAGAATGGAAGAACAAGCCAGTTCAATTGAAGAAGTGGTTAAAGCTACTTGTGAGGAATATTCAAGAGTTATGGGACACCTTGAAGAAACCTAAAGTGTACATTCATGGAATACTAGAACAAGAATCCCAAAATACCACACCTGAGAAAATTTTTGAAATTATCATAAAAGAAAACTTTCCTCATCTAAAGAAAGTGAGGCCCATCCAAAAATAAGAGTCATTCCGCACCCCAAACAGATGTGACCAAAATAGAAACTCACCAAAGCAAATAATACTCAAAATATTACACATACAAGACAAAGAGAATGTGCTGAGAGCTTCAAGAGAAAATAAAAACCCAAGTCACCTTAAAGGTAAACCTATTAAAATAACAAATGATTTTTCAATGGAAACAGTAAAAGCAAAAAGAGTTTGGAGAGACATACTCAAATATTGAATGAGCATAAAAGTCAACTCATCAAAACTATTAGTCAAGATTGAGGGTGAAAGAAAAATTTCCACTATAAAGACAACTCGAAGGCTTACATGACCACCAAACAGGCCTTCAAAAAATGCTAGAAAAGATACTCAAGCTTGAAGAAAAGAAAAAACAAATCCAGGAAGACAGAATGGAAGTTTAATACCACCACAACCTACAAGCTAAATAATATACTTATGAAAGCCACTAAATACAAAAAAAGTCAGGAATCAAAAGTAATTTCTCCAAGTAATGTCAATGGAATTAACTCACCAATCAAAAGACACAGATTACAAACAGATTAGAAATTAAAACCCAGGAAACACAATTTACCACAAAAGATAGGCACATTCTAAAAGTAAAAGGCAGATCAAAAATTCTTGAAGCTAATGGAACCAGGAAACAAGCAGGGGTCGCAATTATGGAATCTGACAAAGTGTACTTCAAATTAAAGAAAAATCATAGAAGATATAGAATGATACTACATTTAAGTCACAGGAACAATTCACTAGCAAGACTTCACAATACTGAACATACATTCACCTAATATGGGCTCCTCCAGATTCACTAAGCAAACACTATAACGTCTAAAATAAGAAATCAATCCCAAATGACAATGCTTGGAATATCAACAGAGACACACTGGAACTAAATCAAACCCTTACTGAAATGGACCTAACAGATCTCTATTGAACCTTCCTTCAAAGCACCAAGAAACACACATTGTTCTCAGCAGCCTATGGAACTTTATCCAAAATAGGCCACATATCGGACCACAAAATGAATCTCTACATATAACTGAAAGTTGAAATTATAGCCTGTATCCTGTCAGAACACCATGGTCTAAAACTTGACATCCACAATACAACAAATACAGAAAATACACTAACTCTTGGAAATTAAACACTATGATTCTGAATGAGAAATGGGTTCAGAAAGAAATCAAAGGGGAAATTCAAGATTTCCTTGAACCAAATGATAATGAAAATACAACATATCAAAATCTCTGGGAAACAATGAAGCTGTCTTTAGAGGTAAGTTTATAGCTCTTAATGCCTATAAAAAAATGAAACTGGTACAAGTAAATAACTTGGCAATGTAGCTTAAAGCTTTAGAGACACAAGAGCAATCCAATCTCAAAAGCAGTAGGAGAGAGGAAATTAGCAAAATCAGGGGAGAAATATCCAAAATTGAGATAAGGAAAATGATATAAAATAATCAATCAGATGAAAAGCTGGTTCTTTGAAAAAAAATCAATAAGATTGATACACTCCTAGCTACATTAACCAAAGTCAAGAAAAAAACCCAAATTAACAAAATTAGAAATGAAAATGAAGTTAACACAACTGATACCCAAGAAATTCAGAGAATTAACATCATATTTCAAAAATTTATACTCCATGAAATTTGATAATGCAAAAGAAGTGGATGAATTTCTGAGTAAGCACAACTTACCTAAATTGAATCAGGAAGTTTTGAATTATTTAAATAGTCCTACAACATATGAGGAAATCAATGAAATAATCTTGAATCTTCGCAGCAATAAATGTCCTGGACCAGATGGATTCAGCACAGAATTCTGCCAGACATTTAAAGAACAACTTACACCACTACTACTTAAACTATTCCACAAAATAGCAAAGGAAGGAACACTTCCAAATTCTTTCTACAAAGCTAATATAATACTAATCCCAATTTCTAATAAAAATACACTTAAAAAAGAAAAACTAGGTGTCACATTACTTTCTTGCAGTCCTTGATGGAGGCCTATTTTCTCTACTGTAACATGGTCACCTCTCTCCTTGTTTCTGGTGTGACCCTCCAACCCCATCTCTCCTGTTCATAATCCTTGCAATTACTGTAGGTAATACATAGATTTACCTATGAGTGTCTCAAGGTGAGCTGGGTGGGTTTGGTACTAGGAGCCACCTATGTTCACAGATATTTGTTCCTGATCATTTACAACCAAGGGGGTATGAACTCACCAGAAGGGGAGGGCATATAGTCTGGCAGATTAAAAAATAACCATTTTGCAAATGGGTGATTGACCCCTCCCATTGCCAAATGCCATATGACCCTGCGATTCCACTTTTGGGTATAAGTATTACATCTACCCTTGAATGTGCTCTTATAATAAGACTCCAGTTTAACAGCTTTTTGTCTCTGGCCAGGGGGCGACATACAGTGTCCAGCAGGATGGAGTGAAGGGCATTGCAGAAGCAGCAAAACTGCAAAAGAAAATCAACAAACCACAATCCAGAACTTCAGAGACTCTATATCAACCACCTAGAACTAGGCCAGCCTAATCTCTCCCCATCCTGAAGCTCAGGGACATTTGGGGAAGAGGGGGCGGTAAGAGTGTAAGAGCAAAAGGATGGGAGGAACAATGATATGCAAGATACTCCACACAAGTTAGGGCTGAAGCAATCATAATTGGACATTGCATGCCCGGGGCAATGTCCAACACACTATTGACCTCACAAAGTCTAGCATCTGCTAAAGGCACCAAGATCCTTGAAGGCAAGGGATTGACAGCCATAGTAGTGTTCCTATGCTTAAGGGCAACACAGGAAAGGGTTCAGGGAAATGCCACTGGGTCCTTGTACGTCATCGTAGAGGAGGCCCAGAGGAGAGTCAGGGATGCACAAGAAAGAACTCTGGGAATTGGGGCGGGAGGCACGGGGGGATGGGGAAGGAGAGGAGAGGGGAGGGGGAACAGGGGGTTCGGGGGGAGGAGGAGGGAGGGAGGGAACTGGTGTACCTATTAAGTTTGTATGAGCTGAAATAAAAATAAAAAATGTATGATAAAAAAATTCATGTCATGAAACAAGTACAAATTAGTTATTTTAATTACAAATGGAATAATAATAATTTATTTTGAATTTTAAACTTAATGTACCTTGGATGTCTTTCTATGTTAGCAAATCTAAAGCTGCATATACATTTATCATGTTTCCCATTGATAAATATTTTGTTTGCTTTCTGTTTGGCTGGAATGTTGATGTGAAATAAATGAATTAGAAGTTAAAAAAAAACGAAAAACTTTAGGCCATTCTCTTTGATGAACACTGATGCAAAAATTCACAGCAAAATCTTAGGAAATTGGACTCAAAAACATATCAAAAAGATCATTCACTTTTATCAAGTAGGCCTTATCCCAGGCACACAAGGTTGGATCAACATATGCAAATCAGTAAATGTAATCCATCATATAATCCAATCCAAACTCTGAGACCACATGATACTCCAGATAGATGCAGAAAAAGCTTTTGAAAAAATCCAATAGCCTTTTATAATCAAACCATAGAGACAGTTGTAATGAATGGAACTTATATCAACGTAATAAAAGCTGTATACAGCAAGCCAACAGCAAGGATTATGATCAATGGGGAAAAAGTTGAAGCATTCCCTCTTTGATCAGGAACTAGACAAGGCTGTCCACTCTCACCACTTCTATTCAATATTTTACTTGAAGTCCTAGCTGGAGTCATAAGACAAAAGAGGGAGATAAAGGGATTCAAATTGGCAAGGAAGAAGTCAAGATATCTCTTTTGCAGATGACCTGATCATATACCTGAGTGATCCTAAAAACTCCACCAGGAAACTCCTGGAACTAATACATAAGTTCAGCAGAGTGGCAGGTTAAAAACTAAATGTGCAAAAATCAGTGGCCTTCCTATATAGCAAGGATGAAAAAAGTGAAAAAGTCTTAAGAGAAACAATTCCTCTTACAATAGCCCCTAAAAAATGAAATACGTTGGTATAAATCTAACTAAAGAAGTGAGAGATCTTTATAATGAGAACTTTAAAACCCTAAAGAAATTACAGAAGACAACAGAAGGTGGAAAGATCTCTCATGCTCTTGGGTTGGCAGAATCAACATCATAAAAATGACCATCCTACTAAAAGCCATATACAGATTCAATGCTATAACAATCAAAATTCCCAAGCAATTCTTTAAGGAAATTGAACAATCTCAAAATTCATATGGAGGCACAAAAGACCCAGGATAGCGAAAACAATCCTGAGTAACAAAAACATTGCTTGAGGTATCACCATAACAAACCTTAATCTATACTACAAATCCATAGTAGTAAAGACAACCTGGTACTGGCTTCAAAATAGACAGGTAGATCAATAGATAAGGATTAAAGACCCAGATATAAGCCCATACAATTATGGCCACTTGATGTTTGACAAAGTGGCCCAAAAAATTCAATGGAAAAAGAATAGCATCTTCAACAAATGGTGCCAGTGAAACTGGATATCCACATGCAGAAGATTAAAACTGGACTTGTCACCATGCACAAAAATTATATATATATATATAAGATCTTAATATTAGGCCAATAACTGTAGAAACCCTAGTTGAAAGTGTGAGGAACTCCCTCGAGGTGATTGGGCTAGGTCAACAGTTCCTAAACAGAAATCCAATAGCACAGGCACTAGAACCAACACTCAATAAACGGAATCTTCTGATATTAAAGGGCTTCTGTTCATCTAAATAGATTGTAAACCAAACAAAAAGGCAACCCACAGAATGGGAGTAAATCTTCACCAACCACATATATGATAGAGCTCTATTATCTAGAGTGCACAAAGCACTTTAAAAACTAAACACCAGGGAGAAAAATAGCCCAATTAGAAAATGGGCCTCAGAACTCAAAAGAAACTTTTCCAGGGATGATATCAAAATGTCTAACATAGATCTTAAAAAATGCTCCACATCCCTAGCCATCAGGAAAATGCAACTCAAAACTACCCTGAGATATCATCTCACCCTGGTCAGCATGGGGAAAATCCACAATACAAACGACACTAAATGCTCAAGAGGATGTGAAGAAAAGGGAATTCTCATACATTGCTGGTGGGAATGCAAGCTTATACAACTACTTTAGCGATCAGTATGGTCATTTCTTTAAAAAGTTAAAGAGTTATGCCACTGAAATGCAATATGACCCTGCTATACAACTATTGTGAATAATTCCCCATAATGTAGACATTCCCTACAGTGACATGAGCACAAACATGTTCATTTATAATAACAAAGTCATGGAATCGACCCAAATGCCCAACAGTTGATGATGGGATAATGAAAATGCGGTACATTTTTACAATGGGCTAGTTACTACCCAGCCATCAGAAAAGATGAGTTAATGAAATTTGCCAGGAAATGGATGGAATTAGAAAAAAAATTATATTGAAGGAAGTATCCCAGATACAGAAATTAGATACCAAGTTCCAAACCCATTTAATGACATTTTCAAAGGTAAATTCTCTGTAACAATCACTGAAGTTGCAAAGGATTATTAACAGGAGGGAAGAAGGAGATAGGGGATCATGCTTCAGTAGAGAAAATAGATCATGGGCAAGTATTGGCTGTATGTAGCCAGACATCTGATATAGCTCACTCTAACTTTCCTTCCTGGTCACTTGGGACTGAACAGGTTTGATCTCACCAATCAGGGAGGATATAGGGACTGGCGAATAGAGGGTAACCATCTGACAAATTGGACACTGACACCTTCTTCTTTTTTTTTTTAATGCATGGGGATATGCATGTGCTTGAGTGTGGCTTCACATGGGCACATGTACATTGGGTGTCTTCCTCAATGGCTTTTCCACCTTAACTTTTTTTTTTCATTGGGTTTTTTTTTTACATTTTTTATTATTATGTCAGCTCATACAAACTTAATAGGTACACCAGTTTCCTCCCTCCTTCCTCCTCCCCAAGAACCCCCTGTTCCCCTCACCTCACCCTTCCCTCCCCATCCCCCCATGCCTCCGGCCCCAATTCCCAGAGAGTCCTTTCTTGTGCATGCCTGATTCTCCTCTGAGCCCTCCTCTCCGATGACGTACAAGGACTCAGTGGCCTTTCCTTGAACCCTTTCCCGTGTTCCCCTTAAGTATAGGAACACTGTTGTGGCTGCCAATACTTTGCCTGCAAGGATCTTGGTGCCTTTAGCAGATGCTAGACTTTGTGAGGTCAATAGCGTGTTGGACATTGCTTCGGCCCTAACTTGTGTGGACTATCTTGCAAATCATTGCTCCTCCCATCCTTTTGCTCTTACACTCTTACCGCCCCCTCTTCCCCAAATGTCCCTGAGCTTCAGGATGGGGAGAGATTAGGCTGGCCTAGTTCTAGGTGGTTGATATAGAATCTCTGAAGTTCTGGATTGTGGTTTGTTGATTTTCTTTTGCAGTTTTGCTGCTCCTGCAATGCCCTTAACTCCATCCTGATGGGCATTGTATGTCACCCCCTGGCCAGAGACAAAAAGCTGTTAAACTAGAGTCTTGTTATAAGAGCACATTCAAAGGTAGATGTATTAAAAGTAGGAAACCACAGTGAGGGACGGGTCTATCACCCATTTGCAAAATGGTTACTTTTTATCTGCCAGAGTATATGCCCTCCTCTTCTAGTGACATCATACCCCCTCAGTAGTAAATGATCAGGAACGAAAGTCTGTGAACTTAATCAGATGTCTCATTACTTATTTGAGTCCTTAATGGAGGCCTATTTTCTCTGCTGTAACATGGTCCCCTCTCTCCTTGTTTCTGGTGTGGCCCTCCTACCCCATCCCTCCTGTTCATAATACTTGCAATTACTGTAGGTATTACAGAGATTTTTCTTTGAGTGTCTCTAGGTGGGCTGGGTGCGTTTGGTACTAGGAGCCACCTATTAGGGAGTAAATATGGTGCTTAATTTTCTGGGTCTGGGATACTTCACTTAATATAATTGTTTCTAATGACATCCATTTCCCGGCAAATTCCAGTAATTCATCATTTTTGGTGGCTGAGTAGTACTCCATTGTATAGATGTACCACTTTTTCCTTATCCACTCGTCAACTGTTGGACATTTGGGTTGATTCCATGACTTTGCTATTGTAAACAGTGCTGTTATGAAAATGGTCGTGCTTGTGCGATTGAGGTGAACCTCTGCTCCATGGGGGATTATTCCCAAAAGTGGAATAGCAGGGTCAAATGGCATTTCAATCTTTAATTTCTTTAAGATTCTCCAGACGGCTCGCCAGAGTGGCTGTATGAGCCTGCATTCCCACCAGCAATGTAGTAGAGTTCCCCTCTCTCCACATCCTCTTCAGCATTTGGTGTTGTTTGCATTGTGGATTTTTGCCATCCTGACCGGGGTGAGATGATGTCTCAGGGAGGTTTTGATTTGCATTTCCCTGATGGCTAAGGAAATGGAGCATTTTTTAAGATATTTGTTAGACATTTTAATATCATCTATGGTAAAATTTCTTTTGAGTTCCAGGGCCCATTTTTTAATTGGGCCAGTGTTTTCCTTGGTGTTTAGTTTTCTAAGTTCTTTGTGCATTCTGGACAGCAGAGTTCTATCAGATATGTGGTTAGTGAAGATTTTCTCCCATTCTGTGGGTTGCCTTTGAGCTCATGTGACAATCTCTTTATCTGAAAAGAAGCTCTTTAATTTCACAAGATCCCAACTGTTGAGAGTTGGTAGCAGTGACTGTGCCATTGGATGTCTGTTTAGGAAGTGTTGGCCTAGCCCAATCAGCTCGAGGGAGTTCCCTATCCTTTCAACTATGGTTCTTATAGTCTCTGGCCTGATATCAAGGTCCTTGATGCATTTGGAATTAAGTCTTGTACATGGTGACAAGTACGGGTCCAGCTTTAATCTTCTGCATGTAGAGATCCTGTTTTGCCAGCACCATTTGTTGAAGATATTGTTGTTTTTCCATTGGATTCTTTGGGCCCCTTTGTCAAAGACCAAATGGCTGTAATTTTGTGGGCTTATATCTGGGTCTTCAATCCTTATCCATTGATCTGTGTGTCTATTTTGGAGCCAGTCCAGGCTGTCTTTATAACTATAGATTTGTAATATAGACTTAGGTTTGGTATGGTAATACCTCCAGCAGTGTTTTTGTTACTCAGGATTGTCTTTGCTATTGTGGGTCTTTTGTGCCTCCATATGAACTTTGAGATTGTTTGGTCAACTTCTTTGAAGAATTGCTTTGGGATTTTAATTGGTATAGCATTGAATTTGTATATTGCCTTTTGTAGGATGGTCATTTTTACGATGTTGATTCTGCCAATCCAGGAACAAGGGAGGTCTTTCCACCTTCTGGTGTCTTCTGCAATTTCTTTCTTTAGGGTTTTAAAGTTTTCATTGTAAAGGTCTTTTACCTCCTTGGTTAGGTTTATACCAAGGTATTTCATTTTTTAGGGGCTATAGTAAATGGGATTGTTTCTCTCAAGGCTTTTATACTTCTTTCATTCTGGGCATTTAGGAAGGCCTCTGATTTTTGTACATTTATTTTGTATCCTGCCACCCTGTTGAACATTTGTATTAGTTCCTGGAGCTTCCTGGTGGAGTTTTTGGGATCCCTCAGGTATAAGATCATGTCATCTGCAAATAGGGATAGCTTGACTTCTTCCTTGCCGATTTGAATCCCCCTTATGTCCCTTTCTTATCTTATGGCTTCAGCTAAGACTTCAAGTACAATATGGAATAGAAGTGGTGAGAGTGGACAGCCTTGTCTAGTTCCTGATTGAAGTGAGAATGATTCCAATTGTTCCCCATTGAGCATAATCCTTGCTGTGGGCTTGTTGTATACAGCTTTTATTATATTGATAAAGGTTCCTTCCATTCCTACTGTCTCTAGAGTTTTGATCATAAAAGGCTGTTGGATCTTGTCAAAAGCTTTTTCTGCATCTATCGAGAGTATCATGTGGTCTTGGACTTTGGACTGGTTTACGTGATGAATTACATTTATTGATTTGCATATGTTGAACCAACCTTGTGTGCCGGGGATGAAGCCTACTTGGTCCCCGTGAATGATCTTTTTAATGTGTTTTTGAATCCCATTTGCTAAGACTTTGTTGAGAATCTTTGCGTCTGTGTTCATCAGAGAGATCGGCCTATAGTTTTCTTTTTTAAGTGAATCTTTACTAGGTTTTGGGATTAAAACGATATTAGCTTCATAGAAGGAAAAAAAAAAAAAGAAAACAAAAAAAAAAAAGAAGGAATTTGGTAGTGTTCCTTCCTTTGCTATTTGATGGAATAGTTTAAGGAGTATTGGTGTTATTAACTCCTTAAATATCTGGAAGAACTCTGTGCTGAATCCATCTGGTCCAGGACATTTTTTGGTAGGAAGATTCGACATTACTGCTTCAATTTCCTTATATGTTATAGGACTATTTAAATAATTAACAACTTCCTGATTCAATTTAGATAAGTTGTGTTTACTTAGAAATTCATCCAGCCTTTTCACCCCACCCCGCTCCGCTGGTCAGGACGTATTGGGCCACAAAATGAATCTACACATATACAAGAAAGTTGAAATTCTAACCTGTGCCCTATCAGACCACCACGGCCTAAAGTTGAACATTCACAACACAACAAACAAGAGAAAATACACTAACTCCTGGAAACTTAACACTATGATACTGAAGGAGAACTGGATTCAGGAAGAAATTAAAAAGGAAATTCAAGATTTCCTGAGAGTGAATGATAATGAATATACAACTTACCAAAATCTTTGGGACACAACGAAAGCTGTTCTAAGAGGTAAGTTCATAGCTCTTAATGCCTACATCAAAAAAATGGAAACATCAGAAATAAACAACTTAACAATCCAGCTTAAAGCTTTAGAGAAACTAGAGCAATCTGATCCCAAAAGTAGTAGAAGAGAGGAGATTAGCAAAACAAAGGGAGAAATATCTGAAATCGAGATTACGAAAACGATAGAGAAAATCAACCAGTCAAAAAGCTGGTTCTTTGAAAAAACTCAATAAGATTGATACACCCCTAGCTAAATTAACCAAAAGCAAGAGAGAGAAAACCCAAATTAACAAAATTAGAAACGAAAATGGAGTTATCACTACTGATATCAAGAAATCCAGAGAATTATAGCATCATATTTCAAAAACTTATACTCTGTGAAGTTTCACAACACAGAAGAATGGATGAATTTCTAAGTAAACACAACTTACCTAAATTGAATCAGTAAGTCGTGAATTATTTAAATAGTCCTATAACATATGAGGAAATTGAGGAAGTAATCTCGAATCTTCCCACCAAAAAATGTCCTAGACTAGATGGATTCAGCACAGAGCTATACCAGACATTTAAGGCGTTAATAACACTAATACTCCTTAAACTGTTCCATGAAACAGCAAAGGAAGGAACACTACCAAATTCCTTCTATGAAGCTAATATCGTTTTAATCCCACAACCTAGTAAAGATTCACTTGAAAAAGAAAACTGTAGGCCAATTGCTCTGATGAACATAGATGCAAAGATTCTCAACAAAGTCTTAGCAAATCGGATTCAAAAACATATCAAAAAGATCATTCACGGGGACCAAGTAGGCTTCATCCCCGGCACACAAGGTTGGTTCAACATACGCAAATCAATAAATGTAATTCATCATGTAAACCAGTCCAAAGTCCAAGACCACATGATACTCTCGATAGATGCAGAAAAAGCTTTTGACAAGATCCAACAGCCTTTTATGATCAAAACTCTAGAGACAGTAGGAATAGAAGGAACCTTTATCAATATAATAAAAGCTGTATACAACAAGCCCACAGCAAGGATTATGCTCAATGGGGAAGAATTGGAAGCATTCCCACTTCGATCAGGAACTAGACAAGACTGTCCACTCTCACCACTTCTATTCAATATTGTACTTGAAGTAGTAGCTGAAGCCATAAGAAAAGAAAGGGGCATAAAAGGGATTCAAATCGGCAAGGAAGAAGTCAAGCTATCCCTATTTGCAGATGACATGATCTTATACCTGAGGGATCCCAAAAACTCCACCAGGAAGCTTCTGGAACTAATTGAGAAGTTCAGCAGGGTGGCAGGATACAAAATAAATGTACAAAAATCAGAGGCTTTCCGATATGTCCAGAATGAACGAAGTGAAAAAGCCCTGAGAGAAACAATCCCACTTACTATAGCCCCTAAAAAAAGAAATACCTTGATATAAACCTAACCAAGGAGGTAAAAGACCTTTACAATGAAAACTTTAAAACCCTAAAGAAAGAAATTGCAGAAGACACCAGAAGGTGGAAAGACCTCCCTTGTTCCTGGATTGGCAGAATCAACATCGTAAAAATGACCATCCTACAAAAGGCAATATACAAATTCAATGCTATACCAATCAAAATCCCAAAGCAATTCTTTAAAGAAGTTGACCAAACAATCTCAAAGTTCATATGGAGGCACAAAAGACCCAGGATAGCAAAGACAATTCTGAGTAACAAAAACACTGCTGGTGGTATCACCATACCAAACCTTAGTCTATACTACAAATCCATAGTTATAAAAACAGCCCTGACTGGCTCCAAAATAGACACACAGATCAATGGATGAGGGTTGAAGTCCCAGATATAAGCCCACAAAATTACAGCCATTTGGTCTTTGACAAAGGGGCCCAAAAATTTCAATGGAAAAAGAACCATATCTTCAACAAATGGTGCTGGCAAAACTGGATCCCCAAATGCAGTAGATTAAAACTGGATCTCCAAATGCAGTAGATTAAAACTGGATCTCCAAATGCAGTAGATTAAAACTGGACCCCTACTTGTCACCATGTACAAGACTTAATTCCAAATGGATCAAGGACCTTGATATAAGGCAAGAGACTACTAAAAACCATAGGTGAAAGGGTAGAGAACTCCCTCGAGTTGATTAGGCTAGGCCAACAGTTCCTAAACAGACATCCAATGGCACAGTCACTGCTACCAACTCTCAACAGTTGGTATCTTGTGAAATTAAAGAGCTTCTGTTCAGTTAAAGAGATTGTAACACAAGCTCAAAGGCAACCCACAGAATGGGAGAAAATCTTCACTAACCACATATCTGATAGAGCTCTATTATCCAGAGTGCACAAAGAACTTAGAAAACTAAACACCAAGGAAACTAATGGCCCAATTAAAAAATGGGCCCTGGAACTTAACAGAAACTTTACCAGGGATGAAATTAAAATGTCTAACAAATATCTTAAAAAGTGCTCCACTTCCTTAACCATCAGGGAAATGCAAATCAAAACTTCCCTGAGATATCATTTCACCCAGGTCAGAATGGCAAAAATCCACAATACAAACAATACCAAATGCTGGAGAGGATGTGGAGAGAGGGGAACTCTACTACATTGCTGGTGGGAATGCAGGCTCATACAGCCACTCTGGCGAGCCGTCTGGAGATTCTTAAAGAAATTAAAGATTGAAATGCCATATGACCCTGCTATTCCACTTTTGGGAATAATCCCACATTCAGCAAAACACAACCATGTTCATAGCAGCACTGTTTACAATAGCAAGTCATGGAATCACCCAAATGTCCAACAGTTGACGCGTGGATAAGGAAACTGTGGTACATATATACAATGGAGTACTATTCAGCCATCAAAAAGGTTGAATTACTTGAATTTGCGGGAAATGGATGTTATTAGAAACAATTATATTAATTGAAGTATTCCAGACACAGAAAATTAAGTGCTGTATGTACTCCCTAATAGGTGGCTCATAGTACCAAACCCACCCAGCCCACCTAGAGACACTCAAAGATAAATCTCTGTAATATCTACAGTAATTGCAAGGATTATGAACAGGAGGGATGGGGTAGGAGGGCCACACTGGAAACAAAGAGAGAGGGGACCATGTTACAGCAGAGAAAATAGGCTTCCATCAAGGACTGAAAGTATATAATGAGACATCTGGTTATGTTCACAGACTTTTATTCCTGATCATTTACAACTGAAGGTGTATGATCTCACCAGAAGGGGAGGGCATATAGTCTGGCAGATAAAAAGTAACCATTTTGCAAATGGGTGATTGACTCCTCCCTCACTGTGGTTTCCTACTTTTATTACATCTACCTTTGAATATACTCTTATAACAAGACTCTAGTTTAACAGCTTTTTATCTCTGGCCAGGAGGTGACATACAATGCCCATCAGGATGGAGTGAAGGGCATTGCAGGAGCAGCAAAACTGCAAAAGAAAATCAACAAACCATAATCCGGAACTTCAGAGACTCTATATCAACCACCTAGAACTAGGCCAGCCTAATCTCTCCCCATCCAGAAGCTCAGGGACATTTGGGGAAGAGGGGGCGGTAAGATTGTAAGAGCACAAGGATGGGAGGGCAATGATATGCAAGATACTCCACACAAGTTAGGGCCGAAGTAATCATAATTTGCCTTTGCATGCCCTGCGCAATGTCCAACACACTTTTGACCCCACAAAGTCTAGCATGTGCTAAAGGCACCAAGATCCTTGGAGGCAAGGGATTGACAGCCACAGTAGTGTTCCTATGCTTAAGGGGAACACAGGAAAGGGTTCAGGGAAATGCCACTGGGTCCTTGTACGTCATCGGAGAGGAGGGCCCAGAGAAGAATCTGGCATGCACATTAAAGTATTCTCCGGGGATTGGGGGAGATGCACTGGGGGATGGAGAGTGAGGGGTGAGGGGAGAGGAAGCAGGAGGAGTTGGGGGAGGAGGAGGGAGGGAGGGAAACGGTGTACCTATTAAGTTTGTATGAGCGGAAATAATAATAAAAAATATTAGAAAAAAAAAGAAACCATCAGCTATTAAATAAAATTCCCAATGTTGGGTGGGCACTGTTACTAACAAAAGAGAGGAAAAGAGAAAGCACAAACCAAGGCCCAGGCTTCATCTACATTGAGTGAAATGTATTCAGGGAATTCCATCATTGTAGTAGAAGTTTTCTTGTGGAATGGGAATCAGTGCTGTTATTCTTTTAGATACTAGGGTTGGAGCACAGGATTTGGGGGGGATGTGAATGAGAAATAAGGAGGGCGTGAAGGGGGGAGGAGGGGTTTCTGTTTGACCAGTTTGTTAGATCCATTAGCTGCTCCTGCAGTTTTCCTTAGCATGACCAAAGTCTTTTAGGTTGTCTATTTTCCTTATCAGATTCTGTTAACATTTCATGATGGGGTAATTTAGTGTTTGTGATCTGGTTCTGATCTATCAGGCACTACTTTATGAGTTGTTTGGTCAGGGAGGCCCTTAACACCCCCCTTTTTCCCCCGCCCGCATGTAAACAAATACAAGCTATTACTGCTGCTCTTGGATATCCATAAGAACTATCCAGAAAGGTCATATTGCTAAAAACACCACAAACTTTAATTGCAAAATGTAAAAAAAAAAAAAAAAAGTCAGGCAAGAATTGAGCTGAATTCCTCTCTCCTGGACAGTTTTTATAATGTTAGAAGGTGCTGTGTAGGCTGTTGTGTGAGAAAAGTCATTAACAGTTTTACTGTTGCTATAGTACTGGGTGGTATACTACTGACAGGCCAAATAAAATGTGTTCACTGTTGCAGTGATAACATGACTTTTATAGGACTTTTTGTTGGAATTGATAGCCATTAGTCAGTAGGGAATTCACACTTGTCACTGATAGCCTATTTGAAAGTCCATGACTGAGGTAGTCAGTCACAATTATTGAGAAAACTACAACTGTTCTCTTGTTAAATAGACATTGCATGGCTGTCAAATTGTCTTCTGAATATTTATATTTATAATCAGGTTAATGCTAACATCATGTCTATTTTAGAGAAACTTCTTTTGTGCAGTCAGTGATAAAGCTCATATCTGATCAAATTGCTGAGAATAAGTGAGTACTGAAAGCTCAGTCCTAAAGGTGACATTTGTGTTATATCACCAACTCCAAGGTTTAAGGAACATCACTATAAAGGGGGAGGAAAAATGCAACAGTCAGAATAAGGTTTGGAGTGTTTGAATGTAACATGACTATTATACTCATAAACTCCCAGAAGCTGTGATTACCTGAATAAGATTTGCACAGGAATGAGGCCTGTCATAGATGGAGGAAGGGGACTTGAGACCCCATCCATTCTTAAGGATCTCTGAGCAGTTAATGTTGCTCAGAGAAGACACAGTTTCTTTTCTGCTCTCACTGTAAACCAGTAAAATGGGTTCCTAACTTTGTAAACTGTCCAGGCCCATGAACCAGCGCCAGCTTGGACCTACAAAAGCAGGATTCTGAAGTTGGAGCCGTAGGAATTAAAAGTTTCAGGCTTTGGGTCAGAGGGGGTCTGCTATCATCCAAGTCAACTTTGTTGTAGTGTACAGGGGTTTTACAGTCAAGAAGCTGGGCCAAATTCTTTACAGGACTATGTAAAACACATACGTTTTGACTAACAAAGAGAAGTCAGGAGTGACACCCAATTGCCGTGGGGCAGACATAATTGCCAGGTATGCTAAACAGGCATGTCTCCTTGTTGCTAAAAGGGAATGGACAATGTATGCCTCAAAACAGTTACCTGTTTCTTGCATTAACATATCTTTAGATAAGCAGGAAAGGACTGATGGGGGGAGGAACAGCCCAGCCAGTTTCTAAGAGAAACAAAAATGTTCCAAATGACCTGGGAGTTTTCTCTACTCCAAAAGGGGAAGTTTGGCCTGTCTAGCAGACAAGAGGGAAACTCAACCGCCCAAGGGAGGAGTCATTCAATGGCCCTTCAGTTGCTAATGTATCATCCAGAGAGCAGACTTCTGGGCCTAGCAACACCCACAGTAAACAAATACATGGGTTTGCAATTTGATAGGTTGATAGGTGTATAGCCAAAACACAAGAGAGCATAGCTTCCTAAAATGGCAGGCATGATCTCCCTGAACAAAGGAAGAGTAAGGACATTTATTTATAGGTTGGAGTACACTTTGGAGGAGGATACATTATTGTACATGCTCACACTTCTGTGTAAGCACAGTTAAAGCACAAAGTTGAAGAAATGTGTCCACATACATCAGAGATCTTTTATCAGATAAATCTGATACATGCTTCTCTTCTGCTCACAGCCACTTGTAATCACCCCTTCCTTCCTCCTGCTGCTGCTGCTGTTGCTGCTACTACTGGGGAAAGGGATAACATGGGCGCCTTTAACAAATTCCAACCTTAATATATTTCATTTCTTATTCCTAAGGGGATTTATGGATAAAATTCATTCTTCTGTAGTTCCTTCTAGCTTAGTGGGAATATCGTACCTCTCTAAAAGGAGTGTTTGAATGTAACATGACTATTACTCATCAACTCTAGTTAGAGAGCCAAACTGTCTCTATGCCAAAATAAGTCTTAGAATAACCTCAGGTAATCTGTAACAACATAGCTAAAGTTTCCTCAGCAACATTTTCTGCAAATTTAAGTTACATTTAGCTATAACACAAACTGTAGAAAAGATCAATAAATTGACAACCCTAGTTTTACTAACCTTGAAAATATAAACTTGATACCCTGAAGGATCCAAGAGAACATTCCTGAAAACCAGTCACTTATTTGTTGAATCCAGGATAACTGGTTTCAAATCTTTTCAATGTGGGTCTCAACCTCAGCAGAAATGCTAATGTAAATACAACAAGAAGTGTTTGCAATAACATGAAGCCCTTTCTGTTCTGCCATGATGTAGACTAAAGCAATTCAGTTGTCAAGTTAAGGAATCTTTCCCTCTTTGTGGGCAGTCTCATTTGCTATTTGTTCCCGGGTAACTGACAGGTTCCTTGAGATATGTTTATGGGTTCCTAACCTCCTTCTATGGTCTAAAGCTGCCAAAAATGAATTAGCAGACATCTTTCCTGTTACCCAAGTAAATAGTCAGTCTTAAAAGTAATTCAAGTGAACTGCACTATATTTAGATTCATGAGACTGGCAAATATGTAGACATAGCAAGGTACCCCAGGGGACAAGTTCTCCCAATTCCCCAACTCCTCAGACATACATAAACCTATGGATTTTTCCAGAACCCCCACAAAAAGACATCCCATGTATGGGTGTAGGCTGCTGCTGATGTTGATATTGGGGAAAGAATACAACATGATCTGATAAACTGCACTTAGAAAGCTGGAGAAACAAACAGAAAAATCTTTATTTACCAGTAGTCCCAGGCAAGTTACTGCTTGAAAGTTCTAGATCCTGTCTTCTGGTTGTTTGCATCTTTTATAGGGCCCAGCAGATGGGCTGGGATAATAAGACTTTTGCATTTTATGCCAGTTAGGTGGGGATTTTTCAGAAGCTATTTTGTACTTGAAACCCACTTAACTTAGTGAAGCAGGAAATTCTTTGTGTATTTCTGCTCTTGTGGTTTCCTCCCTGCCAGGGAAAAGGCAGTCTTCACTAGGGCAAAACCACAATGCAGAACACAGAGCAAACTCAAGTCCTTTGGTTCTGTGCTCTCTTTATCATCTAGTATGATGAATCTAGGAAGGTTATGGCTTACAATTTAAGGGAAGAAAGAGTTGTTAGCAAGATTAAGTAAGGGCCCATATAAAGGTTAAGACGATCTTAATTTCCACATTTTTTGGATATACTCAATCCCATACTTCATAGGAGTGAAGTCCTATTGTAGTTTGTTTATATGCATATTCAGAATGGACATCACTTGCCTTAGATTAATTATATGTTTTACTTCCAATTCAATTCTCATACGCAAGCTAGAGTCAATTGCTTATGGAAAAAGCCTTCTATAAAACATTTCTAAGGAGTTAAGGTCAAGTTTCCCTTTCAGAGTGGCTCTAATGCAAATCAGACCATTAAGCAATATTCTATGAACTTCTTGATAGAGTTTGGGGAAGGTAACTTTAAGAGTATGCATGAACTCTTTCTGATTTTTCAGGTGACTGAAGCCTCCATGTTGTACACAATGTGCATTGTATCCCCAAAATCTTGGAAATTCCATGTATTACTTGGAAATAAAAAATGATCCATAATCCAAACCTTCAAATTATTTCCTACACAAGTCTCATAATTTTTTTTTTGCTTTCTCAGTTCTTCAAGAGAAGATTCTAAGTACCCAGTGGAAATGTACACAAAAGCTAACAGATATTTAAACCCTGTAGCAGCAATCAACATGATGGTAAAATCCACTTTCTAATCCTCCTAAGATAACATACCTGTAACTAGCACTGCTCTTTCTACTGGAGATACAGGTGACCTTGTTGAGTGTTATTCTGCTGAAAGTAACATTGTTCTGTTAGCTTAGCTATAATGGTATTAGTTAGGGTTCTCTAGAGTCACAGAATTCACAGAATGAATATATATGTTGGACCCTGAGACCCTCGCCCTAAAATTCACAAAGCAGGCCGGTTCAGGCCCACAGTATAGCCCTTGCTTGTAGTCATTCAGGCATCCATTGTTTATAGCCATCCAAGCATCCATTGTTAGTCATTGCTTAAAACTATGTACAGCTTTGAGCTTTTTACAGGTATTTCCCCACCCCTTAAGACCTCCAGCCCTTCAGTTCTGGAAAAGCAAGTTTGCACAAAGGGGAATTCCATCAATGAATGTCACCCAGAATGAACAGCCTGCGGTTAAGCAGGTGGACTGGAACGATCACCAAGAGCCAACTCCACCCGAGCTCTTGCCGACCAATGACTGTAAAGGTCATAGAAAATTCCTCAGCTAAGCAACCCCCCCTACCCCAAGACCCCTTAAAAACCCCTTGCCCGAGCTGCTCGGGGCCGCTTCAGTCTCTCCTGCGTGAGAGGTTGCTGGACCCGCCCGGCGTGTCGTTAAATAAAACCTCATGCTATTGCAGCGAGAAGGGTCTTGGTCTTTCTCTCGGTGGCCTCGTTCCTGACTGAAAGACGGGGGTCTTTCAATATATATATATATATATATATATATATATATGAAATTTCTTGAGTTGGCTTACAGATATGGCTGAGGTAGTCCAGTGAAGGCTGCCAGTAGCCGAGGTAGTTCCAACGATGGCTGCCAATAGCTAGCTGCTCAGTTCGTTAGTCAAGTGGGTGATGGCTGAAGGCTGGAGAACTAGAGTCTTAGTCTAGTTGAAGGCTAGAAGGTTGAAGAAACCGGGCGGCCGGAAGGAAGAACGATTCCTAGCACAGCTGCAAGAAGGCATCTGTGTTCTCCTTGATGGCTCCTTTTCATATGATGCAGTATTGGGAGAATCCTTTGAGAGCTTTGGAGTTCTGATAGGATCTGGGGTGTGTATAATCCTTTTAAGTAGTCTCAGTTGATCCTTTCCAGAGGTAGTCTCAGCCCAGCTTAATTAATACCGGGTGTGTCAAATTGACACCCAGGCTTAACTATCACAGTGATGTAGGTTGACTTATTTATTATTTCAGGAAGTCAGTGGTATAAAATGTTTCTGTAATATGTTGAAATATGAGCAACTTTAATAATTTCTATTTAAGACTATGTTTTTCTGGTAGCCAGCCCTTTCCCTCTGTTCCTACAGCCAAAGAAAGAGCCTACCCATTTTGCTTCCTCTGTGTCTTCCTTTAAGTAGGAGAGATCAAATTTTTAGAGAGGTAGGGAGGAAATCAAAGTAACTAAAGAAATAGCACTCACCATTGCTTACTATTACCTGTTTTCTGAATGTAACACTGTGGAGACCAAGAGACACCATTCTCAGAGGAAACTCCATTCCACTCACTCAGGGGCCTAAATAAACTTATCTGAGAGGGCAGCTTCTAAAAAGAAACCAATATGTCAACTGTAGTTTAGCTGTAGTTTATAGATGATTGTAAATGTATCTCTTGGCAAGAAACCCCTGGCACATAACACTCTAGAAGCAGGAATAAAAAAAACTCTTATGAACTGAGGCTAATTCTGAACATGTACTACTCCGAAGGAAACCACAAGCCCCAACTCAGAAAAGGGAGGCAAGTACAGACAAGGACAAGAGTTCAGATGCCCAAATGCCTTAGATTAAAAAACAGAGAGAAACTTGCACAAACAAGACCATTAGGAGTAAACGAGGCCATTAGGAGTCTAGTGTCTAGTTGTCCCAGATAAGAAATTAAGTCAATAGTTACTAATACTATTCTTAAGGTTTCCAATTTCTTGCCTGACAAACATGTAACCTGTAACCAGTCAGCTTGAGCCTTGCATGAGAAGACCCTAGACTCATTTCAAAGTGTATAAAACTTCCTGAAAGCTTTGTTCAGGGCTCCATTTTGCCTACTGCGCTGGGTACTGTGTGAGCCCTTGCTCGTGACTTCGTAATAAAATTCCTCTTGCTTTTACAACTGAGACGGCTCCTGGGTGTTATATAGAGATTTCCAGAGCACGGGCATAACAACACCTCTCTGCCTAACTGCCACAAATACTTCTTGGGAAAGGAATATCATGAAGGTCACTAACATAATTGCTGTTACCCATGTAAATAATCACTCACTCATACTCTTGTAAGGAGCTGTAATTAAACTCTGGATCACAAAAAAGAGGACATGAAAGAAGAGGGACTAGCTGGGAAGGAGAAAGAGGATCAGTAGGAATGCAAGAGGTACAAAAAAGGATAATGAAAATAAATATTATCAAACTACTTCATAAACATATATGAAGATGACATAGTGAAGCCCATTATTATGTAAACTTAAGATATGCTAATGAAAAAAGAAAATGTCCTTACTCTTAGTTTTAGGGACTAGATATTAATTTGTTTTAGGACAGCGTCTCATTATGTAGTCCTAGCTATGAAGACCAGACTATGACAGTAATCCTTTTGCTAATCCTCTTGCTTCGATCTCCCAAGACTGCAATTTCAGCCATGTCCCACCACAACTGGCAATGTCCTTATTCTTAGTAGGTATTTGTCAATGTTCTTATAAGTAAAAAGACATGACATCTGCCACTTATTCTTAAATAATAAAGAAATATAGAAGTAAACAGCAATAAGCATCTAGAAAAGAGTCAGAAATTGTTAGGGAAACAGTAGGTAAAATGCCTGCTGTGAAATCATGAGAAACTGACTTCAAATCCTCACAACCTTTGCAAAGTCAGACGTGGTAGCATGCATCTGTAAACCCAGAATTCCTATGACAAAATGAGAAGCAGAGACAAGAGAATACCTGGAGTTCAGCAATGTCTTCAATTTACAGTCCCAGTTGCTCTGTTAATTTGATAAAAAAAAAAAAGGAGGAGGAGAAAGGAAAAATGTCTGTACTGGGACCTTATGATGCCTGACTTTGTGGTGATAAACCATGGGCTTGTCCACATTTTTAGATATGTTTTCTGGTTGAGGGCTCAGTGGCCCACACAGTCCCCTTGGCCTGGGGCACAAGCAAAGTAGCTGAATTATGGACTTAAGAAGACCACCAAACCATGAAAGATGGGGGAAAATGTTCCCTGACCTATCTGAGTAAGGGAAATGTTCCCTGACTTGAGTAAGGAAAGCTGATATGGGAACCCATCCAGAGAGCCAAGCCCTAGGACTTGATCTCTGATTGGAAAGTATGAGTTGTGGCAGAATACTGGCTTCACTTGCATACTGCAAGTCTGCACTTGATGCAGTATAGGCCTGCCCTGAACCACACCCTTCTTGAATTTTCTCTGAGTGACTTATTCTTTCAGATTGGCCAATAAACAACCCTAAGTCTGTGCCGCATCTCCCCAATCTCACCTTCTGTTAAGGTTGCTGATATATGTTGATCTCCAAAGTCCAGCTCCCAGGAGAAGGAAGAAACTGAGGTACGAAGGACAGTGAGTGTCATATACACCCCATTCCCATCTTCATCCTCTGTCTTCCTATTCCTCCATTCTCCCATCCTGCCTTCTTCCCAACCTCCTTTCTTTTCATCTCCTCATGTTTCAATCTCTATCCTCTCATGTTCCCATTCCTACATCTGCCTATTATCTGCTCCAACACTACATTTCTCCTACCTTCCATCCCTTCCTTTTCACACTTTTTCCTTCTCACATTCTCTCATGCTTCCACACTACCCTCTTATCCCTTCACCCTTCTAGCATCATAAGTCATTCAATCACCCTACCACCCCCTTCATCCTTCAATGCCTCCACCACCTACCTTTTCATTTTTATTTCTCCCTACCTCTAACTTTTCCAGCTGTCCATTATCCTGTCTCTTTATCCTCCCATTCTATCTGCCCATCCTTCATTCCTCCATTCTCCTACCCCTTTAACTTCCTAAACTTCATCTCCCTATTCTCCCTACTCTCATCCCCTCTCCCCTCATCCCCTCCTCTCATCCTTCCATTCTTGTATCCCTCACTCCCCAACTATACCTTCCTTATTGCTATTATTTCCTAGCTAGGCCTTTATCATGCTTCATACATGTGTATATGAAAAGACTCCTTCCAGTATCTCTGATCTCAGGGTTTCTCCCTCTGTCTGGGCCCATGAACCAACATAAATCCTAATTTGCATGCAGGAAACAGAAATGGGAGTGGTAGGACTTGATCAGGCATCGGGTCAGAGGAAGCCTGCTGATGAAAAAACACAAAGATACCCATGACTCCAGTGGACCACTGAGTCTGGTTAGGACTGAAGGTGTATGTCAAAGGCGTTCTGCTGCTGTGAAATTCAAAAAATTTTAAATGTATAAAATGGAGGAAAGAATTAAATGAGGTGTATCAGAGGAAGCCCTCTCCCCCTCTTTAATTTTTAAATACCGTTTAATCATGTCATTAGCATGTTCAACAAGTTCTTGTCTTTGGGGATTATAGGGAATGCCTGTTATATCATATTGTTTAGTAAAATGCACAAAGGCATGAGATGTATAAATTGGTCTATTATCGGTCTTTAAAATCTGTGAAAAACCTAAAAAGGCAAACTGTTTATGAACAGGATGGTTATGTCCAACAATCAATGTGTTCTTTTTTTTTTTTTTTTTCCCCCGCCCCAATCAATGTGTTCTTAAATTGCGTAGCAGCAGAAAATATGTTAACAGGTTCTGGAAAATGTGACAACCAAATATATGATGTAAATTGTTTATATTTAGTAAAACTTTTTGGCAAAAACTGTTTTAACAAAGAACAATCTATTTACTTTTTAAGTTGATCTGAGTGACTAAAAATGAAAATGAATTACATTTTTTATTATAACATTTAAGATCAATTATAACAAAAGCCATATTATAACATCACTGAGCATGGTGATATACATCTATAATTTTAATATTTAGGAGGCAAAAGCAGGAGAAGGTCAGCTTAGTCTACACAGTCAGTTTGGGATACCCAGTTAAATCCCTGTCTTAAAAAGATAAAATATTAATTAAAATGAAATAAGATCATTTAGTTTGTCTTATTTAATACTTTTATATAAAGAGCCATAAAGAAAGTCAACAAATCATAATATAATTTTGAAAACTCAACATTAGGGAACTAGAACTGTATCTGAATCATTTGTATAGAGTTGTATCATGAAACAATAAAGGCTAATTATTATAGTTATATTTAATAATAATTTTATTAATTATAGAGATTTTTATTATTATTAATTATCTTAAACATAATAATAATATTAATTAATACTCAAGCCCTCATTTGGAACAAACTCCAAGTATCAGGGCTCAAAACATTAACCAGGTATAAGAAAAGGTACCAGATTTTAGTTTCCAAATTAAAAAGTAACAAGATATATATACATTTTTAAAGGTGTATGTGTGTATATATATATATATAAATATATATATATGAATGTGTCCTAGAATTTGAAATATAGGGTTACTATCATCTAAGTTAGAACATGTCTACTTCTGTCTATATTGTGTTTGTTTTTATAGACATATGAAGTTGAGTCCCTTTAAAATATCAAATTAATGTTGTAGCTCCCTCATTATTAATTTGAGTACTGGCTGGATCTAATTTATCTTAGGAGGAATAACATTATTAGAATATTGATTTATGTATGTATGTCTGTACTTTGTAGGACATGCTTCTGAATCTTTTTTGGAGCTATAATGAGTCCTGTATGAGTCAGTTGAAGATCACCAAATAAATTTTGTAAGGACCCTGTATGTACAAACTTTTGACATAAGATGGGGCTATTAGTCATCCCTTGGGGCAATATCTTTCTCAGTTTCCCATTGTAGAAGGGCAATGCTTTGTTGAGGTCTAGTGGAGATTTTCATGTCTCTTAGCTCTGCCTTAAATTGTAAGAGGTCACAAATGGGGCCAGTGGTCTGAGGCTATGACCAATGGATCTGTACCAGTATCCATGAGGCCAGACAATTGTTTCCCATTTATTTTTAAGGAAAGAGTAAGCCGTTCTTTAATCGTGTATATTATTTGAGGTGTCTCTAGGCCTTGGCTTGTTTTCCTTTAATTTTGTGGATGATATTAACATTTGAGTAATTTCTCTCTCTTGCCCATAGTAAATATTTTCAAAGGTGAGGAGGCCAAAATAATATTTTTTCTTATAATCAGCATCAATAGCTGCTGAATAAATAATTAAACCTCTCAAGGTTATGTTATTCTCCCTTAAAATCAATTTCAAATAACCTCTTGATAGGGGTTTCCAAACCTCAGTGGGAATCCCAACAACTTGTTTAGATATCAAAAAGACTCAGGAAGCAAGCCCCACACTTCCAGGGGTGGTCCTGGTGAGATTTGATATGCATTTTAGACCTCTGAGGAATTACAGATAGAGGGTGAAGGGGGCTTATTTGGGGATCCCTTTCAATGTCTGGCACAAGCAAAGACCACAGGCCCCAATGCCCACAAGAGATTTATTACAGGAGCAGAGTGGCAGTCTTGGCACCAGTGCACAGAGCAGCAGCAAGCTTTGTTTCCTCTGGGCTTATATAGAGTACAACCAGGAAGGCACTAGGAGCAACAGTCATTCTAGATTTTCTACTTTTTATAGGAATTCTACTTTTTAGAGGGAAAATACTTAGTTATGGAAGCATTTCTGGGAGAGCCAGAGTCTGCCTGCAGGAACATGTACACAAAGAAGGAGGAATCCGTTGCCAGGCCAGGTTGAGTGAAGAGCATGCATGCCCAACATGCATGCCCAGAGGTGTCATTTCATCCAGGAAGTAGTGCATTAACCGAACAGAGGGACTGTAATATACTTTAGTTTTTTAAGTCATTATATAACATACTTTCTGAGTAAACCATAAACTTTAAGAAACAAAGACTTGGGCTTTCTTAGATACACTTATATAGTCATTTTTAAGTGTATACCTTATAATTTAAGATATTGTAGCTCTCAATTTACTTATTTATTTTAGCATTAAGCAATCATAAAATTTTTATCTTTAAAATACATGAGCCTTGTAACACAAACATAACAGAAAACTTTTGATTTAAGATAAAAAGATTTAAATCCCATTTTGAAATGAAAATGTTAAATAAAATTATTTATAATTTTATTTAATTGTAGTACTTTAAATATCCTTCAGAGCCAAATGTATAGATGAATTATAACACAAGATAGTAAAAGTTCTTTTAAATTTACAGAGATGAAGACATTATCAAATATGGAATAAAGAAGCAGTACATGATTGTGGAGAGAAATATAAAAGGGAAAATCAAAAATTCTTTGGCCTCAGAAATTGCTGGCAGGCAATAAAAATGCCCACTTCCCTACCATTCTCCGGAATTCCCCTCTGGAATGCCATTTGCCCAGAGGGCCTGCAAGAACCCTACATGTTGATAAGACTGTAAAACGCTGCCAGCTAAACTGCTTTGGTGGGGCTTGCAACCTCCTTTGTCCCTTGTGTATAAAAACTGTATGGAGATGTAATTCAGGGCTGCACATACATTACCCTGCCCATGTGTGTAAACCCTGATACCATTCTCTTTCTCTCTCTCTCTCTCTCTTTCTCTCTCTCTCTCTCTCTCTCTCTCTCTCTCTCTCTCTCTCGCTCTCTCCAATAAAACCTTTCAGTTATTAATTTTAACTTTTGGTCTATGGTGAATCTGTGGATGACACCCCACACCTGTAATATCCTGGGGTTTCCCCCAGATGAGGCTGGATTAATTAATTTTCTATCTATCTATCTATCTATCTATCTATCTATCTATCTATCTATCTATCTATCTATCTATCTATTTTTATTATTATTTCCGCTCATACAAACTTAATAGGTAGACTGGCTCCCTCCCTCCCTCCTCCTCCCCCCGAACCCCCTGCTCCCCCTCCCCTCACCCCTCCCTCCCCGTCCCCCAGTGCCTCCCACCCCAATTCCCAGAGACTCCTTTAATATGCATCCCTGACTCTCTTCTGGGCCCTCCTCTCTGATGACGTACAAGGACCCAGTGGCATTTCTCTGAACCCTTTCCCGTGTTCCCCTTAGAGCATAGGAACACTACTGTGGCTACCAATCCCTTGCCTCCAAGGATCTTGGTGCCTTAGCAGATGCTAGACTTTGTGAGGTCAATAGTGTGTTGGACATTGCACAGGGCATGGAAAGTCCAATTATGATTGCTTCGGCCCCAACTTGTGTGGAGTATCTTGCAAATCATTGCTCCTCCCATCCTTTTGCTCTTACACTCTTACCGCCCCCTCTTCCACAAATTTCCCTGAACTTCCGGATGGGGAGAGATTAGTCTGGCCTAGTTCTAGGTGGTTGATATAGAGTCTCTGAAGTTCTGGATAGTGGTTTGTTGATTTTCTTTTGCAGTTTTGCTGCTCCTGCAATGCCCTTCACTCCATCCTGCTGGGCACTGTATGTCACTCCCTGGTCAGAGACAAAAAGCTATTACATCTACCCTTGAACGTGCTCGTATAATAAGACTCCAGTTTAACGGCTGTATTAATTTTCGAGGAGCTGAAGGAAAGGCTTCTTTCTATAGCTGGAACAGAAAAAAAAGGTCCCCTACAGTCTCTTCCCTTGAGAAGCCAAAGGAAAGGCTTCTCTCTATGGTTGAAGCCAAAGGAAAGGCTCCCTTATAGCAGGGCATCTGTAAGCTTTGACCAACCTCATAGTCTGTGCCTAATTGGGTGGATTTTTGGACCCTGCAACATCTGGGGGGTCATCTGGGATAAGAGGGCTCAGCCCAATTCAACTCACTTTCTGACCAGCTTTGGGGCACTGTATTGTGAGGTTCAGATACACCCAACACCAATAAAGATGCACCACACAGAAATTGGGTGAAGAAAAGCTTTACTACAAAAATCAGTACACCAAGGGCATACCTCAGAGCTCTTTCATCTCTAAGTGCAACCCAAAACAGTGTTAGGCAATAGTTTTTAAAGGCAAAAACTACAGACCCCTGGCATCTTTTTGTTTTGTGATTTATTTTTCCTTGGAGAAGGGTGCTTAGCAGGAAATTATGCTGTGTAAGCAAGCTAAAGTACAGAATCAGAAAGCCAGGTTAAAAGTTAATATTTAAACTACCCTTTGTGTTCTATTAGTCCTCCTTTCAGTTACCATGGACCCGAATAAACAACTCAGCACAGCACTTTCTCTTTCTAAAGCCAAGTTCGGCAAGCTGGGTTATAGAAGCAGAAGCCACATTAGTTCCATTAGTTAACCTATTTTAAAACACACATTAGCTAAATTTCATTTTATTTAATATTCCTTCTTTCATTTTCCCCTTCTTCTAGTAAATTGAATCAAATCATTGATTCATCCTCTAAATAGTTAGGGTTATTCATTGGGGAATATTTGGTACATAAAACCATCAAATTTACAGCAGAAATACAGTCTTTAATGTATTTAAGAAGATAGTAGTATTGGTACCAACAGTAAAAGTTAATAAGAAAGAATTAGTGGACCCGCTAGGGCACTAAAGTTATCAGCCAAGGGGACCAGGAGAATAGATTTTCATACCAATTATAATTGTTTTGGCATTCTCTTTCTCTTTTGTTGAGATCCCCTTTGAAACATTGTAAAGTCTGTCTAATCAAACTCAAGCGGTTGGAAAAACAACATCATTTTTCACCTAAACTATACATAGACCCCTGTCCTTTAGAAACAGGAGATCTAAATCTCTTCTGTTTTGTAATACTACTTCAGCCAGGGAGTCAACTGCTGTTTCTAGTTCCTGTATTGAATCATGTAGCTGACCCAGGTTTTTAATCTACTTGTTCACTAAGAATCTTTAGGTTTTTGTCTCCTATTGCCAGTGAGGCAGTCCCTAAAGGCAAAGCTATTCCTGTACCAATGGCAATGGGATCAGGACGGGGGTTGCAGGGCCAGCTCATTTTTATCTGTGGGCATTGGTTATTCCCAGGTGAGCTCTTCCAGCTTCTCCATCATATATATCTAAAACTGTGGAATAATATGGACTAGGGCACATAATTCTGTGTTACTCTTTATATGGCTGGTATGTGTGCAATCTGTTAAGCCCAGTGTACAAGCAAACCAGGTAATGAGAGGTGCTTTAAGGACTTTAGGGCCTTCTGGAAATCCTAAGGTGACATTACAGTTAATTTTATAAGGAGAGTTGTCTAAGTTGTAGTCCCTGGTTTTAAAACAGAGCCCAGGTCCTTGTAGATTATCCAGAGTGAGCCTAGGGAAATTCTTGTTCCAGGAACATTGATCAGAAACTGTTGAAGTAGTGAATGTTTTAATATTAGTTTCTTTGTTTCCAATAGAGGCATTAGTCTCTATGCCTACATAGTAGGGTGGTTTAGGATCTAAACAGAACCAGCAGTCTGTGTTATTTCAGTTCTAGTCTGATTTATGAAGAGGAAGGTTGAATCAAGCAGGGCCATAGTAAGGTATTCTGGTAAGGTAGGGGGTTTATTAGGTTCTTTTATCATGCCTCCTAAAGTAATCAGGCCTGGTGTGGTTGTGGTCGAACCTGGGCGCCTGATCTTAGGAGGGGGTGGCCTAAAAACATCTCGGCTGGGTCCAATTGGACTATTTTTATGGACCACCAGAACACATTATATGGTGAACTCTGTTCATGTGAACCTTGCTCAGAGCCCCCAAATTTTTCCCAGTTTCCATGGGTCTGGCTTATATGGGTCCCAAGAGAGAAGAGTGAAGGTGAGTGTGTAACACCTATTAGATTGACATGATTTTTCCCATTGATATTGAACCATGATGTCAGGGTCCAGCTTGTAGCTATCCATGCAGTTGCCCATGACTCGCATCCCCATTCTTGACAGTGGAAGCTACCTTTACCCCCCTATGAACAGCTCTCGGGATTACTTGACTTTGAGGGAACAAATAAAACTCAATGTTTTTAAGATCCATGGGATTGATGGGGACCCAAGATGTTCCCAGTATGTGGGACCTATGCCAGGCCATAGATCAACCAAATCTATTTGTATCTTAATCTGGTTATTAATGCAGGGTGATAGAATGGTAGCCTTGAGGACTCATCCAGTCGGTGTGTTTCTAATCTCCCAGTTACAGTATTATGGACCATAGGAGCCTTTGACCAATGTGAGGTAGATAGTCAAAAAAATTGGTCCTTGTCTGTATAGTTTTAATTTTAAGGGATCCAGATTCAGATATGGGTGTATGGTCCATTTTCCTGAAGTCTCTGCCAAGGTGGCTTGTTTTACTTGTGAATGGTAGATCCCAAGTCTTTATCCCATCTACCTTGACTGCAGAGGGTGTTGTCAGTATTACAGTATACAGTCCTTTCCAGTGGGGACCAAGTGTCTCCATCCAATGCTGCTTAATCCAAACACAATCTCTGGGCTAGTATGGATGAGGAGTCAAGGGTGCTGTCTGAAAAGTGACTTTTTTCTGAGGCCAAATGATGTCCTATGTTTGTGTAAAGCCTGGACAGACTGGAGTAAGTTATCATTAATTATTTCTGCCAACATCTCATCTTTTAACCTGGAGACTAGAGGGGGAGGTCTTCCATAGAGGACCTCAAAAGGTGCAATTCCTATTACAAAGGGGGTGCATCTGACCCTGTGAAATGACTTGAACTAACTACAGTCATGTGTAAAGCCCTACAAGAATATAAATTAAAAAAAAACAAGAATTTCATAGAGAGCATGTATCTTGCCATAAGTGATGTAATGTGTATCCTTGCTGTGAATGAAATATGAACATTGTCAGAATCAAAATGGAATTGCTTGAATCAAATTTAATAAAAAAAATAGTTTAAAAAGCAAGAAATTGTGATTACATCGTATTCACTCATGGTTACTCTCCCAAGGCAGGGTGTGGCTTAGTGACACTGCATTTTGCATCCCCAGCACTGAAAAAAGAAACAAATGATTCTGTCAAAACTCCTCTTAAACAGAGGACAGCAAGTCACTCAAAAAGAACATTCTCCCTCTCCCTTTCTCTCTCTCTCTCTCCTCTCTGTCTCTCTGTCTATGCTTTTTGTATGCAAGTGCACATGCTTTAGGAAGGCAAAGGTCAATATTGGGTTATCACTCTTCTGGAAAACATTCACCTCGTTTTATGGGATTGAGTCTCTCATTGATCTAGAATTTGTCAATTCACCTATATTGGTTGAACAGCAGACCCTAAGAATCTTCCCAACTACTGCTCCAAATAGTGACTGTATTTTCATCGTTCTAGCAACTATAGGCCCTACCATGCACTGACACCACTTCTGTCAGTCACTGTGGACAATGGTTACTGTTTCAAAACATTTGCTGCAATTCTTCTCATTTTTGTCTTCAAAGGCTATCTGTGCCTCACTGTCTCATGGTTTGCCAGGGACCTTTCCTCTTGAAATTCTTCCCAAAGACATATTTCATGGGAAAGATTTTTCTGCTTTTTAAATTTGTATATACACTCTCCCAGCTCATGGAAATTAAGTTCAAACCATGATGGGGTATCCAAAGTCCTGATAACTTCTTCACTTCATATTGTAGGAAATAAAAGAGAAAGGACAACAGAGGCACAAGTGAAGAGGAGCCGAGATCAGACTTGTTCACAAAAAGTTGTTTTTTATAGCGTTTGGTGTTCTGTTTACCTGAGCCTGAAATACACCATGAGAAGAGAGAGATGAACTGTCACACTGTTTGGGATCTTGGTGTCTATGTAATTAGTCACACTCCCAAAGGCAATAGCTGGATAAACTGTTCGGGAAGGAAGTTGATTCTTAGCTTAGATGAAGAATGATGTGGATGTGGAAGGGACTTGTTCTCATTGTGGGATCTGAAATGAGAAGGATCCAGCCTCCAAAGGGTGGAGTTCTTTCTGGAGAATTCCAGCAAGGAGCCAATACCAATACAACTTGCATGAGGGCTTTATTGCAGGCTCGGACCTGGGATAATGACGACTGGCACTGGAGCAGCAGTATCAGATCAAAAGCGTGACCCTTTGTCTGGGTGAAATTTTTATAGCTTACTGGCAAGGGAAGGGGGCTTCCAACTTAGTAGTTACATGATTGGCTGGCAGCTAACTGTTTGGGCATGCAGAGATTGGTTCCCCCTGTCCGTGAGCAGTTTGAGTTGCAACCTACATCACCTATAACACCCGGGATTACCCACAACACCTGGGATTTCCTGTTCTGCCAACAATTGGTTGCTGGCCTCCGATTGGCCTGTTCCCAAGCCAGCACTGCCCTGGGGCAGCCCATAGATTTCTATGGTAAGGGGAGGAGCAGGGGATGGGCAACTCCAGTGGAGCAGAAACGTTGCTCTTTGCACATACTCAGCTAGGCACGTGGGGCAGCATTCTGAACTCCCAGCCTGTCTATAGTTAAAGCTAATGGCTGCGCTCTCATTGGGCCACATAAGAAAGCTATGTACATGTGGAGAAACATACTTAAAAGGAACTAAAAGGAAAACCAAAATCGAGTTCTAGGTCTCCTCATTCCCCCATCTCTCTGGGGCCTAAGGAGTCCAATCGTGGGCTCATGGTTGTCTCAGTTTTCCTCTCTGGCAGAGGCTGATATTGTTGTCTAAGAACCATGAGCTGTATGGATCCTACTCTGTCTTTGATGAAAGTAATAAGTCTATTAATAATACATGGCCCTATTGTGAGCAAGAGTAACAAGATTATCAAGAGCCCCATCAAGGTGCAAATGAGGGTTGTTAACCAGGGGAAATGGGAGAAAGGGTTTCATATCCTTATTGTTGCTCACATTCTCGCTTATGTTTGGGCAGCCCTTCTCTTACTTTTGCCATAGATTCCTTTACAATATCTGAATGATTGGTGTACATGCAACATTCCTCCCCCAATGCTGCACAAAGTCCCCTCCCCCTGCTGCAAAAGCAGTAAGTCTAAACCTCTGTGGTTCTGCAGCACAACTTCTGAGAGGGAGGTAAGGGAATCCTGAAGATGGAAGATAGAAGTCTTCTGTCTTTCTATGTTGGAGTCGATGGCTACCATCAGCCCATTGTAATGTTTATCCTGCAAAACTAGGGAGGAAATCCCTGTTCCTGCCCCAACTAGCCCCAGTCCAAACAACATGGTGTGCATTAGGGTGGTTAGGGGTTCCCTCTTAACTCTTTCAGGCTGGTCCGAATATGCATTGAGAACTTCTTCTTTGAGGTGGTATAGGATTCTAGGGAAAATCTTTACCAGAACACAGAAGTCTCCTGTCTGAGCTAGTACTTGACCATGGACACAAGAAGTTAGTCCTGTGGTGCAAGCCCACCTGGTCCCGACAGGGGGCAATTAATAAGATGAGTCATTAACTGTTGTTGTAACCTGACAACATAGGTTGTCCAAGGCACGTTCCTTGTCCTTATATAGCCTGCAGATTAAGGCGGTATTTACTGTGCTGCCACGGGCAACCATTCTGGTTATTGGTCTGGGTGTAATTACCAAGAACTGTCATCCCTTCACAGAATGGGGGTTGCATGCCAAAACAAAGCCAACAAGCTTGAGTCATGTTAGCCTGGGTGGCATTCAGGAAGTTATAGCTCTGACACATTAATTCCCAGGGGGGGTTATCAGGAGGGGATGAAGCCATCAGGTGCTGCAAAAGGGGGCTATCTATAATTGGGTTGGAAACTGGCCTTTTGGGCTTGGAGACAAAGGGAATGGACTTGACCAACTGGGGCTAGAATTTTTGTTGGGTCCCACTGGCAAGGTGACAGGCACACTAATCTTTTGAATAGAAAATAGGAGACCAGGATCTTGGCCAGATTGTTGTGTTTGCAGTCCCCAGGTCATTCTGATGGACCATTTGTTGTATTTCTGTCCCCCATGGGTGAGGGTTATTTTACGTTCACCTCTGTCTACCTCTGAGTATAGCTTAGTAACATTGATAAGGTCTCATACATCTTAGGGAGGTATCCATGGGGCTATAGTTTCGCACCCCCAGCGAGCACAATAGTAATTAGATGGGCCCCCGCACCTTGATGGTCCCCTGGGACAAATATACCATTGTTCCTTGTTTAAAGTAATTTGTGCACATTGTGAAGAACAAGTAAACCCTATGTTCTGAGACCCGGCACCCATACCTGAATGAGAGCATCCTGTGTTGGATCTAGGGGAATCAGAGCCAGATGGGGGCCTATATCCCCAAGTAAGTCCTGCTAATGGGCAGATGCTTACCTGAAATGTAGGGAACTTGATGTTTTTGGGCCCTGTGAAGTTGACAGCTTGAATTATTCTGCCATCTTTGGGTCTGCTCAGGATCCATGAGATTTTAAAAGGTGCAGGGGTTGATGTTGGCGGAAAGGAAGGGGCCCACCAGGAGTATAGAGAGCAAAGTCATTATGAGTGGCACAGTCTTAGCTTTAAGGGGTTGTCCTTGTCCTGTAGACTCTTCCATTCTGGGATGTAGTCCTCTCTCACAGCGGTGGGATCTGTAGGCCTGATGTGAGTGTAATGGACCTACGGAGTATGCTATCAACTTTGAGAGTGGTGGGAGTGGTCAGGATCACAATGTAGAGTCCCTTCCAGTGAGGTGTGAAAGTCCAGACTTGGAGGGAGAATAGCAAATCATTATCATCAAATTCAGCTAGAATTTCTGTCTTAAGGGAAGGTACAATAGGAAGAGCAATTCACAACATAATTTCAAAGGGGGTTAAGCCCATTTTATAGGGGAAGTTCTGCACCCAGAATAAGGCAAAGGGGAGGAGAAATTCCCAGTCAATGCCAGTCTCCAAGGTTAATTTGGTTAAGGTCTCTTTTAATGTTCTATTCATCCTTTCTACCTGACCTGAACTTTGGGGTCTATAAGCACAATGTAATTTCTAATCAGCCCCCATTTTCTGAGTTACTCCCTAAATTACCTTAGAAGTGAAGCCTGGTCCATTGTCTGACCCTATCCTGATAGGAAAACCATACCTGGGCATGATTTCTTCCATTAATTTCTTAGCAACCACCTGAGCAGTCTCTCTTTGGGTAGGGAAGGCTCTGTCCATCCTGAAAAAGTGTCTATGAACACAAGTAAATACCTGTACCCATATTTTCTGGGCTTTATCTCAGTGAAGTCCATTCCCCGTAGGCCCCTGGGCAATCCGCATGGAGGTGTGTTCCTGGGTTGGGGCCATGAGCTGTGGCATTAATCAGTTAGGCTTTGCAGCTGGCCACAATCTGTTCAGTTTTGGATTTGGCATCCTTTATGGTTATGTGAGCATGTCAGACAAAGTCTTCCATCTTTTTAATTCCCATGCATGTCACTCAATGCATCGTTTGAAGAACTCTGTGCCTTGAGTTTGCAGCCCTCCACCATCCCTACAGGCACTGAGTCATTGGCAAGCATTTAATCCAAATCATATCCTCCTCAGAGTACCTGGGGTCCTGTGGCAAGTTTAGTGCCCCAGAGTCTGGCAAAGTGGTCACTAAAGCATGGTCTATATTAAGGGCTATTTCTTTAGCCATCTGATTTGCCAGATTATTTCCTCTGGATGTTGGGCTATCAGACTTTTGGTACCCAGGGCAATAGACTATTATCAGTCTCTTGGCTCTGAGGAGCTCTAGAATCTCTTCCGTGTTTTTAAAAAGTCTGTCCTTCTGCTGTCAGAAGGCCCCTTTCATGGTATATGGCCCCATGGACATGGGTGGTAGCAAAAGCATATCTGCTATCTGTGTAAACATTCAGGGCTTTATCTTTGGCCAAGGTCAGGGCTTTGGTCAAGGCTATCAATTCTGCCCATTGAGCAGAAGTCCCAGATGTAAGAGGCTCAGTCCAAATCACCTCATCTTCAGTGGTTACTGCTGCCCTCACATACCTTAGTCCATCCCTGACAAAGCAACTGCCATCCGTGTACCAGGTGACATCTGCATTCCGGAGTGGATGGTTCCATGTACTTGTGCCAAGATTTATGTGCACTCATGAAAGGGGGCTGTCCCTTCCGGGTTAGGCAGCTGAGTAGCAGGGTTAAGTGTTGTTGGTGCCTGGAACAGGATCTTAGTGGGTTTAAGCAGAAGCCCTTGGTAATGGGTCAGCCTGGCATTACTGATCCACCTATCCGGGGGCTGATTGAGGACTCCCTCTATGGCATGGGGGGTGGTAACATGTAATTCTTGTCCCATACTCCATTTGTTTGCATCCTTGACAATGACAGCTATTGCAGCTATCATTCAAAGTCATGGTGGCCATCCAGATGCTACCGGGTCCAGCCTCTTGGAGATACACTATTGGTCTCCTCCAGGACTCTAAATTCTGAGTGAGCACTCCTTTGGCTACTCCCCTGTGTTCATCAATGTACAGATGGAAGGGCTTGTTTAAATCCAGTAACCCAAGGGCAGGTGCGGACAGGAGAGCTAGCTTTAGCTTTTTGAAAGAGTCCTGAATGTCAGCAGTCCATAGGAAATCTTTTTCTAATTTTGAGGCTTCATACGAAGGTCTAGATAGTGAGGCAAAGTCTGGGATCCATAGCCGGCAAAACCCAACGGTCTCCAGGAATTCACGTACCTGTCAACCAGTCAGAGGCACCAGGATCTGGAGGACTGTCTCTTTCTGGGCATCTGTCAGCCATCTCTGCCCATCCTTTAATTTGTAGCCCAAATAAATTACCTCAGTCCTACATATCTGAGCTTTCTTTGCAGAGGCCTGGTATCCCAGGGTTCCTAGCATCCATAGCAGGTCTTCAGTGCCTCACAAGCATGTTGTTTGGTCCTGTGCTGCTACAAAAAGGTCATCCACATACTTCAAAAGAATTAATTCTGGGTGGTTGGAGCAAAACTCATCAAGATCCTCATGTAAGGCCTCGTCAAAAATGGTGGGAGAGTTCTTGAATCCTGTGGTAGCCATATCCATGTCAATTGGCTGCTGATTCCTCTCTCAGGGTTGGTCCATTTGAAGGCAAAGATGTCTTGGCTTCAGGGGGCCAGAGGTAGACTGAAGAAATCATCTTTTAGATCCAGCACTGTGTACCAGGTCTGGGTAGGGGGCAGAGTGCTGGGGAGAGTGTAGGGGTTTGGAACAGTGGGATGTACATCCATCACCTGGCAGTTTACCTCCTTCAGGTCTTGCACTGGCCTACAGTCATTGATCTGGGGCTTGCAGACTGTAGCAAAGGAGTATTCCAGGCTGGCTGGTAGGGTCGCAGAATCCCCAATTCAAGCAGCTTCCTGATATGAGGCGTGATTCCTGCCTGGGCCTCTATTGGCATTGGATATTGCCCGACTCTGACTGGGTCGGCCCCTGGTTTAAGTTGTACATAGATAGCCCATCTGTGCTTTGCCAGCCCCATTCCTCATGCCTGAGGATATGCTTGAAGCCAATAATCAATGTCGGGGTACTCATCTTCCAGGCTCACAGTTAATACTTGAATAGGCTGCCCCTCTTTGTCAACAATTTTGGTCCCTTCAGGGTGAAAGCAGATTTGTGCTCCGATTTTTGTCAGAAGGTCCTGCCCCAACAGCAGATAGGGGTATTTGGGAATCACCATAAATGAGTGGGATACCCGACCCACACCAAAGTCCACTGTTCTTCAGGTAGTCCATGCATATTGTTTCATTCTAGTGGCACCTTGTACTCGTGAGGTTTTATTTGTCAGTTTCCCTTGTGGCTGCAGGAGCACAGAATGTTGAGCCCCAGTATCTACCAGAAAGTCTATTGGATTCCCCTCCACTCTGAAGGTTACTCTGGGCTCAGGGAGGGGGACCAAACCCTGAATCCTTATTCATAGTCAAGTTCATCAGCCGTTAAGATCTGAATTCGTCATCTATTCCTCTTTCTAGGGCATTCCCTTGCCCAATGATCTTCTTCTTTGCAGTGGGCACACTGATCACTATTGAGCCTCGGCTCCCTCCTGCCAGAAGGGTTCCCAATTGTTGTTACCTTGTCCAGAAGCTGGAGGATGAAACCAGTCTTCTCTGTCCCTTGGGGTCTGGCATAAAGGACTTTGGTCACCTCTCTGCTTATACAGCAAGCTTGCCTCTCTTTGGGAGTTTCCCTGTTATTGTACACCCTTTCCGCTACTAGCATCAGATCCTGCATGCTTCTATTCCCCAGCCTTTCTAATTTCTGCAATTTCCTTTTAATATCTGGAGCTGCCTGATTAATGAAAGCCATCATCAGAGCTACTTTTGTCTCAGGGGCCTCTGGATTCAGAGGAGTATACTGACCAAATGCTTCCATGAGCTGCTCAAGATAGGCTGCAGGACTCTCGTCCCTACCTTGCTGAACATTGTTTACCTTGGCCAAATTAGTGGGCTTTCGTGCAGCCACTTTGATACCTGCCAACAGGATCTGGCGATAAGCTTGAAGTCTCTCCTTACCTTCTGCCATATTATAATCCCAAGCCGGCCACACCAAAGGGAATACAGCATCAATTATAGCAACATTAAATGTAGATTCCCCATTGTCCCTTGGAACCAACTTTCGAGTCTCCACCTGGATTCTCTCTCTCTCTCTTCTGTAGTGAAAAGGACCTGTAAAAGTTGCTGACAATCATCCCAAGTAGGCTGATGATTAAAAAGGACTGTATCCAAAAGACTGATCAGGTCTTTTGGGTTGTTAGCAAACTTAGCATGCTGTAGTCACCAGTTGTATAAATCACTAGTGGCAAATGGCCAATAGTGCATATCTTGGTTTCCAGCATCATCAAGAGGTCCAGCTACCCTGAGAGGTAAAACAGTAGAGTTAACTGGTCCTTGGTTTAGGAGAGCCCTTCCTGTTTGCCCTTGAGTACCGGTGTCCAGCCCATCAGGAACCAGTGGCAGAGGGAGGGAAGATGATGGCAGAGGAAGGGAGGGAAGAAGGACCCTGATAGGGCGGGGGAAAAAATCAATTCCTCCTCCAGAATGTCCTGGAGTACAGGATACAGTGGCTTGACCCCAGGCTGCCAGGTGCCATACTCACCTGCCAACTGTAGTCCCTGGGACACCAGCAATGGCTGTGGCTGTTCACCCACCACTGCTAACACTAACTAGGTGGGTGGCCGAGAGCCTTGGGGATCCTTCTTGTCCTGGGAGGTCTGTTGAAGTGCCAAAACCTTACGAGACTCTATCTTTTGTGAAGGAATGAAAGAGCTTAACCAATTAGGGACGTTTTTAATGAGATCCTTCCAGACCAGAACATAAGGAATTTGGTCCAGATGACCCTAGCTCCCAGGCTGGAATACAGCCTCTTTAACCTGTAAGAGAATGGATAAGTTAAAGATTCCTTCCTGCGTTAAAGGAGGGCCATTCGGACCTGCAACAAGTCTGAAACTTTCCCTTCTTAAGATCAACTCCTAAATTCTGTCCTCTCTCTGTCACTTTCTTGAAATGGTCCAAGAGTAGACTAAGTGGGATACTTTGATTCTGTCCCATACTATCCATCAGTAAAACAGTCAAGATTCCAACACCGACAGACAATAAGACACAAACGTTCTCTTCAGAGACAAACATGAAAGTAAACTGAAGGTGGTCCTGCTCTGCCATAAGCCAAGTCTCCATACAACCTATTGAGGACTCTGTCCTCTCCAAGGGGGAAATGGGATGTCTCCCAACTTTCCCCTGGCCAACAGCTCTCCACTTGAGCTTAATGTTGGCTTCCCCAGGTGCTGCAACACACACCAGACAGACAGATGGATAGACAGACACTCATCAGTTGGCTGGGCGCCTTCCAGATTAGGGGATCCTTGGACCTCTGAAATCCCAGATGAGCCCCCACTAATGCTGTGGCCAGATTCTAGAGTCCCAAAAATCAGCATGGAGGCAATACCTATGCAACTCACATGAGGGCTTTTTTGCAAGCTCAAACCTAGACTCATGACCAACCTGCACCTGTGCAGTGGTATCAGGTCGAAAGCATGGCCCTTTGTCTGGATGAAGTTTTTATAGCTTATTGGCAAGGGAAGGGGGCTTCCAACTTAGTAGTTACATGATTGGCTGGCAGTCAACAGTTTGGGCATGCAGAGATTGGTTCCCCCTGTCCGTGAACAG
Source organism: Typhlomys cinereus (assembly GCA_023101885.1). Taxonomy (NCBI): domain Eukaryota; kingdom Metazoa; phylum Chordata; class Mammalia; order Rodentia; family Platacanthomyidae; genus Typhlomys; species Typhlomys cinereus. The sequence continues at coordinate 4,204,321 of JALPQD010000019.1, forward strand.
TTTGAGTTGCAACCTACATCACCCATAACACCCGGGATTACCCACAACACCTGGGATTTCCTGTTCTTCTGCCAAAAATTGGCTGCTGGCCTCTGATTGGCCTGTTCCCAAGCCAGCACTGCCCTGGGGCAGCCCATAGACTTCTACGGTAAGGGGAGAAGCAGGGGATGGGCAACTCCAGTGGAGCGGAAACGTTGCTCTTTGCACATACTCAGCTAGGCACGTGGGGCAGCATTCTGAACTCCCAGCCTGTCTATAGTTAAAGCTAATGGCTGCGCTCTGATTGGGCCACATAAGAAAGCTATGTACATATGGAGAAACATACTTAAAGGAACTAAAAAAAAAATCGGGTTTTTTTTTTTTAGAAGGATGAGAAACCCAAGCCTCCTGGAGACCATCAGATCCTCAGTCACAGCCTCCTGAAGAGAAGACAGTAAGGTAACCCTTGACCCATGGTCTGTAGACATCATCAGTTACTCTGTATTTTGTCTATGTCTTTTACCCATGATCCTTCAAGTGAGTACTACTCAGTCATATCTCAAGCTATGATCTTTGATTTGGATATGACAGCATTTCAGGAGTGGGCAGAAAAAGAACAGCAGCCACACATCTGGTGTAGCAGAGAGGATATGTGGGTCCAGCAGTTTCAGGTAGCCAGTGGATAAACTTGGGGCTGATGTTCCAGAATCCCCATGAGACAGTCCTTGGTGCAACCTAGGAAACAGATGAAGGAAGACAGTTTTCAAGAGGCCAATGTCGAGAAGTTACCCAGATGTAGAATCAAGACATTGTAATCTGAATGTGAAAAGAAGTCATCTATCTGCTTTGGTAAGGTTGTTATATGGATTATCCTCTTCAATTCATTTTTGTAGAAAGGAGCCAGGCATAAAGAATAGTGAAGGTATATAATATGTTTCTAAAGGACCACAGCAAGAAAGATCAAAGTCCCAAACTTTCAAAATTCTGTTCTCAGAGCCTGAGCACAAAGTTTCAATACACATTAAATGCTTGAGTGTAGTGACCATGTAGTGGCTATGTAGTGACCACAGTGAGTGTCCACTTAGAATGATTTATAAAAAGTAATTTTTAAAATTTTTCTCCCCACATTTTATTTTTTCTTAATCATATAAGGTCAATAGGTACCCCCATCCTCTCCATAACTCCTCCCCACCCCAGTCATCCCCTATTGCACTTTCCCTCTTCTCCCACTTCCTTTCACCCCCCTCTCTCCCCCTCTTCCAGTACTTCCCCCTTCCTCCTTTCCACCCCTTGGAGCATCCTTTTATGTGAATGCCAAACCTCCCTCTGAATCCTCCACCCTAATGAGGGTTCAGGACTAAGTGTCATATCTGGGAGCCCCTTATTGGGTTCCCCTTTAGTATGGGAATTCTATTGTGACTCTTTAATCAATTTCCTCTAAGGATCTGACTGCCTGGAGTCTTCTCCCTTGTGATCCATGCTAGACTTTGGGGATCCTTCACGTGTCAGTCATTGTGCAGGTCAGGCAAAGTCCAATTCTGGCTGCTGCAGCCCTAACTTACATGGAGTATCTTGTCTACAGATGGTCCTTCCCATCTTTAGGCTCTTACATTCTTGCTGCCCCCTCTTCCACAAGGTTCCCTGAGCTTTAGGATGGGGAAGGATTTGGCTGGTCTGGTTCCATGTGAATAATGTAGGGTCTTTGATGCTCTGAATTATGGTTTGTTGTTGTTTTCAGTTTTGCTTTTCCTACACAGCCCTTGGCTACATCCAGATTGGTATCAAAGGTCATCTCCTAACCAAAGATAAAAGAGGGTTTAAGCAAAGATCTTAATTTTTACCTTAAAAAAGTAATTTTAAGGTAAAATCTTTCAGTACATGTTTCTTGAACTGATATTGAATGTCAGGCATAGGAGTTACAAATATTAATACAACCTTAGGGACACTCTTGTGTATACACAGCCATTAAAAAACAGGCTAAGCCATGTTTTCCAAAGCGTTATAGCCTATTATAGGTAGATATGTGTAATGGTTATTCTTAACTATTGCTGTGAGAGAACACCCAAAGCCAAGCAACTTAAGGGAGAAAGGGAGATTTATTCAGCTTATGGTTCCAGAGGGAAGGTACAGTCTCTCAAAGCAGAGGCGGCATGGCTGGCTGGCCAAAGCTGTAGGAAGCTAAGTCACTGCAGACATCTTGGAAGCTGAGAGCTGCAGACTGCTTGCAGCAAAGGCTGACTTCTCCTGGAGGTAGGGTGGGACTAATCTATCTCAAAGCCCACCCCTTGTGACTGCCTTCCTCCAACAAAGCTCCATCTCTCAAGGTGCCATGACCTTGCCAAACACATGAGACTATGAGGGACACATTTCAAACCATGACACTGTCATACTCTGGGTCTTGGTTTAGAGGTCTTGGTTTTGAAGACTAGCTGGTTTTTTTGGATTTCTCTGTTACAATCATGTGATGTGTGAATATGTTGCTTCCATTGTTAGATCAGAGGTTCTCAGACTTGTCTCATACTCTTATAACCCTGACTCAAATAGCAGTAGAGGTGGCTCTGATCCCAGGCTGCAAAAACTATGGTAATCAGTCTTTTATTGCTATGAAGAATACTTGATAAAATCTTATAGATGAGAATTTTATTTTGGTTTATTGGTTTCAGAGATTTTAGTCCATACTCACTCTGTCCTCACTTGGTGTGATGCAGGACAATATGGAAAGAGAGAGCTTCTTACCTCTTGGAGAGAAAGAGGCAGACCAACCATGACAGCAGAAAGGATTGTATGCAAAATAGACATTTCAAAGACATTCCCATTGTAAGCTACTAAGCCAAATTCCCAAAATGGCAAGTCAGCTTTAACTCAGTGGATTAAACTAGCACTCTCTGATTCAATATTTTGACTGTATCACCAGCTGGCTTCTAAGCTTTCAGTACGCCAGTTTTTGAAAATATGTTATATCCAAATCATGACAATGATGAAAATTTGTATATCATTGGGTGGTCTAACTTGAAAATTATCAAGTTAAATTGAGAAGCAACTTCTGAGGTTCAGGAGTTCTCTGACCTCACACTAGATTGCAGCATCATTACAAAGTGGTGAGATTGCAGTTGAGCTATCCCTGTTACATCTACTTTCGAAAGGTCATCAGGCAGTCTGTGAATCCCACACATCCTGACCACACATTGCCAGTTTCTACTATGTCTTTAAAAATTCTAATTTACTGCTTGCTCTCCACCTCGGAGATAATATTATGGACCTTCCCAGTCATAGAGTCCCTGCTTTATGAAAACACTCAATCCAGACAGATCTGTTTCTTAGGAAGTCCTCCTAATTTCTTTCAACTTTCTTTTACTGAGAAAGCTACATGTCCCCATGGCATGATCTGCACAGAAATAAACCCAGTGTTTGCAAATGCACCTGTGCTCCTGGTAGGTTCTTTTGTGTGTGTGTGTGTGTGTGTGTGTGTGTGCATGGGTGTGGCCTAAACTTTTGCCAGTGCTCCCAAGTTAAACCCAGTAGCCTTCCCATCTTGACTATGGTCTTCTTTTCCCTTAGTTTCCTCTCTTTAAATCTCTGAAATATTTTTGGCCATCCCAAATCTTACTTCCTTTCTGTCCAACCCAATTTGTGAGTCACTAGTAAAGCCCTTAGATTTTCTGGCTGAATTCCTTGAGCCTAGGGTGTGATCCTGGAGCACAACAAATACCCAAATATTCATCTTGGGGATGATTTCCATCTTCTTGGAACCAGACACAATATAATAGGAACCCACATACAGTGGGGAAAAAGGAGGTGGCTTGTGTATTCGCACAAACTGGAACTTCACTTCTTCCTCATCTATGGTCTAGGAAACATTACAGATGGAGATTTAAGGAGATTTGTTGGCTACAGCATTTGATCTGAATGGTCTTCTCTGCTATACCCCACTCTCCTACATTCTGCTAGGCAGACTGTTACACGCTTGGTCTCTGCAATACTCAGAGTGGGAATAGAGTTATCTCCAGAGAAGAAGAGAGAAAACAAATGGCTACAGGTTTTTTTAGTTTATAGAATGCTCATCCTTTTCTGTCTTACTCAATATTAACAAAAGTCTTCTTAAAGATGATGTACTCACAGATTGCAGTCTTAAGATGAAAAAGAAATCATTCATTGGAATCACAAGATAGACAAAATCAGGGAACAGAATGGATGGAGGAGAAATCACAGGCTCTTGTTTTGAGACAGTGAAGTCTCTCCCCTACCTACTTCCTGAAATTTTATTTTTCTATAGGAATGAAAATAGAAACTAAAGATCAGGTTGCAAACTCAGGTGAAAGACTTCTATTAGTGGAAAGAGAGACAGGGACATGAGAGCCAACCTTGTTTCAGTTCATACTCAGAAAGCCAGTCTGTAATATCAGAAGAAATCAACATTTCTGAGACTTGCATTCCTGGCCTGAGAGAGAGTGTGTGGATAGTGTCCCTTAGCTTCCATCAATCAGCAGAATTCAGATTTTTAAAACTTCATTCTGAATCATAATTATCAATTACCAGGTCAAGAGAATTTCCTACTGAGTTCCTTGAACTGGGGATGGAGGTGGACAAGACACAGGGAGGCCAAGGTCTTCTGAAGCCTCCCCCCCCGAAACTCGAACCTCTGCACAGTAGAAGGCTGATCAGAAGAACCCAGCATCGGCTGACTCATTACTTGCAGCAATTGACAAAGGAAGAACTGAAGGACTTCCAGCTTCGATTGTCTAGGAAAGAACTTGGAGAGAGATTTTCCACAGACACACAAACTCAATTAGAAAAGGCAAGTTGTGTGGAGGTGGCCTCCTCCCTGGTAGATCAGTATGGGAATCAACAGGCCTGGGACCTGGCCCTCCTCCTCTGGGAGCAGATGGGTCTGAAGCAGCTGTGCACAGAGGCCCGTAAAGAGGCGCACTTGATGTCAAGTAAGTACATAGATACCCTCCATCCATCCCCACTGGGACCTATCATTACCTCTAATTCCTCCTGTCAGGGCTTCCTTAGGGCAGTGACTTGGGCTACACTATCAAGGAGGTCACATGCCCCAGGCCAGGTTGGAACTGGAAGGTTGGATAGTGTCCCATAGTAGACCCCAGAACCCCAGAGCTGCTGCTAATTACAGTGTTCTCAGGTCACACATGGTTCTCCCAGCCCCTGGAAGGAGCATGTCAAAGATGGAGTGGAGAAAAGGTGGCAATCACAAGGTCTTGAGAAGGATACATGGCATGTGTGAGTTTTAAGCCCAATTTCCATGAGCAGCATTTTCCAGCATTGAGTTTATGAGCAGGGACCACCACCCTGGTCATCCTCAGTTTCTATTTTCCATCTGGAATACAAGGGATAAACACCTGTCTTCTTGGGCTGTGTGAGTATGGAGACAATCCACATTGCACAGAAAACAGAGTCTGACGTGCAGTCAGTGCCCAGCAAGTCCAAGCTCTTATGCTGCTACTAGTGTGCTTTTGCTGCTTACAACTCTGGGGGAAGAAACTCATATTCCCACATGGGAGAGCTGAGGCTTAGGAATGGGGACTTACAAATGAACTGCATGGACTCAGGACCTGTGAAAGCTTCATTCTCCCATTAAGCCTAAAGAGAAGTATGGGGAAGCTTAGCATAAAGAACCTTAGCCTGGTACCTGTGTATCCTGCCTCAGTCTATCTGACAAGCCCCCCAATTCTGACTCCTTCCCACAGTCAATGCTTCCCAATTCCTGTTTTCCCCAGGCTTCTATTTATTGATTTCAACGTTGCCTGGACTCCCTGAAAAGTCGAGGACGACAAAATTTTTAAGGGAACCTACCAAATATGCACCCCACTGGAAAGGTGAGTTGTACTGAGAGGCTAGAGAGATACTACACAAACAACTATTCACCCAGGTAGGAATTTGATGACAGATGAAAGTAATAATCACACTAATATGTTGCTGAACCAATGAGTTTATGGGAGTTACTTCCAGGAGTAAGGATGGTTCAAAGACACTTGTATCACCAAAAAGCCTATCCTAGCATATGTGAGATTCATGGAAGCTATGACCTGCTCCCAGCTTGGCTTCTCAGAGTCCTTTCTAGACTACTGGAGTGGCCAGAGTCTTTTCTGGATTGACCTGGCCGGCAAAGACTGTCCTCCCTCAGCAGCTATTTACTGCTTTCTAACTTGGAGAGAACTCCAGAGTCCTGAATTGTCCTGAAACTAATGAGCTATTCATGTAGACTGGGGACAGAGTCCTTAATGGCACTAAATAGAAATGGGTAGGACTGAGTGCCAGCTGGTGGTTCCCTGCAGGCAAGCATCTCTGTGCTTACAGAACTAGGTTTTGGGGGCTATAAAGGAGTGAGGAGCCAAAGTGAGGAAGTGAGAGTCACAAAAGGATGACAGATGAACTATCAAGACCCTCCAGTGCTGAAATTCTATTTGGCAAAACTAGAACCCATGTGTATCAGACAATAAGAGATCCCTAAGCAGAACTGAATTTATAGTCTTGGTGGGCACTAAAGACTCCTGGGTTCAATGTGATGCAGAAGTTCCAAGAAAGTCTGTTTCTAGATGAACCCCATGAAGGGTGAAGACACATATCTCAGTCCCTTCTATTGATCCCTCTTATTTTAGTCTCTTTAACCCAGGCTTCATGCACTTTCTGTCTGTCTGATTATCTCAACCATACCATTTCCCTCCTTTTCGCCTCGCAGCCACACACTTTCCTTCCTTTGTGCTCAAAGAAGCACCAAAATAGCCACCTCTCTTCACTGCAGAAGGTCTGGAAACTCATAAATACATACTGAAGTGTAAAACAATCTGTGCCTAGAAAAATGATTCCTGACTCTTCTCTGCATCAGACCCTGGCAGTAGTGCCTACAGGCTCAAAGTCAATGGTGCTCTGTGATCACACTGATGTCACGCACTTGTGTGATAAGAACAAGTCATTCCACACATATTTTTGTGTATTATTTCTATCAACTGAGCCTTCACATTGCTGAACTTGTGCTCTGCAGGGTACCTCTACTTCACAGGGAAGGTCTGCATCTTTTTAATCTCCAGCCTTCCTTCATATGTCTGAAGGAATACTACCTTGATATTGTAGGAGAAATTAAACTGCTCACATCTGTCCCAACCAAAGTTTCCTTTATGCTCCCATCAGCACTTCTACTCCTGTCCTTCCCTTGAAGTACTCAGCTTTACCAGCTCCTCCATTGTCTACCAACAGAGCAGTTCCACTCTCATACCAACTTGTAAGGGTCAACATTAAGTGCTGGAAAGATGGTGCATGGCAGTAAATATGACCCACGCTCCATAGAATGTCATGTGATAGCTGTTTATTGTTCCTTTAAAAAAACCTGTCTCCAAATTGTTTATCAAAAACTTGCTGCCTGATGTACACTATACTTCCACCAAGAAGTTGTGGATCAGTTATAACAAATCATTTGGCTTTGAAATAGAGATTATTGCCTTATCATAGTGACACATTCCTTTAATCACAGAACTAGGGAAGCAGAGCCAAGAGAACCCTGAGTTTGAGGGCAGTGTGGGGTACAGAGGGAGACCCTACTAAAAATTATTAGTTTCTTTGTAACAAAATACTTGACAAATTCATGTAAGGAAAAATGGGTTTATTGTGACTCAAAATGTGTCATGATAGGGAAATCCTGACAGCAGGAACATGAAGCAGATATCACATATGTCCACAGTCAGGAATCAGAAATTCGTGAATGCTTATGTTCAGCTCGCTTTCTTGTTTTCTGTTCCATCTGGGATACAATCCCATGGAATGGTTCCACCCACAGTTAAGGTGGATCTTCCCACTTTAACTAATGGAAATTTTCACTGGAATACACAGACAGAAATCTCCTAGATGATTCTAATTCTTTCAAATTAGCAATGTTAACCGTACAATCTTACAGATTTACTGTCAAAGTGTAAGTGTCCAAAGTAAAATGGATTTTCATTAACAAGTTGCTTCTTTCCTGCCCTTTCCCCAAAGGATATACCTCTTTGCTCTTTCATTAAACTCTTCCAACACCCCCAGGAAACCTATTGCATCTGCTGATCATGATCATTGTTTGAGAGTGATTGTTACTGTTCTACAATGGAGGTGAAAAAACTGATTCTCAGAAAAGCAAAGCTTTGCAGTTAATGACAGAAGTAGAATTCACCTCTGGCAGGTGGGCAATGAGAGCAGTCACACCAAAGCCAGAGACACAACGAATCCTGGGGTCCTGTCTTTAACCCCATCCAATACTACTTCTTAGTGCTAGGAGATGCTGCCTTTGAAATTTAGGAGATGTGCAAGGGAAAGGATTTCTTCTGCTTACAGTAAACTTGAAGCATCATGGCCATAAAACCTGGCCCAAGTTGAAACTATCAACAGAGTTAATTAACTGCACATCTTCCCATGAAAAAATAGAAAAGAAAGAAAAAAGACAAGGAGTATCTTATAGAAACAAGGGAATTCAACATTATTGCAATATGATAATATAATAAGAATAGCAAGCATGAAAACAAAAGGATGCATAAGTTGCTATAAATCAATAACCTATTGGTTCCAATCACTCTGGCACACAGGGTAAAAGGAGAAATGGGTTCTGTATTAAAACAGAAGAACATGGGGTTCCTTGAGATAGAGACTCTCTCATTTCAGGAGATGGGGGTGCTGGATATTCACACTTGCTAAGCCTTCCTAAGTCAGTAGTTCTAGGGTTTTTGGCTCATGAATTAAAAGAATGAATTTCATGGACAAAAAGTAAATTCAGAAAAAAACTGAAAGAAAATGTACAGAAAGTTATCATAGAAAGGAACTTAAAGAAGGAGAATTTGTTCAAGAAAATAAGCAAGTATAGCTCCTGTAGTAGAGGTCCCAAAGAAGGTTTTAGGAAAGATCAAGACTCCCAGTTATAATGGGAGGAGGCCCTAAAGAGAGATTGACACTTAGCCTGACTATAGGCTTTTATTGTAGGACTTATGGCAGGAGCTGGACAGACTGATGTAATCTCTACCAAAACTGCTTTGTTTTCTGGGCATATAACCATCTGAGCCAATTAGGCAGCACACCTTCTATGTATGCTTCCATAGTCCAAAAGAACAAATAGTTCACATGCATTATTCCCATCTTCACTCAGTTAATATGTTGTTCACACATATACACATCACATATCTACACCAAAAAAATATATATATTTGCCAAAATATTCCAGCTTGTAACATATACAAAACTAAGTAACCGTCTTGGGTTGGCAAAACACAGGCCCAAAATAACCATCTACTTGTGGAGTGTATGTACTTGTATTTCACTAGAGTTTGACAATTTGTGGGCATGTGCATATTAAAGTGAAACTCACTAGAGGCATTAAAGTAGGGAATCTTTAAAAGCATAACCAAATTCGGGAGACAAAGGATTCTTTTAAAGCATGACATGAATAAGTATGAAGGTCGCTCACTCAGGGATCACAGGTGTGAAATGACCTCATATTTTCCTGCTCTTTCCCCACATTTTCTTCAGTAGCTCAGTCAAAACAGAACAGCTAGTGATCTCATGCTCTGAGTAGGTATCCAGGGATGAAATGAAATATCTTGGTCATGGTGCATGTTTTAGTGGGGAGGCGATTTCCCCATGCGTTGATAGGAGAAAGGGGAAGTGTGGCAAGAGGGGAAGTTCATTGAAGTGCACTGTGGGGCAGGTTGCACCATGCAAAAATGTCTTAGTTTGCTTTCTGTTGCTAAGACAGAAAAGTGAGGCTGTCAATCTTCCATGTTTTCAGTTTGTGAAACAGGATCTTTTACAACTTGTGGTCTCAAAGTTGCTGTGTAGCCAAGACTTGCCTTGAACTTTTGATTCTGCTGCCACTATGTGATCACTGATGGTATTGTAGAAGTTAACTGTCACACTGAAGTGATTTTTTTTTTAAGAAGACATATATTTAGCTCATAGTTCTGGAGACACAATAACCACCTGTGCTCAGCCTCCAGTGAGACCTCTTGCTGTTCTACATGTGGTGAGGAAATGATAGAAAAGTCATCAGGTGCCTGAAGGAAAGGAAAGTCAGCTGCACCCCCACAAGAACCCACTCATTTTCATGAGAACATTAATCCACTACCAAAGGGTGAGGGTTCAAAACTCTTCCCACTAAGTGTAATTGCCAACATGACATCATGGCAAGCAAATTTCAGCATGATTTTTGGTGAGGACAAAAGACATTCACTCAACAGCTAGCTAAACCAAGGCTTGATGCTATTAAATATTATCTGGAGCTTATGATAGGGAAGGACAAAACATATCTCAAGTTGTCCAGCCAAAAGTAGACACCATCTTTTCTCCTGAAGCATGAGATCCAGAGCATTACTGGCTCACTATTATTGAGGATAAAATCCCTCAGACCCATAGTCTCAGCACTAATCAGGCACTGTTGACAGGCTCTGCAAGGTGAGGGGTAAGTGTTCTTCTGTAAGGAGCAAATACCATCTGTTCTACTGCTGGCTACTTCCCCCAGTCCTATTCTCCCTGACCCCATGACTGACTACTTGGAGAGACCACAGTCCTCAACTTAGAGATGAAAAGATGAGGCTCTATGGAACTGGTGTTCACACCATAGACTGAAGTAGGGCAAAGCAGTCTTATGTTACTCTGTCCACAATATGTCTAAGCTATGAAGAGGGGTGGATTCTCATTTGATGAATAAAGAACGTCAGATAGGATGTATGACTTTGTTGAACCAAAATTTGAGCAAAGATCTTCTATTTTAAAACTCACATTCTTCCATTGCACAGAATGGGACATACCATATCTATAGCCAGGATAAGATTTTGATTCAATAGATGCCTAAACGCATCCAGTTGATGATGAAAGAATAAATTAGTGATTCTACTCTGTGCTTTTAATGTGCTATTTTTCTCTCCCTTGCTTATGAATGATACCAGAAAGATACAAAAACCAGAGAAGAGAAAAGTCTTACCTCACCCGATCCTGGAAAAATGAACATTTGCTCCAAAAATTCTCACAACTACTACTTCTACAAAAACCTCATCCCAAAAACTTGGAGCCTCTGGGCAGGGAAGGCAGGAAGGTGAATGCAGCACAGGAAAGGGGACACATAATTGAAATACAAGACTTATTTGACTCATATGTGGGTATGCAGAAAGAACCTCAAATAGTCATACTGTATGGTGCTGCTGGAATTGGGAAGTCCACACTGGCCAGGCAGGTGAGGAGATCCTGGGAGGAAGGCCAGCTCTTCAAGGACTGCTTCCATCATGTTTTCTACTTCAGATGCAGAGAGCTGGCCCAGTGCAAACCGCTGAGTCTGGCTGAGCTCATCTCTAAAGAAGAGGCTGCCCCCACAGCTCCCATGAGTCAGATCATGTCTCAGCCAGAGAAATTGCTCTTCATCTTGGATGGTGTGGATGAGCCAGAATGGGTCCTGGAGGACCAGAATCCAGAGCTCTGTGTGCACTGGAGCCAGCAGCAGCCGGTACATGCACTGCTGGGCAGTTTGCTGGGGAGATCCACACTTCCTGAGGCTTCCTTGCTGATCACGACTCGTACCACAAACCTGCAGAAACTCATTCCTTCTTTGAAGCAGCCTCACTGGGTGGAAGTGTTGGGCTTTTCTGATTCTAGCCGAAAGGAGTATTTCTACAAATATTTCCCAGAGAAAAGCCAAGCAAGTAAAGCCTTTAGCTTAGTCAAATTAGATCCAGTGCTCTTGACCCTGTGTCTTGTGCCCTGGGTTTCCTGGCTGGTCTGCACCTGCCTGAAGCAGCAGATGGACCGAGGGGAACACCTCTCCCTGACCTGCCAAACTACCACAGCCCTCTGTCTGCACTACCTCTCCCAGGGTCTCCCAGGTCATCCCCTAAGGACTGAGCTCATAGGGCTCTGCTCACTGGCTGCCAAGGGAATCTGTCAAAAACAGACCCTGTTCAGTGCAGAAGACTTTTGGAAACAGGGCTTAGATGAAACTGTCATAGCAACTTTTCTGAAGTTGGATATCCTTCAAAATCACCCCAACTCTCCATGGTACAGTTTCACTCACTTGTTTCTCCAGGAGTTCTTTGCAGCGATGTCCTTTGCCTTGACGTTTTACAAAGAAAGAAAAGACAGACTTGAAAACTCCAAAATTATGCAGAAGTTCTTAGAAGTGTATAGACTGTGTGACTGGTTTGAGGCCCCAACTATGCACTTCCTATTTGGCCTTTTGAGTAAACAGGGGATGAGAGAGATGCAGAAAATCTTCAACTGTCTGCTGTCTCTAGAGAGAATGGGGGAACTACTATGGAAGACCCTGGAGAAGGCCGAGCCCCGGCAGCCGTATTCTCTGGGGTTCTTCCACTGTCTGTATGAGATTCAGGACGAGAAGTTTCTGGACCAGGCAATGCTTGATTTCCAAGGGGCAGCAATGTGCGTTGTGGTTGATAAGAAGCACACAGTGGTTCAGACAAAGGTGAAGAGCCTGGTGGTCAACACAGATGTGGACATCCTTGTGGTCACTTTCTGCCTTAAGTTCTGTAGCCATGTAAAGAGGCTTCGGGTGAAAGGTGGTGGACACAAGCAACAAGCACTGAGCCCGGCCACGGTAGTTCTGTGAGTACATGTACATACTTCTCACTCCACTTCCTCTTTGGATTTTTTCAGCCTACATGTCCTGGAAAGCAGGAACACTCTGTGTTGGTCTCCAGGGCCTCAGAGTACAGTTGTGTTAGCTCCTGTTCTGTGACAAAATATTATAGAAAATCAATTTAAGGAAGGGTGTATTTTTGTGTACAGAAGATACTTATTGTGGTGGGAAATCAAGGCTGGAGGAGTTTGAAGTGGCTGGTCACATTGCATCCTTAGTCAGGAATAAGAGAGTAATGAATGCTGTGGGATTAGCCCCTTTACATACAGTCCAGGATCCAGCTCGGGACATGATGCCAGCCACAGCTGGACAGGTCTTTCCACATCAGTTGACCTGTTCAATATTGTCCCCTACAGGTATGCCCAGAGGCCAATCTCTCAGGTGATTTTAGATTTCATGAAGTTGGCAATTAAGAGTAATTATCAAAACCAGCCACTGTTGACATCAGACTGCCAAATCTGACCACTTTCCTCTGTTTGTCTGAGATGCTCTGTGTGCCTGACTGTGTGATTGGATGTTGTCCTTCTGCTTGTCCCTCTCCTACTTTGAGGACCACCCACCTATTGGCTGGGCAGGATTCCACCTACACACTGATCCTCAGGTTGCCCTTACACCATAAAGATCAGAAGACTTCTCACCTTGATTCCACTCTATTCACATGCTTTACCTCTGAGAAAATACTCATTCAACTCCTGTGGTCACCATCCTTCCACCCCAGGATGATGACCTTGTTTCTGAGGTCTTCCTTCATCACCTCAAAGTGCACATGAGTCAGTATTACTTGACTTCTGTATTAGTATCTCTTACACTTACTCTTCTGTAAGAAGTACCTTAATGGAGGAAGGGTTTATCTTTGGCTTCTGGTTGCAGAGTAAGTATAGTTCGTTATGACAGGGAAAGTAAGGTAGCAGGTATGTTGGCCAAAGCAGGAGGTCAATTCATGATGCTACAGGCATCAAGAGGCAGAAGGAAAATGAGGAGGTGGAGAGAGAGAGAGAGAGAGAGAGAGAGAGACAGAGAGAGAGAGAGAGAGAGAGAGACAGAGAGACAGAGAGACAGAGAGAGACAGAGAGACAGAGAGAGACAGAGACAGAGACAGAGACAGAGACAGAGATAGAGAGACCAGGTTATTCAACTTGAAAGCCTGCTCCCAGTGACTTGCTTTCTCCAGAAAGGTTCAAACTCTTAAAGGTTCAGTTTTCTTCCAAAATGGTGCTTCCAACTGGGGAACAAATATCCAAACCTATTAAACTCTAGTGGGAAAATTTATATTTAAACTATGAGTCCACCATAGCTCCATTCAACCTGGTTCCTAACCATCTCCCACCCTAGCAGGTTGGTGAACTTCCCCTTCCAAGTTCCCTGCCTCTGGTGCAGTAGTGATCACTCATTATCAGCATGTTTCTCTCTCCCTTTCCGATGATTCATTCCATAAATATTCAATAAGCACTAATTTCATGCCAGATCCCAGCATTCACAAGATGAAACATAAAATTGTTCCCCTAAGGAGCTCAGAAATTGCAGAGAACATGCATATCCACCCAATAATTACAATAGGCTTGATATTTGCAGTAGTTCAGGTACATAGGAAGTACCAGAGAAGGGAGTGTTAACACATGTGGACCAGAAAGGGGGTCTTTTTTTCCTCAGAGAGGAAAAATGTTTTATTTGCTTGACTATTCTATCTTAACCTTTTTAAGATTTTTATCATGATAAAATCCACAACCCAGTAGAGTATGGTAGCATAAACTAGTGATCCCATACCTTAGTAGGGATTACTTGAGTGCAAGAATTTGAGACCAATAAAGTAATATAAGAAAACACCATTTCTATAAAAAATAGATTTAAAAGTAATGAGGAGACTATTAGAGATTAGAAAGGTAGTAACAGGAAGAAAAAGACAAATGGGGATCACAAGCTATAAATGTTATCAAATATATGCATGTATGACTCATTTTAGATAAATAATATGCACTAATTAAAAACATAATTATAAAAAATGAGGATATAGATATACAAGTAAAAGATGCAATTTAATCTCAATCTAAGTTCCATTACTCAGAAAGAACCTTGATTGAGAACTGGGTAGCACACAATTAATTCTAGCATTCAGGCATTTGAGGCTAGCCTTGGCTAGTAAGTGTGATCCTGTCTCAAAAAGTCTGCTGCTAGGACTGTAACAGTGGTAGTAGGGTACTTCTCTAGCATATTCAAGACACTGGGTTTAATCTCCAGAACTAAACAAACAAACAAAAGAGAAATAATTGAATTATCTTTTGATCTTTTGTTTCTTCTTCTTTTTGTTTCTTCACTTGGGTAAAGTGAGCAATGTTACATATTTTAGCTTTTACTCACCTTTACTTTTATTTATTATATTAAACTTTTTAAATTCATTGACACACAATAAAATTTAAGTCATTTTTACCCCATGTTTGATCATGCCACTGGACCTTGTCCCACTGAAACATTTCCTTATTGTCAGTCATCCTATTCATGTGTTTGCGTGTGTGTGTGTGTGTGTGTGTGTGTGTGTGTGTGTGTGTGTGCGTGTGTGTGTTTGAGACCTGATACATTTAATAAGGGTTGCCCGCATTGGCATATGCCTGTGCACTTCTTGGAAGATGGGCAATGCATCAATATATACAATACTGAAGAAAGTGGTTTCCCATCCTATAGTCATTGTCAATAGTCATTGGTGGGGTGTGTTATATATATGAATATAATGAATTATGATATTTTCAGCCCTTAATCCCCAGTTCCATCCCCCCTATTTTTTCTCTTATAATCTTTCTTTTCCCCTGCTTTCAAGTCTTTTCATGTGTGTGGCCCAGTGGTTTCATCTGGTTTGCCTTTGATTACTTATGCCTAATTATCACTGGAGCATGAATCGTATGTCAGTGGGTATACAAACATCTCCTATTTCTTTCCCATCAGCAATAGTCCTCAATCAGTCTTTTAGGGAGGTATAGAGCCTCTTCAGATCTTTTCCCTTCCATGGTGAAATGATGATAGGACAATTCATATGTAAGCTTAATGATTTCCCTGGCAAGAGATTACCATCAGTGTAGCAGTGGCATGGATGTGAAGGGAGCAATCAATAACTTTCGGTTCTGATTTAAGCAGAGATCATGTTCCTGGTACTGAAATTAGGACAAGAACCTATGAAAGGGGAGTGCATAGGCCCCAAGTAGAATTCAGACTGCGACTATTTAGCTATAAAGGCACTATATCAAACTGTTTTTCAAACAGCTGTTATTATGCCCATAGATTGGAGGAGCACTCAGCACTCAATCCAGAAGATTCCTTCTGCAATGAAAGGTGTTTATTACAGGACAGTGCAACTGACCTAAGTGTAGAAAATAAGTGACTGTGGACTTCTTGGCCCTAAACAGGATATCTAAGCCTCAGTCCCATCCTAAGGCTCAGGGAACATCAAAGAAGAAGTAGTGGTACATTATAAAAGCCCCAATGGGACAGGGTTGTGGCCAGACAGTATTTCCTAGACATGGCAGGGCTGTGGTATCCATGATTTCATGGCAGCTATGTATATTTCCACAAGACCTACATGGGTGGTGTCTTTCTAAGTTTTCCCACTTCTAGGATGAAATTTTGTAGTCTTGTGCAAATCTTGTATGGGTAACCCAGCTACAAGAGTTCATGAGTGCAGCAGTCCTGTCAAATTCATAAGACACTGTTTGGTGGCTCCTCCCCAGCCTCTGAATTTTATACTCTTTCCACATTCTCTTTCACATGCTTCCTGAGACTTGAAAAGGGTGGTAGTTTTAATGTCTTGTTTAGGTCGAAGTATCCCACAAGTACTTATTCTCTGCACTTTGTCCAGTCGAGGGTCGAACTAATCTATGAGCATAAATGTAAATATTTAAAACACAGTTTAATATAATTTCCATGTAATAAACCACAGTTGTCAGTTCTTTCCTAGGGCTGCATACTCCCCATCCAAAAGTCCTTAACTTGGAATTCCCTCCTGAAGCAGTCTAAATTGTAATCAGAGAATGGTTGTCTACCCTTATAACATTCATGCCACTATCAAACCAGTATTTGTATCTTGCCAGGGTAGTTGCTATTTTAGCTCACAAAAAATACAATTAGATATGTCCAACAGCTCAGTGGACCATGTTCCTGTTCTTGATGTTTTAGGCTGCTTTTAAGTGTTCATAGTTGTAAACATGTCAACCTCAAGTGTTCTGGATGCATATATTGCAATGACGGTGGTCTGATATAAGGTCTTCAGAAGAGTCTTGAACGTGAACAGAAGTGGAAATCAAACTGGACGAGAGGAACAAGCCTTAGAAAGACAGTTTGGACAGGACAGCAACCTAAAAAGTCTGGAGAAAACCTATGGGAAGTGAGAGACTATGAAGGTAGTAATAAGGGAAAACTGAATGACAGAGTCAGACAAGCAATAGCCAGACAATGGAAAGGAAGCTGAAGTACACCATTAAATGATTCCTGGAAGAATGGAAAATCAGACCAAGGCTGAGGCAGGAAGAAAACCCAAGGTGGTGGTATTAACACAATGAAGCTAAAGGGTCAGCAGATTCCACAAATGTGGAAATCTTGAGCTTTCATTCACCATCAATACTAACCACACATCAAAAGTGTCATCCTTTGAAAGCTAGTATTCATCTTCTTTGACATTCATTTAATTTTGTAAAATTTAAATGAAACATCTTAAACTTTTTTCAGACAACATTAGCAACTTTTAATTATTTTGTTTTGTTGTTTGTTTGTGTTTAGAGTTTCTGGTTTGTTTTGTTTGCAATGCTGGGGACCTAACATAGGCTCTTAAACATACTTGATAAGCAGCAGCACTGATTTACATTCCCAGCTCCTGGGTTTTTGCAGCATAGGCTGGCCTCCAACTTGTCATCTCCTGCTTCTGCCTGCTACATATTACGTACTCATTTCATGTGTCTGCTTGTGCACTACTGCTCCAGATTGATCTTTTTTGTGTGCATGTGCAAGATTTATATATCTAAAAGTGTAAAAACCTGAAATTATCACTTGGTAGTTGGGACACTCTTTGTTATCTTGTTGCTGAAAGCTTCTTGAGCAGCAGGTAGCCCTGCTATCCTGATTTTGTAGCTGTAAAGGCTGAAAAAGGCATGACTTCATGTGCAGGAAGCTAACTTGTCACCTATCCATTGCAGACCTGTGGTAGAGGGCAGTACCTGTTCAAACAGTTACTGGACTTTTGAAGTAGAGGTATCTGGCTTAAAAAAAGAAATATGCATCTGAAGTGTGGAATGGAACTTGAGTAGCTGAAGCCCAGCTTTAGGTGAATTCACTAAAGGAATTTGTGGAAATGAACTGCAATGAGCAAGAGCTGTACAGGATAGTACAATACTCTTAGCATCCTGCTCACTCAAACTGCCAGTAGTCTCTTCCAGGACATTCCTTTGTTCTTTCTGCATGGTCTCTCTCGTGGTCTGTTCTCCTTGGAAGAGGATGGGGTCCATGTGCACCCACATAGACAGCAGTGTGTATGATTGTACTCAGTATCTCTTCACAATGTCATCCTCAATCGCCTCTGCTGAGCTCTGTGCCTAACTGCTCTCTGGATTTCATTTCTGGCTACTGTTGTATAGAATTCTGGATGAAGAGAAGGCAAGTATGCTCATATGGAAGGGAAGAAGGCTGACCAAATTACCAAAGTCCTTTTGTCTATCAAGTACTGGGCTGAGCAATGAAGATCTGAAAAAACAAAACAAACAAATGGGGCTGACTATCTGTCTATGCCCTCAAGGAATGTGAGACTGAGGTGGAAACAGACACACAAATTAGCCCAAGCATTCTCTGCTGAAGGCTACAGGAACCTCATAGGTGGCAGGGACAGAGAAGCAAGTGGGGAAGTGTGTTTCCTGCTCCTCAGACCTTGCACACACAGGTCATATCTCTGTGATTTCCCCTCTATTCCTCAGGTACAAGTTGACCAGATGCACAGATGCCAGTTGGCAGATTCTCTTTTCCTGTGATTTCCCCTCTATTCCTCAGGTACAAGTTGACCAGATGGACAGATGCCAGTTGGCAGATTCTCTTTTCCCCTTCTGGGGTTATAAGAAGACTGGAAAAGCTGGACCTAAGTGGGAATCCACTGAGTTGCTTGGCAATGAAGATGCTTTTTGAGACCCTGATGCACCCTGGTTGCTTCCTGAAGACCCTGTGGTGGGTGTGACCTGGTTCTCCCATGAAGCAGGATGGGCAGGGGGAGGGCAGATGCAGAAATAGAGGGTAATAGCATCAAATCTGCATTGAAACTGTGCCTGTGACACTTACTTTGTCATAGCAAATAAACAAATGGGATTCTTTTTTCAGGGAGTGTTTGAGAGACTGACATCAATCAATGAACTCTACTAACAAATGTGTTGCAATACGCTTATGAAGGCTCTAGTGCAGAACACTTCCTGAGAAAGTGGCCTGCAGGTGATCTATAAAACAAAATGTGTGTAGTAAAGTGTAAGGGAAGAATGCTCCAAGTCCAGAACATGGCATCTCCTCCATTTCCTCAGCTCTCTCCTTTTGTGCTCACCTTTTAACTTTCAGTTTCTATGCACTTTTTCCCCACAAAGATTTCACACATAAGTGAAGCCCAGTCATCTTCTTCTGGGTCTGCCCGACTTCTCTTCCAGTGGTTCTTGAGGTACAGGAGTGGACAGCCCTGGGCATCGTGAAACTCATGTGTTCCTGGGACCAGCAGCAGCAGAACAGTCATCTGTCACCTCCATTCCATTGATCCCTTAGTTCACCAATGAGACATGTCATTTCACCAGTCAGACAAAACAAAGCAGGCCAGAGATCATAGAAATACCAACACACCATGCCAGGTGTCATATTTGGCCCTGCCCTGATATGGCAAATACTCAGGATAAGACTTTGGTTCCAAATGAGCCTGCCATATTCTCCTTCACCATGCTGACTGGTTTAGCTTCTAGCTTGGCAATGAACTTTATTGGGGGAGAGGACAAGGGGTTTATTTATGATTGTCTAGTTACATTCCTTATTCAGCTTTTAAAAAATATGTTCTTTTTTTTAGTTTTACAAGCGTATCGAATACTAATCCCCACTTTCCTCCATCCCCCTTCCTCCCATCTCTCTCCCTTCCTCCTATCAATCCATTCCATTCCCTCCCACTCTCCTGCCTGACTGCTTTTATGGACCCCAGAGTTCCCTCTGGCTTGTCTACTCTTGTGGCATACCAAGTTGACCCTCCTCAGGCCACCCCACTGGTAGGGGCATTTCCCTTTATTCATCCAACTATAGTCCCTAAGGTTTTCCACTGTGTGTTCTTGTCTTTGTTCACTTCCTTATAGTTTATGGGGGCATGTTGGTCTTTCAGTCATTATGCAGGTCTGGTAAGGACAAGTATTATTAGATGCAGCAGTCACGGATGCAACAGTCCTGCCTTGAATGGTGTGTCTTGTCCAACATTGGACCTTCCTATTTTTAGGTTCTTACAGTCTTACTGCTCCCTCTTCCACAAGATTCCCTAAACCTTAAGGTAGGGAGAGATTAGAATGGACTGATTCTGAGTGAGCATTCCTGAGTTACTGGTAATCTGCATTATGGCTAGCCATTATTGTCCACATCACTGCTATTCTACTGGCCTACGCTCCATCTTGTCAGAGCATTGAGATTCTTAATCTCACTTGCAGAGGATTTCTAAGCTGAGTGCTAAGTACTTTTCAAATCTATGAGTATAGTAGTGGCTATTTACAAAGCAGTTTTGTGTACTGTCTTCCTACCTATAGATTTATTGGTTGTATTTCCCTACTAATCTATTTCCCCCCCCCCTTTTTGGTTCTTATTCTAGTTAACATCAACAGGAATGTGTTCCATTCTAACAAGTGGGTCTTGAGTTCAATCAGAAAACTGTTGGTTGTCTCTTTGATACTCATGTCACTATTACTCTGGTGTTCACCTGTTGCCATGGTGATTTTTATTGCAATTTGCAGATCTCGTGAGTTGATGAGGGCTGTGATTATTTCTCTCCTCCAGTAGCTTCTACAGCATTCCCTTAGTACTGTGTAAACTATCCAGCAAGGAGGAATTTCTCAGACCATTTCCATTGGATGGATTTTGCCCATGTTTTGTGATCCATTTGTGTTGCATTTTAGCAATAGGGTCTTACTAGCAGTTTTTGGAAAGCGGCCAAGAGCAATGACAAAAGCCTATATTGTTTGGGGGCCTTTGAGACCTCTCTGACCAACATTTTATTAAGCAGTGCCATATTCCTGCTACCTCTAGTATATCTCTAATTGCCACTGGGTATTAAGTGGATCAGCTCTGGGCTTTTTTTTGTTTTGTTTTGCTTTATTTTGCTCACTCTGTGCTGCTCTGCAATGGGGTTGCCCATTCTTCTTCCTTTTTTAAAAGATATTTTTGACATGTTATAAGCATGTGAGGTTCCTATGGGATTACTTCCTACAATCTTAGGGTTTTTCTATAAATCCCTCTGTCCCTCGTATATTCCATCCCCTCAATGTCCCATAAGTACTTTTTCCAGTTATTCCTTCCCTCACTCTACTTTGCTGTGGTTTCCTAAATCTCTCTTTTTAGAAGGTTTCACCCTATCCACTCCTCCCCCCCTTCCCACTTATTGGTCCCTTTTGAATTTTCTGGCTCATACAACAATTCTAAACCAAATATATTGACAAGGATGTCAGTACTAGCATCTACATATAAGAGAGAATATGTAGTGCTTATCTTTCTGTTTCTGAGATACTTTGCTCAATATTAAATTTTCCAGTTCTATCCATTTACTTGAAACTTCCATAATTTCATTCTTTCTGATGGCTGAATAGTATACCTTTATGTATTTGTACTACATTCTCATTACCCATTCCTCTGTTGAATGGGCATGTGGGCTGATTCCATTTTCTTGCTATTGTGAATAGAGCTGCAATGAACATGATGAACAAGTGTCTTTGTAATAAGATGGAAAGTCTTTTGGGAATGTTACTAGGAGTGGTTTAGTTGGGTCATATAGAAATTCCATTTTTAACATTCTGAGGAACCTCCACACTAATCTCCATAGAGGGTGTACTACTTTACACTCCCACCAGCATTGTACAAGTGTCTACTTCTGGCCAAATCCTCACCAGCATTCTCTGTTGGTTGTGTTTTATATCTTTGCCATTCTAACTGTGTAACATGGTATCACAAGGTAGTTTTAATATGTATTTCTCTGATGATCAGGGAAGTTGAATATATTTAAAGATACTTTTTGACATTTAAATTTCTTTTTGAGTGATGTCTCTATTTAGTTCTAGGGCCCTTTTTTTCAATTGGAATGTTTGCTGACTTAGTGTATAATTTTTTGAGCACTTTGTTATACTCTGGAGATTAATCCTTTGTCAGATTCATAGCTAACAAAGGTTTTTCTCCCATTCTGTGGGTTGTTTTTTTGCACAATTAAAAGTTTCTTTTGTAGAACAGAAGCTTTTTGATTTCATTAAGTCTCACTTATTGATTATTGGTTTTAGTTCCTGGGCATTTGTGATTCTGTTTAGGAAATCTTTACCTAGGTCTATCAATTCAAGCATGCTCCCTGATCTTTGTAAAAACAGTTTAAGGGTTTTGGGTTTAATATTGAGGTCTCCAATCCATTTGGAGTTGACTTTTTTTTCCAGTGTGAAAGAATTCAATTCAAGAAACATTCATATCTTTATTCTATGCCAATTATAACTGTGAAAATTGTCATAAATGTATTAACAAAACTATAATGTTCTAACAAAAACTACAAACATGTAAATTAAAGCAAGTAAATAACCCAGGATTACATAAAACGTTTCTTTCTTTTTTTTATTATATACATTCTTTATTATTTCCGTTCATACAAACTTAATAGGTACACCAGTTCCCTCCCTCCCTCCTCCTCCCCCTGAACCCCCTGCTCCCCCTCTTCCACCCCTCCCTCCCCATCCCCCAGTGCCCCCCCCCCAATTCCCAGAGAGTCCTTTATTGTGCGTGCCTGACTCTCCTCTGGGTCCTTCTCTCCGATGACATACAAGGACCCAGTGGCATTTCCCTGAACCCTTTCCTGTGTTCTCCTTAAGCATAGGAACACTACTGTGGAGTTGACTTTTGTATAAGAAGAGAGGCAGCAGTAAATTTTTATTCTTCTACATGTAGATGACCAATTTTCCCAACACCACTTGTTGAAGATACAGTCTTTCCCCAGCCTGTGTGTTTGGCAACTTTGGCAAAAATCAAGTGGCTATAAGTGTGGGAGCTTATATCTGGTTTTCTGTTCTAATCCATTGGTTGATGTATCCGTTTTTGTGCCAGTACCAAGCTGTTTTTTTATTAATGTAGTTTTGTAGTATAGTTTGAAATCTGGTGTGGTGATACCTCTAGTAGTCTTTTTATTGCCCAAAACCATTTTGGCTAATAATGATCTTTTGTTCTTCCATATGAATTTTTTTTCCACTTTTAATCTATTTTAATATTTTTTATTATTATTTCAGCTCATACAAACTTAATAGGTACACCAGTTCCCTCCCTACCTCCTCCTCCTCCCGAACTCCCTGCTCCCCCTCCCCTCACCCCTCCCTCCCATCCCCCCGTGCCTCCTGCCCCAATTCCCAGAGTCCTTTCTTGTGCATGCCTGACTCTCCTCTGGGCCCTCCTCTCCCATGACGTACAAGGACCCAGTGGCATTTCCCTGAACCCTTTCCTGTGTTCCCCTTAAGCACAGGAACACGACTGTGGTTGTCAATCCCTTGCCTCCAAGGATCTTGGTGCCTTTCGCAGATGCTAGACTTTGTGAGGTCAATAGTGTGTTGGACATTGCGCCGGGCATGCAAAGTCCAATTATGATTGCTTCGGCCCTAACTTGTGTGGAGTATCTTGCAAATCATTGCTCCTTCCATCCTTTTGCTCTTACACTCTTACCGCCCCCTGTTCCCCAAATGTCCCTGAGCTTCAGGATGGGGAGAGATTAGTCTGGCCCAGTTCTAGGTGGTTGATATAGAGTCTCTGAAGTTCTGGATAGTGGTTTGTTGATTTTCTTTTACAGTTTTGTTGCTCCTGCAATGCCCTTCACTCCATCGTGATGGGCACTGTATGTCACCCCCTGGCCAGAGACAGAAGCTGTTAAACTGGAGTCTTATTATAAGAGCACATTCAAGGGTAGATGTAATACTTATACCCAAAAGTGGAATCGCAGGGTCATATGGCATTTGGCAATGGGAGGGGTCAATCACCCATTTGCAAAATGGTTACTTTTTAATCTGCCGGACTATATGCCCTCCCCTTCTGGTGAGTTCATACCCCCTTAGTTGTAAGTGACCAGGAATGAATGTCTGTGAACTTAACTAGGTGTCACATTACTTTCTTGTAGTCCTTGATGGAGGCCTATTTTCTCTACTTCCACATGAATTTTGACATTGTTTTTCTCCAGTTCTATGAAGAATTGCATTGGGATTGTGATTGAAATTGTATTGAATCTGTATATTGCCATGGGTAGGATGGTCATTCTCACAATATTGATCCTACCAATCCATGAACAAGGAAGGTCTTTCCACTTTCTAATGTCCTCTTTAATTTCTTTCAGCAATGTTTTGTTGTTTCCATTATGAAGGTCTTTTACTTCCTTGGTTAAATTTATTCCAAGGTATTTTATTGTCTTTGTAGGTATGGTGAATGCGATTATTTCTGTCACTTTTTTTTCTCAGCTTGTTTGTCTCTGGTATATAGAAAGGCTAGTTATTCTTATATGTTAATTTTGTAGCCTGCTACTTTACTGAAATTGTTTATTAATTCTAATAGTTTCTTGGTGGAGTCATGTGAATCTCTAAAGTGTATAATCATAACATCTGCAAATAGGGGTGCTTTAGCTTCTTCCTTACCTATCTGATCCCTTTTATCTCCTTCTCTTGCCTTGTTGCTCTAGCCAGGACTTCAAGTACAATATTGAACAGGAGTTGTCACAGTGGACAGCCTTGTCTTGTTCCTGATCTAAATTGGAATGCTTTAGCTTTTTCCCTATTTAGAATGATGCTTGCTGTAGGTTTGTCATTCAGCTTTGATCAAGTTGAAGTAGGTCTCCTTTATTCCTGTTTTCTCCAAAGCTTTTTAAAAATATTTATTTATTTCATTAATTAATTTAGTGTGTGTGTGAGTGTTTGTGTGTGGGGGGGGAGAAAGAGAGAGAGAGAGAAAACTATGTGTCCCTGTGGAAGGGCATAGTTGACTCTGGGAATCATCCTGTATTGCTTCTACCTTCTTCTTGCTTCGCTCCTGGATTTTCCCAAGTTTTGCCCACCAGGCCTGAAAATACATTTTTACATGGGACCTGGGATCCAAAATAAGGACCTTCTGCTTGCAGGAGAGAGTCTTAACTCCTGAGCCATCTCTTCAGCCCCTACAAAACTTTTGAACTTTGTCAAAGGCCTTTTCTGCTTCTATTGAGAGGATCATATGATTTTTTGAGTCTATTAATGTGGTGAATTATGTTTATTGATTAATGAATGTTAAATCATCTTTGTATTCCTGTTGTGAACCTGACTTGATCATGGTGTATGATACTTTGGATATGTTTTTGGATTTTGTTTGATAGTATTTTATTCAGGATTTTTGCATCTGTGTTCATTAGTGAGGCTGGCCTATAATTCTCTTTATTTGATGTATCTTTGTTTGGCTTTGGAATCAGAGGTATATTGGCTTCATAGAAACAATTTGGGAGTATTCTTTCCTCCTCTATCTTATGCAATAATTTGAGGAGTAGTGCTGTTAGTTCTTTGAAGGACTTGTAGAATTCTGTACTGGATCCATCTGGTCCTGGCTGTTTTTAGTTGGAAGAGTCGTTTCAATTTCATCTCTTGTTATTGGCCTCTTTAATGTATCTATTTCAGCTTTTTTGGTAGGTTGTATATGTTTAGGAATTCATCCATTTCCTTTAGATTGTTTAATTTAAGAGATTATAAATTTTTAAAGTATGTCCTTAAGATTTTCAGGATTACTCCAATATCTGTTGTAATTTCCCCTTTTAATTTCTGATTTTGTGGAATTCAGTGTTCTCTCTTCTTTTGGTTACTGAAGCTAAGAGCTTGTCAATATTGTTTACCTTTTCAAAAAAACAGCCCTGTGTTTCCTTGATTTTTTTTTTTGTATTGATTTTTTCAGTTCCAATTCATTGATTTCTGCTGGAATCTTAGATATTTCTTCCTGTGTGGTACTTTTAGGATTGCTTTGTTTCTTTTTTTCTAAGGCTTGCATGTATAACATTAAGCCATTTATTCAGGATCTTTCCTTTTTTATGATGTAGGCATTTAGCACTATGAACTTTCCTCTTAGAACTGCTTTCAGTGTGTCCCATAGATTTTGATAAGTTGTGTGTTCGTTTTCATTGGTTTCAAGGAAGTTTTCAATTTCCTACTTTATTTCATTTTTTACCCATTCCTCATTTAAAAATGTGTTATTTAGTTTTCATCAATTTGTGTGTTTTCTATTTTTTCCTTTGTTGTAGATATTTACCTTTATTTCTTAATGTTCAGATAGTATGCAGTGAATGATTTCAATTTTCCTGAATATATGGAGGTTTGATTTGTGTTTTAGTATTTGGTCTGTTTTTGAGAATGTCATATGAGTTGCTGAACAATGTGTATTCTTCAGTGTTTGGATGAAATGTTCTGTAGATATCTATAAAGTCCATCTGATTATGGTTTCATTTAACTCCAATGTGTGTCTGTTTAGTTTTTGGCCCATTGACCTATCCAGTGGTGTGAGTGGGGTATTAAAGTCTGCTACTGCTCCTGTATTGGGGTTGATTAGTTGTTTTGTCTCCTGTTGTATTTGCTTGATGAATTTGCGTGCTTCTATGTTTGGTGCATATATATTTAAAATTGTAGGATCTCCTTGCTGGAATTTTCCCCCTACTTAGATGAAATATCCATTTGTATCTCATATGGTTAACTTTAGTTTGAAATCTATTTTGTCTGATATTAAGATGGCAACTCCTGCTTGTTTCTTTTTTCTGTTTACTTGGAGTACTTTTGACCATCCTTTTACCCTGAGGAAGTGTTTATCTTTCAAAGTGAGGTGTGTTTCTTGGAGGCAGAGAATTGATGGGTCATGATATTTGATCTAAGTGACAAGTCTGTGTTTCTTGATAGGGGAGTAAAGCCCATTGATATTTAAAGTTATTATTGAAAGGTGTTTAATGATTCCTAACATTTTGTTGATGTTGTGGTGTTTGCCTTTTTTAATCTCTCATTCAGCTTTTGTGCTGATGTTATTTATTCCCTTTAATTTCTTTGATGTGTTTACTCTTCTCTTCCTTCTTGCACATTTCTTCCAGTATTCTCTGTAGCCCTAACTTACTGGACATATAGTCTATTAGTTTGTTTTTGTCATGGAATATTTTTCTTTCACTTTCTCTTAGGACTGACAGTTTAGCTGGATATAAAAACCTAGGTTGGTACTTGTGTTCATTTAGAGTTTGTGTCTCTCCAGACCCTTCTGGCTTTTATTGTTGGTATTGAGAATTCACTTGTCATTTTAATGGGTTTGCCCCTATGGGTGATTTGTTCATTTTGTCTTGCAGCTCTTAAAATCTTGTCTCTAATATGTATATTTGATGTGTGTATATCATGTGTTGTGGGGTATTTTTTTTTTTGTCCTGAATATTTGGTGTTCTGTATACATCTTGAATCAGGATGGGTATCTCTTTTTTAGGTCAGGGAAATTTTCCTGCATTATCTCATTGATTATAAATGATGCCTCTTACTCTTGTGTATTTGTTTTTGGGATACCCATGATCCTTATGTTGGTCCTTTTGATCATGTCCCAGAGGAGGAAGGCCTTGGGAAACAATGGTGTGCATCTCCCTGCAGGATGGTCAACTGTAACCTCACATCTAGCTGCTGCTATTATCTATCCTTGGTTCTGAGCTCAAGTACCAGCCTGACTGAGTTAGACCTGCGAAAGAATGACCTGGGCAACCATGGTGTAAGGCTGCTGTATGAAGGACTCAGGCATCCTACTTGCAGCCTCAGAGTCCTGCTGTAAGTAAAACCCCAGGGTCCCTTATGGACAAGAAGTTGGGAAGGAACACAGATGGGTTCTGGAGGATGAGATGTGGAATATTATAGACATGTGTACAGTGAGCCCAGTTCCTCACCAGCCACACTGCTTGCTCTCCCATCCACTGGGAACACTGATGGATACAGGAGTGTCTTCTGTCAACAAAAACCACCTCATCCAAACTCATGTCACCTTTATAGGATGGTCTATATCAAACGACTGACCCATGTTGCTTGTCCCAATTTTAGCCCGTTCCAAAAGTTATTCTGGCTTTTATATCCCTGTGATCTGGCCAAGTCCCCACTAAGACTGATCCCTGGCTTTATCACTCTCTACCTAGGGAGCTTCCCTCCTTTTTCTGCCCTGCTTTAATGCAATAAGATGGGAAAGGAGGGGGGAGGGGAGGGCACAGGGCAGTGGGAGGTTGGAGGGAGGGAGGGGACTGGTGTACCTGTCAAGTTTATATGAGTGGAAATAAAAAAAATATTCCCTAGAAGGCTTTGTCATGGATTCTATCTCAGACACTAAATCTGGGGAACCTACCTGCCAAGGAGTTCCTCAGCAGACAGCAGATTCCAGAGTCCTAGACCTGAGGCCTAGGTAGCCAGTCTTCCTTTGTGCTTTCAGTTTGGACTCTTCTTCTTTGAGTACCCAGGTGACGATGGAGCTGGGGGTCCTGCAGTCAGAGAAACCCCAGCTGTATATCTCCAGTACATGGTAAGTACAGGAAACAGCATTCCCTGTGACCAACTCAGGCAAATACTGAGCACATATGTCTGGTACAGAGCCAAGAGATGGGGAAAGGGTTCTGGGTTGGGATGAGACATGGAGACAGGAAGAAACCAGGAACTGCAACAATATTAGTGAAGCAAGTTATGTATGTTCTTGTTTATTTGTTTGTTTTTTCTTTTTTTAGTGAAAATACAATAATATAACTTTAAATTCTTTTATGGGAAACATAAGTTGATGAAAAGTAATTGAGTACCGAGTCATCTGGGCAAAGACTAGTATGAAGCAAGTAGCAACCTTACAGTTCTGCCTGTATTGGTTTTATAGTTCTAGATAGATAGAACGATAAAATGTGACACAGAGACAAAGACGCACAAACACAGGGAGACCCCTGGGGAAAAGAAAGGACTACCACGTCCATGTCTATCTATAACGTTTACACACACACACACACACACACACACACACACACACACACACTATCCTGTTCCTTGGGTTTGAGAAGAACTAACAGACAAGTTAGTTCTCGACCACAGAATGTGCTACAGCCCCATGTGGTCACGGTTTGGCACAGTTCACGTCATGACCATGAAACCCATTTGTCCTCAAATTCCAGGCTTTCTGCTAGGAAATGGAAGAGAAAATCGTAGATTTAGTACAGTATCATTGAGGAGATACTTCCTGCAGACCCACTATACATCACTCACCATTTGAAGATCTGAGGACACAGCAATGAACAAAACAGAGAAGGCCTAACTTCCAGAAGCTTGTCCAGCAAGGAGGCAGGCATGAGTCTCCCAGAAGTCTGGGCACGTGCACCTGGGGACACTGTGAGGGCATTTGGTGGTCTGTCTGCCTTTATGCAAAGAAGCTGAGCCGGCCTCTCAAAGGTGGGAAGTGTCAGCTCGGCTAAGAAGACATCTGTTGATTCTAGGCAGAGGTAGAGGTTCTGAGGAAGGCTCCATTGAAGAACACAGACACGATGTATAGACCAGCAGCATCAGCCTCATCCTCACCTGGAAACTCCATAGAAATTAACTCCAGGCTGCTGAGGATGGAGTCCACTTCCTTTAATGGAAGCAATAAAGCACACTTATTCTGAAACCTCTGAGCTAACGGTTACTGAGCAGGAAGGAAGAGGCACAAAAGACCCAGGGGGACAGGGGCCACAGCAGGCTACTGGACCATATAAGAAAAATTTCTTTCTGCAGTGAAGAAGCATTACTGGGCTCCAATGATAAAATGACCTCCTGTATTCCTATCCTGAGATTGGTTACTATAAAAGAAAATAGAACTGTATAGAAGCAGGGACACTGGGGTTGGAGAGGTGGCTCAGGGGTTAAGCCTCTGCCTTGCAGGCAGAAGGTCCTGAGTTCAGATTCTAGACTCCACGTATAGATGGAAGCGGGGGTGGCCTGGGTTTCTGGTCCTGGTAGGGCAGAGCCTGTGAATTCTGGGGCACAGTAAACAAGGAGGAGGTAGAGGCAGTCCATGGTGGTTCCCGAATTTGCCCATGGTTCTACACACACACACACACACACACGCACACACACACACACACACAATTGAATAAATAAAAAAAAAATTTAGAAGCAGAGAAACACTGGAGAATACTCTAGTGGTTTAAGGCACAGGCCATTGAGTCTTAACAAGATGGAGGATGTAGAGGTTGGAAAACAAAAGAGGAATTGTCAAGGTGATTAGTGATCACTGTGGGTAACTGTTGTTAGACCTAAAGGGATGAAGCCCAAAGGCCACCGGGAAGTGGACCCCCACAGAATACTCACGGACATGAGTTCGATGCAAAAGCAAGAGGATTTTATTCCAATGAGCAGAGTTTGCCCCATACACGAGGGGGAGAGAGAGGACCCCGAGCTCAAGAAGCATACACCTTTTATACCCTCCTCGCAGGGAGGTTATGTAATGTTACAAAATTATTGGCTATCATATTAGTTACAATAATAATAGAAAGGCTTTGGCAGTATTTGGCATAGCTGCACGTAGTAGACCTTGAGAGGGGGAGCATTTCCCGGAGTTCTGTGTGGGAAGGGGGCAAGCGGGCTTAGGCGGCATCTGCACGTACTGAAAACATTTCTCTGAGACCTTGAAGAGGGAAGATTCCTGGAACCAACTTTGGGGGGGTCTGGGTGGTCTAGTATCTGGGTCTGGGTGGTTTGGCATCTGGCCTTCTCACAGGGACCTTGAGAGTGGAGATGTTTTCAGTATCTAGCCACCCATATTAGACTTTTGTTTTTAGAACTCTGAAAACTGCTGACCACCAAGCTGTTAGTCATGACTTCATTATTTGTCACAATTTCTGTAAAAATTTATTTTCTTCCACACTGTCTTCTTCATTTTGTACCAATGAGAATTATTAACCAATGAGAATTAATACCCAATGA
This sequence comes from Typhlomys cinereus, assembly GCA_023101885.1. NCBI lineage: Eukaryota > Metazoa > Chordata > Mammalia > Rodentia > Platacanthomyidae > Typhlomys > Typhlomys cinereus. Next base: position 4,235,092 of record JALPQD010000019.1, read on the forward strand.
GAATTAATACCCAATGAGAATTATTTCTTTCAATTTTTGAGACTGGTAAGTGCATGGTTCTGAGACTCGCATCTGGTGACATCCTTCTTGCTGTGCCTCCTATGACAGAAGAGGGAAGGGTGCAGAGCACACATCCAACTCCCTTTGTGACAAACGTACTCTGGGCATAGGAACCTCCCTTCTGTGACAATGGCTTTCAAGATCTAATTACCTCTTACTCTTTCTTGTTCATTGGGATTTGGTTTTCCAGTGACTGAATTTTTAAGGATACATTCTAACCATAGTAGTGAAGGAGGGATCAAGATAATTCCCGATTCTAGCATACATCCCTGGGTGGATGGGGGGAGGCATTCACAGAGGCAGAATATAGAGGAGAAGTATAGGGCTGAGTTCAATTCAGATAGGGTGGATTTTAGATGGCACGAAGACAGTTCTGGATTCACCTGGCACTTGAAGAAATGGAACTTTCTGTGTGTAGGATGCCACTTGGGATGAATACTGCTCAGGATGGAGATGATGTTGAAGACTTGGTTAATAGCGTGACCTTGCTCAAGCAGCTAAAATTACAATCAGGTATATCAAGGGATCAGACTCAAGGTATCATGAGATGGGTGGGGTGAATGACAGTTTTAGGAAGTCATCCCTTCTGTTCTGTGGCTCAGAGATAGGACAGGGAATGCTCCCTTATTTATTTGCAAAATCTTCCTCATCTACAACCTAGAGGTTTTCTCTTAGCATTAGCAGCTGTGGCTGCCCCTCTTCAAAGACTATGGCCACTTCAGACAATGTACCAGGTCTGTATTCCATTCTACACCACTGAAATCCATGAATGACCTCCCTGATCATCCGCCTTTTGAGTTAGACTCCTTTCTCAACCAACTACAAACATGCTGGTAAGTACAATGCTTCTGAGCTAGCAGGAAAGGAGATGAAGGCACAGACTGAATGAAGAGTAAGGTAGGGGCAGAATGCTGCTCAGAAGGCAAGCAGTGAAAATAAAGCCTGTCCCCACAAAAATAGGAAAGAAGTAAAAAAAAAAAAAAAAAAAAAGGAAGCCAAGGGGAGTAGAGGCAAGAGGAAGGGAGGGAAAGAGAAGAAAGGAAGAAGAAAGGAAAAAGGGAAGGGAGGGAGAGAAAATAAAAGAATATAGCAGGTCAGTAGTTGTAGGAGCAAGACAAATACTGAGCCCATACCTGCTCCTATGGCTCAGGCAGGCCAGTCTTGTGAAGAGCCTAGTCAAGGTCCAGCAGTAGAGGGTGGAGGAGACCAGACAGGAAACCAAAGACTGACCACTGTCCTGCCTCCTCCAGATGGCGGATCCTTACAGGCAATGAAACTGGAATCCCTATATCTGCCTCCTCTTACATCTCCAGGTGACAAGTACACAGTGCCTCTGGGGATTGAAGATAACTTCTGGAGCTCCAAGGGACCTGTGACTACTGAGTTGGTTGACAAAGACAAGAACTTGTACAGGTGAGTGAGGGTTCTGCCTACTCTAGTGTGGCATTCCTCCCTCCAATCTTACAATTCATCTCACATACAGTATTCAGCTACTATCCTGCATGAATGTCTTACCTTTTGCCAAGTCAGAGGCAGCAGCAGGATCAAGATTCTGACTTCTTTTCATTTGGGAAAAAGTGTTTTTCTTATGACAATGTTTTCAAAATACTTAGAAAAATGGATTGATCAAGCAATTCCATCTCAGCAGCTACTCTGCCAAGTTCTTTTCACCTTTTCACCTTTTCACCTGCCTTCTTTCTTCACTTCTTTTTTAAAATTTCTATTCAATTGTGCATGTATTCTCGTGTGTGTGTGTGTGTGTGTGTGTGTGTGTGTGTGTGTGTGTGTGTAGAACCATGGGCGAATTTGGGAACCACCATGGACCACCTCCACCTCCTCCTTGTTTACTGTGCCCTGGGATTCACAAGCTCTGCCCTACCAGGACCAGAAACTCAAGCTGCCCCCGCTTCCACCCAGCGTCGACACGTGGGGTCTAGGATCCGAACTCAGGACCTTCTGCCTGCAAGGCAGAGGCTTAACCCCTGAGCCACCTCTCTAGTCCCCTTTCCTTCTTCACTTCTATTACAGCATTTTAGTCCCAAGCATTGGGTGATTTCATCCTCACATATTTTACTATGGAGCTCCCCAAAATTAAATTTAGACCTTATCAACCATAACCAGCTTACTTTTACCACAAATAATAAAGCTGTCTACAGTCTTTCACATCATCTAAATAAAGTCTGTTCAAATTATAGTTACCTGAAATGTGTTCTCGCAATGACTATTGTTTTCGTGATACAAAACTCTGTTCATTATTTGGTTTGTCACATCTTAAATTTCACTTAAAATTTTGCTTCACTTAAGTCTCCCTGCTCCTTCTTTCCTAATAACCACTGCATGGTGAGTATAATCCTAGCAGCTGAGAGCACTAGGGTGAATATGGCAAGCCTGCCCTACAAAATATTGTGTTTCATGAGTGATGAGTGACTGCATCCACATTCTTGATTTCATGTATAATCTGCTGTCACTCTTTAAGTACTGTCACATTCAGTCTTTTCACTTCATTATATAGAAACTGCCTTGTGTCAGCTCACTGTTTACCAAATGAGGTACCATTGAGAAAATAATTTATGGCCCTTGTAAAACATTGTGTTCATCCCCAAAGCAGATGTCTTATCCTGTAAGCTACAAGAGCAACATGGCCATAAGAGTAGCTAGAAGTGATATGAGGGACATATCAGAAAGAGGAAGACCAGAGTCACTGCCCTCAGGATCATTCAGACATTCTGGGTGTCAGGCGATAACCAAATAAATACCCGACAAAAGCAACTTTAGGGAAGAAGGCTTATTCTGACTCACAGTTTGGTGAAGACCGTCCATTAAGTTGACTGGAATGGCTTCATCCTTGGCAGCAGGATTTCAAGCTGGTCACACTGTGGGAGCAGACAGGAAGCAGGGAGGGACTGGCTATTACCGTGGAAGTCCCACCCAAGGGAACTGTGGACTAGGTTTCCCAAACAATGCCAAGTGCTCCAACTCACGAGCTGTCAGGAACATTTCACATTGAAACTATATCACCATTCTCAATCAAAGCTATCACAAGAGGAAGCACATCAAGTTCCCCGAACCTACTGAACATCAGAGCTTAGTCACAGCCCACAGTGCAATGATTCTCCACCCTCCATCTTTCCACAGCCCACGGGGAGCTATTGCTTGTTGCCACTGCCCCGCATTGTGAGGTAGAATGCTATCACATACTGCTAGCTCAGGAAATCAAAATTGCTGTAGACCAGAGTCGTGGCCTCGAGACCAGGGCTCCCCTGGACCAGGTGGAGAACAAACACCCAGAACTCTCTAGGCTGAGTGAATCTGAACCTATTTACTGAAACTTTTGTGACAGCTTTTATACAGAAAATTTAGGGATAAAGAATGTTGCACTTGCAAATAGACATATAATTTCCTAATCAGCAAAAATCACCTTCAAGGTGGATATTTTGTCAGGAACCTAACCCATTGCTTGAGGGTAAAGGCACTTAACAGAAGCATTCTCTCAGTATTTCCAAACCCAGCTAATCTATAATGCTTCTATTTTTCATAGCCATGGGGCTGAGACTACATAGTTGACATTGTTTTAACAGAGACTGCATTTTTAAAATACAGGAGGAATGAGCTCCTTTTGATTTCAGTAAGGGACATATTTTACAATTAACTATAATGGGGTTGTCTGCATCTGTCCATTTCATCCATCAGTGGGGCCACAGAACAAAAAGAAAGGACAAACAGAAACAAAGGATTCTACCTTCAAGACAGAAACAGAGAGCTTTTAAAATACACAGAGGAGGATTGAGCTCCTTTTGATTTCAACAATTAACTATAGAAGTGCCCAGCATCCCATAAGTCCTAGCATCCAGGCTGATCCTCTCAGTCAGGTGGGTTGCCATGGGCACCAGCCATGGCAGCAGGTTCTAGCTTGGGAAGTTGCATGCAGCTCATGCAGTCTCTACAATCCAGGCTTGAACCACATCTGTAGGGGGGCCATGGCTTGGATAATCAAGGGCCATAAGCGCCTATAGCGTGGTCCTATTGATGGAGCACTACTGAGATATGTGCTGAAGGAAACACTAATTATTAAAAGAATAATTCCTCCTATGATAGCATCCTTCCATTCTTTTAATAGTAAGGTTGCTTATGTCTTCGTTTGAAGAATTCCAGAAGTATATAGCCATCAGTTGCGGATGACCCATCTGTGAACCATGCATTCTCCAAACCTGGGGTCTCTTTCCAGGCAGAGGCAATCATTGGTGGGAGTGCACTCAAATGGTCTGTCTCTGTGATTTCTCATAAGGGTGCTGTTTGGGATAGGGAAGACATGGCCCTCTTTGCTACCCACATGGATTCTCCCAGTTTGGATTGCAAATACCATCTCCAGGGGACAGTCTTGGCATCTAGACTTTCTGGCATGATGGTCTCTTCCTTGGCTTTCAGCCAGGGTAAGAGGGTATCACAGTTTCTTTTAAAGTTATAGTGAACGGATAGCATTGTCTTATACTTCTGGAATTTCTGAACTATTACATAGGTGGGAATTTTACCCACCTATGTTTTAAGACTCTTGAAGTTATTCTCTAATTTCTTTAAAATCAGTGCATACATTCTGGCTAACAATTCTATTTATTGTGAGTGACTAGACATGAAATCTCTATTTAGAATTTGACTTAAAGTTAAAAAGCAGGCTTCTTCTCTAGATCAGAGAGCAGGAAGCTATTCCCAAAAAAACCTAAGAGCAGGTAAAGGGCACTCCTAATTCCCAGAAGAATTCCTCCTGCCAGGGGCAAAACTTAAATTACCTAGGAAAGAATGCTTAGCACCTGTCCATGGGTGTTATTGTGACATTCTGAGAAATTCCTAGCACCTGCCCATGGGGGTTACTGTGGCCTTCCCCAGGGAACAGGCTTTAGGCCTGAACTGGGAAGAAACACCAAGGCCTGACAATTCCCATTTTTTCCTTATTTCTCTTAAATAAAGCCATGTCCTTTTCCCAAAAGATGTTTCTCTGAATCCATCTTTTCGAAACTGAGACATATTCTACCAGATTGGTCGGATAAGGACGTGGCACAAAACGAAAAATCTAGTCTGGTTTCTACTCTACGTAGATTCCTCTTATGCCATTGCAAGGTGAAAGGATCCAAAGTCTGGATATTTTAAATTGGGTGGCAGTCTATAGAGTAAAACTGATGACAGCAAGATGTGGAATAAATAAAAATTATATGCACATTGCTGATGCCTTTTCCTACTGCCCCCTGCAAGCCTGACTAAACCAAGAATTTATTTTACAACAACCCTCAGCTCTGAACACATTTGGACAAAGTTCCTCCTTGTGCCATCCTGTAGTTAAATAATTCACGAGGATGATCTGCTTCCACCTACAGCAATAGCTCCTTCTTCATGGCTTCTTCCATGTCAGATGGTGGTTCTGAGCACATCAAAGCAAGTGCTCATTTTCATCCATCCTCCAGCTTCATTATTATTTCACAGGATGGACTGCCAAAGATAAAGTATAAATATAGCCTTCTTGCTGCTCATTATCAGCTGCATTTTTTTCATATTCAATTTCATTCTTCTCTTCCAGGAAGCCCAAATAGGAGAAGCTCTTGATTTTGGAAATGTGTTCCTTAAATTCTAAGAAATAGCACAGCATGCTCTGAAATGTGATGTCTGAATCTGCACTTTGCTTGGTTCAGGTGACATGAAGGCACGTGCTTTATTAGATTCAAACAGACGTAACAAAGGCAAATTCTATGCTTAGACAAAGAAGAAACATTTTTACTATTTTTTTGTGTGCATGCGTGAAGCAAATGTAGTATCAAAGATTTGAGCTTTGTAAGTCATTTTACAGTTTAGCAGAATCAAGAAGGAAGAGTTCACCTCTAATTTTGGATTCATGGTCTGAAAGGACGGGGATTGCAACTCCCAAAACATTTGGATTGAAAGATTTGCCTCTTCAGATGAAGTGGTTAGGCCAAGCGGTTCTATTTTTCATGCAATGAGGTTCTTTCATTCATTGTATTAAATGTTTTAAATGCTTTCAGTATTTATATTAATTGATGAAATTAAAGCCTGGTAGATTAAAAAACAACAAAAACATTGTATTCAGCTCAAAGGTTTATCATTACTATTAACATGAAGAGCCTCATGGTTGGGAAATATACTCTAACAAACACAGAGCATTAAGGACTAAAAAGGTGTATTTCAATGGTAGAGGCCTTGCCTAACATACACGAGACCTTTAGGTCCATTCCCAATTTAACACACACACACACACACACACACACACACACAAACACTTGTGTATTTCTTCATTATGTCATCTTATAAAGAATAATTTATTGTTCCCTGGTATATACTGACTTGTAGATTTGCATGACACCACTCAATGCCCACAACCCTATGACATGGGTGTCATCATTCTGCCTATTTACAGAGGAGGAAAGTAGGATTCAAGAGGTAAAGAGACTTTCTCACAGATCCACATGCAGAGAGCAGAGGAGCCAGAACTCAAAGCCTCCTGACTGAAGCCTGACTGTGTCCCCAGCCTTGCATCAGGTCTGCATCCAGCAGGAAGCAGAACTTGTATAAAAACTGCCTGCCTCTCCTTCTTCCTAGAGTTCACTTCCCCATGGCTGGCTCCTATCACTGGCCCAACACAGGACTCTGCTTTGTGGTGAGAAGGGCAGTGACCATCGAGATTGAATTCTGTGCCTGGTGCCAGTTCCTGGGCAAGACGCCCCTGCAGCACAGCCACACAGTAGCCGGGCCTCTGTTTGACATCAGGGCCGAGGAGGGAGCTGTGGCCGCTGTGCACCTGCCTCACTTTGTAGCCCTCCAAGGTAACTGAGGGAAGGATGGGGGGAAGGTGGTGGTAGTGAAGCATGTGTAAGGTGGCACAGGATGATGTTTTATGGGGAAGGAGTAAATGGCTTTCTTAGCAATCCAAAGAAGGCCATGGAGACATTTCCTCACTCCAATTTTGTCTGAACACTCCTTTGAAGCTTATGTCTTACAACTTATTAAGTGTTCTTTACATGCATACATACATACGTACATACAAGACTTCTTTCAAAAACCCCTGCTGAAAACAGATTATAATCTGAGCTATTTGAGGAGGCTTTGCAAAGATTATGTAGAGATTGATGGTGAGTGAATTAACAAGGAACATTTAAAACTCAGAGTCTATCTGTCCTAGGAAGGCATTACTACCGCTACAGTTATGAAGAACATGACATCACAGGATTCTGCTCAAGAACAGAAGTCATGGCACAGGGCTTTCTTTTGAGAAGAGAGTGAACATTAAATGTTCTGATCTTGTTCAACTCTGAAGATTCTTTTAGAAAAAATGTTCTAGGTTGTACTTATAAGGAAGAACATGTGACATATATTTTCTGTGTCTGGTATACTTTACTAAGTATAACTTCTTCCAATTCCATCCATTTACAAGAAAATGTCATTAATTCATTTTTTTGATAGTTGAATAGTATTACATTGTGTATATGTACCATCTTTTCACTATGCATTTGTCTTCTGTTGGGCATTTAAGCTGACTCCATGACTTTGCTATTGTGAATAGAGCTGCAACAAACGCGGATGTACATGTGTCTCTATAGTATGATGAAGCATTCTTTGGGAATATTCTCTAGAGTGGCATAGCTGGGTTATATGGCATTTCAATATTTAACTTTTTCAGGAACTGTCATACTGATCTCCAGAGTGGTCGTATAAGTTTGCATTCCCATGAGCACTGTATGTGGGAACACATCTTCCTGAATCCTCTCCAGCATTTGCATGCATGTGTTTTGGATTTTGGCCATTCTGACCTGGATGAGATAACACCTCAGGGTGGTTTTGATTTGCATTTCCATGATGGCTAGGGACATGAGAATTTTTTTTAATTTCTGCTCATACAAACTTAACAGGTACACTGGTCCCCTCCTTCCCTCCACCTCCCCCTGACCCCCCTGCTCCCTCCTCCCCTCTCCCCTCCCTCCCCATCCCTCAATGCCTTCCTCCCCAATCCCCAGAGCATCCTTTACTGTACATGCCAAACTCTCCTCTGGGTCCTCCTCTCCAATGAAGTGCAAGGACCCGAGGCATATCCCAGAACCTTTTCCTGTGTTCTTCTTAAGCTTAGGAACACTATTGTGACTGTCAGTCCCTAGCCTCCAAAGATCCTAGTACCTTTAGTCCATGCTAGACTTTGTGGGGTCAATAATGTGTTGGACATAGCGCAGGTCATGCAAAGTCCTATTATGATTGCTTCGGCCCTAACGTGTGGAGTATCTTGCATATCATTGCTCTTCCCATCCTTGTGCTCTTACAATCTTATCACCCCCTCTTTCACAAATTTCCCTGAGCTTCAGGATGGGGAGAGATTAGGCTGGCCCAGTTCCATGTGGTTGATATACAGTCTCTGATGTTCTGAATTATGGTTTAATTTTTTTTCAGTTTTGCTGCTCCTGCAATGCCCTTGGCTCCATCCTAATGGGTATTGGATGTCACCCCTGGTCAGAGATAAAAACCTGTTAAATTAGAGTCTTGTTATAAGAGTATATTCAAAGGTAGATGGAATAAAAGTAGGAGACCTTGTTGAGAGAGGGATCGATCACCCATTTGCAAAATGATTGCTTTCTATCAGGTAGCCTATATGCCCACCCCTTCTGGTGAGATCATATCCCATCAGTTGCATATGATCAGGAAGGAAAGTCTATGAACTTAACCAGATGTCTCATTACTTACTTGCAGTCCTTGATGGTAGCTTATGTTCTCTGCTGTAACATAGTCCCCTTTCTCCTTGTTTCTGGTGGGGCTCTCCTTCCCCATCCCTCCTGTTTATAATCTTTACAGTTACTGTAGATATTACAGAGATTTGTCTTTGAGTGTCTCTAAGTGGGTTTGGTACTAGGATCCACCTATTAGGGAGTGGGAAAATTTTTAAAGTATTTGTTAGACATTTTAATTTCATGCGGGGAAAAGTTTCTTTTAAATTCCAAAGCCCATTTTGTATTTGTTATTGTTTACCTCCTTGATGTTTAATTTTTTGAGATCTTTGAGTACTCCAGGTATGATATAATCAAGGGGAAATCTCTATAATATTCACTCTAACTGCTAACAAACATAATATAACATAAGGGGTAGGGAAAAGAAGATCCTAAGAGAGTTGAGACAAAGGAACACAGAAATGAAAACTCTGTGCTCAATCAAGTTGCACCCTATTACAAATGGAAGACTAGTGAGATAGTAAACCTTATCAGGCCAAAACACAGAATGTCAAAGAACCTGGAATACTCAGCCTTAATCAATTCTTCAAAATCTTATCCCACACCAAGGCCCAGGAAATCTTATTAAAGAGGGGGTGGTAAAATGTAATACCTTAAAGATGGGATGAGTTACTCCTGATCCACACATTTCAGTCAAGACTGGGCTGCTGTACCCAGAAGGTACAGCCATTAGAATTTCTGCTACCAGATCTACACAATTGCCGATGTATCAAGGTCTTCCCAGGGACTCACTAGGATCTTAAAAGATACAGTGTCTCTCAGAGAGTATCTCAGGGACAGGCTGTGCACAAGAGAGGAGGAACCTCCCTACCTATGACTTTACCCACTGAAAAGCCACATAAAGTTCTACAGAAATCTAACTCCCTTACCAACATAGGCACCCCCAAAGGGAGTACTTAGATACAAGCAAAAGTACAGGACGGGGTGGGACAAAACAGGATGGATGAAAGGAGGTGAGGAGGTGAAGGGTGTGTGGATGGGGAAGGTGGCAGAGGAGGGATGTTGGGAGGGAGATCAGGGCAAAGACATAAATCCAGATTGTTTGTAAATAAATTCATTAATTAAAAAGAGAAAAAAGATTCTAATAAATATAGCTCACAGCCAAAAATCTCACCAAGAAAACCATTAGCACACCTGTAACCCAAGCATTCTGGGGCTGAACTCAGACAAGAAAGTTGCAAGTTCATTGCAACGTTGGCTATACAGCTACCACTAAAAAAGTGAACTGTGCATTGTTCAAGGGACTAGTGGAGGCCTAGTTCTTCTCCTGCCTCAAGGAGTTTAGGGAAAAGCCTATTGTAGAAATCAAGAGTCTAATAGAGCACCAAGTAAGGATGGCATTCATAATGAGGAAGATGATGAACAACTCCAAGAGTTGGTTTTAAAGAGCAGAGACCTGACAGCTGAAGTCATGAAGATCACAGAGGGAAAGACAGGCTTCCAGAGCAGATGGGGTAAAACCAGCTCCTGCTGATCAAAAAGCCATGTGTTGAAAACAAATTGTGCATCTTTGGGATGAAAAATACTCATATTTAGCGGCAAGGTCTAAAAAGAAGATAAATGAAAAAGTTAATAAGCAGGACTCAGTTGACAAGAAATCAACTGACACCAATAAAAACAAGGAGCCTCCTTGATTTTGATAATGACAATAGAAATGAGTAAGTGAAAACATGTTGGATTGGGTTTCTTTTGAAAGTATCGGGGGAATGTTTAAAAGAACATTTTCTTGTGCTTTTTTTAATAGCTTTTACAATTAAAATACAAATCCATTATATACAATTTTAGATAGAAGAAAAATAGAAGAAAAAAGAGCTGTAGATACTGGGAAGCCATTGCCACTCCTTCAGACAGGGAAAAACAGCATATTCATCTTTACCCTCAGACTGGAAGTGTCAACTCAGGGGAAAGTGACTATTAATGTTTTGTTATTTACCATGTGTACATCTATGACTAAGGTAGAAGAAATTATTAGCAAGAATAAATTGGGAACAAATGAGATTAAAAAAAATGAAAAATAACTAAAGAAAGATTAAGCAGTTTGAAAAATACATCGGAAAGATTTCATGTACCCTGAAAGTATCTCATGTATACCTAACTATGATTTCAGAATGAGGTGTTAAGAGTAATTGAAAATAATAAATAAATATTCAAAGAAATAAATAATTGACAGGGAATTTCTGGACTTACCAGGAGATACAAGACTTCTAAAATGAGAAATCTCAAAATTCCAAAGCAAGAAAGGGATAAAAATGGAAAAGAAAAGTCAACAGTAGACGCATCCAAAAGAAAAATTACTCAGAGAAGTACTGGGAGCTGAGTTTACATCAGTGGAAGGCAGAAGACACTGGAATGACATCTTCCTTGTCTTAGAAAATGAATTTAGAGCAAACCAAAGGAGGAAAGCTTGCTGTAAGCAATGTTTGTTGAAGGACACTTTTATTTTGTTTTATTTTTTGTGTATATGTGTGTGTGCATCATAGGGTACTATGTATGCTTGTGGAGGCCAAGGATAACTTCAGGAATCATCCTGGATTGCTCTACCTCCGTATTGCTTTGCTCTGGGGTTTCCTAGACTCTGTCTTCCAGGGCTGGAAGTGCATGCTGCTGCCATTTCCACCCAACATTTTTATATGATGTCTGGGATCTGAACTCAGGTTCTTCAGCTTGTGAAGCAAAGGATTATCCCCTGAAACATCTTTCCAGTCCTGAAAAAGAGACATTCGAGGATGTACCGCAGGTCAATAGAAATAACTTAAGATGTGCAATATGCAGTGGTAATCAAAGATAGTCAATCACGTAGAGATAACTATAGAAAAATGTTGACTAATTGAGGTAACAATATAATGTCTAACTTATGAGAATTTGAAATGAAGAGATTCAAGAAGGACTTATAACAAGGTCTCTGTTCTCAAAGTGGTAACTAGCTATGAAGAAAGAAATATACAAAAGTGATATGTGGATGTTAATCTGGGTGTGGGAACTCCTGCCTGTATTCCCAGCACTTAAAAGGCTGAATAGCTCAAAGTCAACCTTAGCTACATAAAATCCTGTTACAAAAAAGATAAAGTCTTTCTAAAATAGAGGACTTTGAAGAATCTTCCACAGTTTTTTAAAAATAATTTACCAATAATTACATAATTTGGGGAATTATTGGTACTTAAATGTATGTATATTTATATCAATATAAGTAAATGCAGGGCCAGCTAGATGGCTCAGTGGATAAAGGCACTTATAAGCCAAACAACCTGAGTTCAGTCCCCAGAATCCATCACATAGTATGTAAAAGAAGAAAACAACTTCTGAAGGGTGTCTTCTGACCTCTGAATGCACACCAGTATGTTACACATGCACACACAACTTTGAGAGATCGGTGGGATGACTCAGAGTATAAAGTTAATTGAACTCAAGCTGTAAAACCTGAATCTGTTCCCTAGAACCCACAATAAAGGTGGATGGAGAGAACCAACTCCACAGATTTGTCTTCTAACTTTCACACATGTGCCATGGCATACATACCTGTACTATCTCCCTCTTTTCCTTCTTTTCCTCCTCTGTTTCTTATCTCTCCATGTGTTTCTCTCTTCCTTCCTTTTATGTACGCACAAAAGTAACAATAACTTTTTAAAAATTAAATACTCTTTTTAAAAATTGAAAAAAGAGAAATTTGCAGCAAACTTTCTAGGAAAAAGAAAGCTAATACATGTGGGGATAGGTAATCAGGGCCAAAACCTCAGGAGCTATTGCCTTAAAAATTACTGCTGTTTAGTCATATTTCTGTATTAAAGAAAATAACAGGAATCATATGTTGGTAATTAAATAACATATTTGTTCAATAATTCAATAATCACCATTGTTTTCATATCTGCTTAAACTTCCTTAAGCTGGTATGAAATGCCTTTTATGCTTTTGGTCTTCCCTGGTTGTTTCCTCTGAAGGAAATGAATGGACTTCATTTTTTGCCTGTTTATATTTTTTGGGTGGTGTTGGGGATTGAACTCAAAGTCTTGCTACACCAAGGTGTAGCTCATGCTACACCATTCAGCCATCCAAGTCTCTTAATGAATTATAGTAAAACACAAGGGTGGAAAAATTACTGAAAAAGAGAGAGAATTAAATAAATGCAAATAATGAACAAATAAGTATCCTAAAGGACTCCAAAGTTTTCAAATGCTCCAGAAAGAAAATAATGGAAGAAAAGATTTTAAGACAGATGAAAGCACTGCTCTCCAAATTATATGTTGGGTTTTGTACTGTCTGTGCCCATGAACCAACATAAATGCAGAGTTATGTGTAGGAAATACAAGTGGGAGTGACAGGAATTGATCAGTCATCTGGTCAGAGGAAGCCTAGGATGTCCTCCATCATCTAAGACAATTTCATTGTAACATACATAAGTATTTACAGGAAAAAAAAACAAGGAAGAACAGGGACAAATTCTTCACAGAATTATGTTAAATGTATATATCCCTGCTAACAAAGAAAAGGCAGGAGTGGTAACTGTTTGCTGTGTGGGACCGGACATGATGTCTCCAAGTAGAATTAAAAGCAGTCATGGCACTTAGTTGCTAAAAAGAAATTGATAATGAACTTCTCAAAACAGAGTTACAGTTATCTTATAAATGTGCATAATCTTGTGATCCATGCATGAACACATCTCAAATACATAGGGAAGAAACTGTAGGGGAAAGTTTTAACCTTGCCAATCCTGAGAAGAACAAAAGTGATCTAAGAACAGACAGAAGATAAACTAAACTCCCAGAAGGAGGAATTCACCTGTCATTGTCTATGCAGACTAGAAAGATGCAAAACTCAACTCCCAGAGGAAGGAATCCACCTAATACCTGCACATTTCAGATGCTAGTGTGTCTTTCTCCAGAGAGCAGGCTTAGGCCTGATGACCCCCACAATGTAGTATGTTTAGTTGATCAGAAATGAAGTCTGGATGTAGTATCATGATGGGAAGGCCAAGATTGCTCTGGATTGTCTTAGGTTGGGCAGGATAGATGGAGCCTATCAGGAAGCAGGACAGGGAACTCCAAGCCATTTTGTTGGTAGAGACTACAAAACAGACTCTCCATCCAAGAGCACGTGGTAATGCTGACAGCAGGTAAAGTTCGGCAATTGTTGGTGACCATGGACCTGTTATCCATCAATTCACTGAGAGAGTTAAATGAACCTGAAGTGTTTTCCCAAATGAAATTATGACTCAAAAATGAGTTTTACTTAATTGGGGACAGAATGATTTGATGGACAGTTTTGTTTTTCACTTTATAATCACTTTTATGACATATAATTTGAAGTAGATAATAAGTGTCAATGTTAAAAAATGTGTAAGTTCATGTGTATGTGTGTGCATGTGTATGTGTGAGATTTGTGTTCAAGCTTACATGTGTAAATGTATATATCACACATTTGTGTGCATTGTGTAGCGTGTGTACATATGTGTGTATATTTGTATGTGTTTGTACATGTGGTGTGTGTGTATGTGTGTGTGTGTATGTGTGTGTGTTTATGTGTGTGAGAGAGAGACTTTGAAACCAGAGGATAACCTCTGGTATTGTTGGCCCAGTTCCATCCAACTTTTCTTTGAGGCAGGGCCTCTCACTGATCTGCACTTCATCAAATATGTTTTACCTGCTGCCCATAGAGCCCCAGGGACCCTTCCGTCTCAGCATTCCCAGGACTTGCATGCCATCACTAGTGGCTACTGACAAAGTACCATTAGCTCTCTCTTCAATTGAGTTTCATCTTGTAGCTTCAAAGTCCTGTTCAGAAGCACTGACTTTCTAATTTCTGAATCTTTGTCATAACTGCCAGGAAGAGCAGATTCCTGAGAAGCTGGCCTGGTGCTAAGGCCCACACAAGGTAGAGGAAGAGGTCCTCTTCAACTGAAAATTGGGAATGGGTACCAAATACTTGACCAATGTGGGGTGGCCTTAGTCATTCGACTGCCCCACTGCTCTTCCTCCTTATTCTCTACATGTCTAAATCAAAACCTTACAACATCACTTACTAGGCCTCAGTTATAGAATTCATAGCAGCAGAGCAACCATAGATACCATGCCTCTTTTCTAGCTCCAGGGCCAGGGATAGGGGGGTGTATCTGAGCTTTACTCAAGACAGAGTTCCATGGTTTTCTTACATTAGAGATAATATTGTCTATAGCATCTGTAGGCCTCTCAATTCCTGTGTTGGAACTCTTATTACATTCATGTTTCTCTAACAAAATTCAGGATGCTAGGCAGCTTGTTTGTTATTTATAAATAACAAAATTATTCCTTATACTCCTGGAGGCTAACTCCAGAATTAAAGTGCCAATAGATTGACAAGAGCCCTCTATCAAATAAACAATCTATCTGATTATGTCCTCACAGGACAAAAAGGATCTCTTGAGTCTCTGTCATAAGGATAATACCCTCATTCATGTGCGGTTTACCTCTGTGACCATCTTGTTTCTGAAAAGGTTCCATCCCTAAGTATAATCACCCTAGGGTTAGGATTTCAACATATGAATATTGTGAGCTAGCAGTCACTCATATCTTAGCTCTAGGCTCCTTCAGGAAAAACTTTTATCCTAAGTCCTGGGCTCCTGCTGCCTCAGCCAAGGCAGGATCAGTGGGAACTCTACGTTCACACTTCTTGAATTTGTTCTTGGACAGATTTGGACACCTCGCTGTTTGAAGTGGCCCATTTTAAAGAGGAGGGGATGGTCCTGGAGAAGCCAACCAGGGTGGAGCAGTATTACATAGTCCTGGAAAACCCCAACTTCTCACCAATGGGAGTTCTACTGAGAATGATCCCTGCTGCCTGGCGCTTCATACCTGTCACCTGCACCATATTGCTCTACCATCACATCAGAAAAGTGGGGGTCCACTTCCACCTCTACCTCATCCCCAATGACTGCACCATTCGAAAGGTGACACTAAAGACCAAGAAGTCTGAGCTGGGGTGGGCTGACAGAAAACATGTAGCCAAAGAGCCCCTCCTATTGGTAGTGAGGACAGGCTTCTTTGAGTTGAATTCTGATGTGGTTGAATGGTCTCGCCCTCTGCTCAGCCTTGCTCTGGTCCTGTCACCTGCAAGTTTGCTCCAACCAGGTAGCTGGTTCTTCACTGATTTCTGCACAACCTTATGCAGTTACTTTCCAAGAGTGAGAAAGATAGGAAACTCCATACTCAACCTATATCCTTCCCCCTTCCTCCTTCCCTGGCAATGACCCTCTTACCAAAATGATCACAGCAAGAGCCAAGTGTGCAGCTGTTTATTAGCAGAACATAGGGAAAAGAGGTACAGGGGATGTATCACCTCCCTCACCCACATAAATGCACTGACCCATCTAACTCAGACCAAATGCCATAGCTCAGAAATCTCCCTAATCACTTGTCTGTGATATTCTCTAGGCCATAGATGATGAAGAAATTAATGATAACTATGTGCGAATTCGCAAGCCACCTCCATTGGAACCCCTTTATCTGGGCTCCCGCTATGTTGTGTCTGGTTCTGAGATGCTGAGAATACACCCCAAGGTGAGCATCCAGGTATTTTATGTGCTCTAGGATCACATGCCACACTTGAGGATGCTTTCGAGGTAAGTGAAAGGGCTTTACCAAGGAACTAGCAAAAGGTTTGGGCAGAAAGCAATTGGTATGTGTGGAGTGAGCAAGAATACTGTAGTGATCGGCAGATATGGATTTAGAGACTGGTGTATGGGGAGAATGTAGAGGATGGTGAACTTTACCTGGGAGCACTATAAACTGTTTAGGATAAAGTTTTTATGTCTAATGAAGAAGAACTGGGACCACACGTGTAGTTGAAGATGCTAGGTTTATTGAAGTATAGAATATTTATTCACCATGGGGAACCATAGGAAGAGACTGCTAGAAAGAATCTATTGCAGGATTTTAGCCCTGAGAAATTTGGATGAAGGTCCAAGAATGAGATCTGCTCTAGACCAAGTGCTGTCAGAAAGCAGGGGCTGAATGACTGAAAATGTCAAAAAAATCTTACCCCTTGGGACAGGAGACTGAAGCAAGCAGGAAGTTGGCAATTTTTAAGACATAATAGTCTCTTCCAGTATCTATTAGGATTCTTGGTTTTATAGGCTACTTTCTGACCTTCAGTATGTATACATCCTGTGCATGTCTAACAGGGCACAAAATGACCTTTTGTTGTCTGATCAGTTTATAGTGTCACTGAGGTATCCTGCAGGTGAGAAATCATACTGACTTGAAGTAGGAAGTCGGGTGCCAGCTATATTTTGAAACTAGGTTCTCACATATAGTAGGTATCTCACCATAAATCTATATTCCAGAATGAGCTCATAGTGGCAAAAAGGCAAGCAAGGAAGATGAACAGTTGATAGATTCTGGTCAAATGTCCCAATTACCAACATTAGGACAGCTATCAATTTTTTAAAACACATTTCCCAACTTATTTTGGAATAGAAACAGTTGGTCTTTATGGATTGGCTGAGTATAGGGAGAGGAACAATTGTGGAATGGATCTTGGATTTGAGACATGAATACTAAGAATATGGTAGTGCCATTTACTGAGTTTGAGGACACAAGGGAAGGAGCATATTTGGAAGACAGATTGAAATAGTGAGTTTTGTCTTAGATTTCATTAAAGAGAGAAAAATGAATAAATTTTCTGTTCATTAGAGATGGGCTAAGTTTAGGACCTAGCAGGAATGAGGGTTAGTGGTGGAGAATTATGGGACTCATTCAAGATAGAATAAGAAGGGGACATGAAAGGAGAAAGTCTGGCTCAGGACATGTGAGCACTGTTTTCAGTATGAGCACTCATTCATCCATTGGTATTGTGGTCTGAGTCTGAAGTGTTCTCATACTTTTTTGCCAGCTGATTCTGCTGTTCTGGAAGGTTGTGGAAACTTCAAGAGTTAAGGCATGGCCAGCAGGAATAAGTGATCAGGAAAAGGTCTTGAGGGATACAGCCCAGTCATGCTTCCTCCCCCAGATCTCTGTTTACTAATCCTCTAAGATGTAGCCAAAAATGCTGCTAATTCTGTACTGGGATACTATCCCAGCCACCATGCATTCCCTTCCTGAAGATATGAATCAAAATTAATCCTTCTTCTTTAAGCTGGTTTTTGTCAAGTATTTGGTCACATTAAGAAAGTAAGCTAACACAGTGGGGGACCCATCTGTGCCTGCGTCCTTCTGATTCAGCATGTGTTGTAAAAAATAATGAATGACTTCAGTAAAAAAATAATCACTGTTCATATCAGTTGAACTTGGGCAATAAGGTGTTGAAGTCAGGGAGGTACTTCACTTTGCAGGATAAACTGGCTTTTCACATTCCTCCTCTGTCCAGGAGCTGGTGCTGTGCTATCGGAGCCCTGGAGAATGCCAACTCTTCTCTGAAATCTATGCCAGCAACTTGAATTCAGATATTGAACTACAGATGACAAACAAGAAGGATCTGGCTCTAGTATGGGAGACCTTGTTAATGCCAGGTAAAAGGAGGCAAAGTCCAAAGAGCTCAAATGTAGGAGATAGAAAGACAGTTTGAGATAGAAAGACAGTTTGTGGTAAAAAATGTACTATCACAGTATAATGGGGTTAACTTATAGCTCAGAGAAGTGATGAGATGTTTACAAATTCCATAGCATAGTGTAACTAGAATTTTAAGCTCTCCTATCTGACCCCGTGTTAGCTTTTCACTACTGAGACAAAATACCTTAGGAAAGAAATTGAAAGAGAAAACATTTATTTTGGCTGACAGTCTTGAAGGTTTCAGTCTTCTCAAGCAGTTGACTGACTTCACTTGTTTGTTACTCTTCTTTTTTTTTATTTTAATACATTTTTTATGATTATTTCAGCTCATACAAACTTAATAGGTACACAGGTTCACTCCCTCCCTCCTCCTCCCCCCCAAGCCTCCTGCTCCCCCTACCCTCACCCCTCCCGCCCCATCCCCCCGTGCCTCTCGCCCCAATTCCCAGACTCCTTTCTTGTGCATGCCTGACTCTCCTCTGGGCCTCCTCTCCGATGACGTACAAGGACCCAGTGGCATTTCCCTGAACCCTTTCCCATGTTCCCCTTAAGCATAGGAACACTACTGTGGCTGTCAATCCCTTGCCTCCAAGGATCTTGGTGCCTTTAGCAGATGCTAGACTTTGTGAGGTCAATAGTGTGTTGGACATTGCGCCGGGCATGCATTGTCCAATTATGATTGCTTCAGCCCTAACTTGTGTGGAGTATCATGCAAATCATTGCTCCTCCCATCCTTTTGCTCTTACACACTGCAAATGTCCCAGAGCTTCAGGATGGGGAGAGATTAGTCTGGCCTAGTTCTAGGTGGTTGATATAGAGTCTCTGAAGTTCTGGATAGTAGTTCATTGATTTTCTTTTGCAGTTTTGTTGTTCCTGCAATGCCCTTCACTCCATTGTGATGGGCACTGTATGTCACCCCTGGCCAGAGACAGAAAGCTGTTAAACTGGAGTCTTATTATAAGAGCACATTCAAGGGTAGATGTAAGTGGAATTGCAGGGTCATATGGCACAAATGGGAGGGGTCAATCACCAATTTGCAAAATGGTTACTTTTTAATCTGCAGGACTATGTGCCCTCCCCTTCTGGTGAGTTCATACCCCCTTAGTTGTAAATGATCAGGAACAAATTGTGAACTTAACTAGGTGTCACATTACTTTCTTGCAGTCCTTGATGGAGGCCTATTTTCTCTACTATAACATGGTCACTTCTCTCCTTGTTTCTGGTGTGGCCCTCCAGCCCCATCCCTCCTGTTCATAATCCTTGCAATTACTGTAGGTAATACATAGATTTACCTATGAGTGTCTCAAGATGGGCTGGGTGGGTTTGGTACTAGGAGCCACCTATTAGGGAGTACATACGGTGCTTAATTTTCTGGGTTTGGGATACTTCACTTAATATAATTGTTTCTAATGACATCCATTTCCCAGCAAATTCCAGTAATTCATCATTTTTGATGGCTGAGTAGTACTCCATTGTATAGATGTACCACAGTTTCCTTATCCACTCGTCAACTGTTGGACATTTGGGTTGATTCCATGACTTTGCTATTGTAAATAGTGCTGCTATGAACATGGTTGTGCTTTTGCTATCGAGGTAAACCTCTGCTGTATGGGGGGTTATACCCAAAAGTGGAATCGCAGGGTCATATGGCATTTCAATCTTTAATTTCTTTAAGAATCTTCAGACGGCTCGCCAGAGTGGCCGTATGAGCCTGCACTCCCACCAGCAATGTAGGAGAGTTCCCCTCTCTCCACATCTTCTCCAGCATTTGTTGTTGTTTGTATTGTGGATTTTGCCATCCTGACCAGGGTGAGATGATATCTCAGGGAAGTTTTGATTTGCATTTCCCTGATGGCTAAAGAAGTAGAGCATTTTTTAAGATATTTGTTAGACATTTTAATTTCATCCTTGGTAAAATTGCTTTTAAGTTCCAGGGCCCATTTTTTGATTGGGCCATTGGTTTCCTTGGGGTTTAGTTTGTTAAGTTCTTTGTGCACTCTGGACAGTAGAGCTCTATCAGATATGTGGTTGGTGAAGATTTTCTCCCATTCTGTGGGTTGCCTTTGAGCTCATGTTACAATCTCTTTATCTGAACAGAAGCTCTTTAATTTCACAAGATCCCAACTGTTGAGAGTTGGTAGCAGTGACTGTGCCATTGGATGTCTGTTTAGGAAATGTTGGCCTAGCCCAATCAGCTCGAGGGAGTTCCCTATCCTTTCAACTATGGTTTTTATAGTCTCTGGCCTTATACCAAAGTCCTTGATCCATTTGGAATTAAGTCTTGTACATGGTGACAAGTATGGGTCCAGCTTTAATCTTCTGCATGTGGAGATCCAGTTTTGCCAGCACCATTTGTTGAAGATACTCTTCTTTTTCCATTGGATTCTTTGGGCCCCTTTGTCAAAGAACAAATGGCTGTAATTTTGTGGGCTTATATCTGAGTCTTCAATCCTTATCCATTGATCTGTGTGTCTATTTTGGAGCCAGTACCAGGAAGTTTTTATAACTATGGATTTCTAATATAAACTAAGGTTCGGTATGGTAATACCTCCAGCAGTGTTTTTGTTACTCAGGATTGTCTTTGCTATCCTGGGTCTTTTGTGCCTCCATATGAATTTTGAGATTGTTTGGTCAACCTCTTTGAAGAATTGCTTTGGGATTTTAATTGGTATAGCATTGAATTTGTATATTGTCTTTGGTAGGATGGTCATTTTCATGATGTTGATTCTGCCAATCCAGGAACAAGGGAGGTCTTTCCACTTTCTGGTGTCTTCTGCAATTTCTTTCTTTAGGGTTTTAAAGTTTTCATTGTAAAGGTCTTTTACCTCCTTGGTTAGGATTATACCAAGGTATTTCATTTTATTAGGGGCTATAGTAAATGGGATTGTTTCTCTCAAGTCTTTTTCACTTCATTCATTCTGTGTATATAGGAAGGCCTCTGATTTTTGCACATTTATTTTGTATCCTGCCACCCTGCTGAACTTCTCAATTAGTTCCAGGAGCTTCCTGGTGGAGTTTTTGGGATCATCAGGTATAAGATCACGTCATCCGCAAATAGCGATAGCTTGACTTCTTCCTTGCCGGTTTGAATCCGTCTTATGTCCCTTTCTTGTCTTATGGCTTCAGCTAAGAATTCAAGTACAATATTGAATAGAAGTGGTGAGAGTGGACAGCCTTGTCTAGTTCCTGATCGAAGTGGGAATGCTTCCAATTTTTCCCCACTGAGCAAAATCCTTGCTGTGGGCTTGTTGTATACAGCTTTTATTATATTGATAAAGGTTCCTTCCATTCCTACTGTCTCTAGCATTTTGATCATAAAAGGCTGTTGGATCTTGTCAAAAGCTTTTTCTGGATCTATTGAGAGTATCATGTGGTCTTGGACATTGGAATGGTTTACATGATGAATTAGATTTATTGATTTGCGTATGGTGAACCAACCTTGTGTGCCGGGGATGAAGCCTTACTTGGTCCCCGTGAATAATCTTTTTAATATGTTTTTGAATCCGGTTTGCTAAAACTTTGTTGAGAATCTTTGCGTCTGTGTTCATCAGAGAGATCGGCCTATAGTTTTCTTTTTTAAGAGAGTCTTTATTAGGTTTTGGGATTAAAATGATATCAGCTTCATAGAAGGAATTTGGTAGTATTCCTTCCTTTGCTATTTGATGGACCAGTTTAAGGAGTATTGGTGTTATTAACTCCTTAAATGTCTGGTAGAACTCTGTGCTGAATCCATCTGGTCCAGGACATTTTTTGGTGGGAAGATTCAAGATTACTTCCTCAATTTCCTTACATGTTATAGGACTATTTAAATAATTCACAACTTCCTCATTCAATTTAGGTAAGTTGTGTTTACTTAGAAATTCATCCATCTCTTTTTTGTTGTCAAACTTCACAGAGTATAAGTTTTTGAAATATGATGTTATAATTCTCTGGATTTCTTGGGTATCAGTAGTGAAAACTCCATGTTCATTTCTGATTTTGTTAATTTGGGTTTTCTCTCTCCTGCTTTTGGTTAATTTAGCTAGGGGTGTATCAATCTTATTGATTTTTTCAAAGAACCAGCTTTTTGACTGGTTGATTTTTTCTATCGTTTTCTTAGTCTCAATTTCAGATATTTCTCCCCTATTTTACTAAGCTCCTTTCTCCTACTACTTTTGGGATCAGATTGTTCTAGTTTCTCTAAAGCTTTAAGCTGGATTGTTAAGTTGTTTATTTCTGATGTTTCCATTTTTTTGATGTAGGCATTAAGAGCTATGAACTTACCTCTTAGGACAGCTTTCATTGTGTCCCAGAGATTTTGGTAAGTTGTGATTTCGTTATCATTCACTTTCAGAAAATCTTGAATTTCCTTTTTAATTTCTTCCTGAATCCAGTTCTCATTCAGCATCATATTGTTAAGTTTCCAGGAGTTAGTGTATTTTCTCTTGTTTTAAGTGTTGTGGATGTCCAACTTTAGGCCGTGGTGGTCTGATAGGGCACAGGTTAGAATTTCAACTTTTTTGTATATGTGTAGATTCATTTTGTGGCCCAATATGTGATCTATTTTGGAGAAAGTTTCATGTGCTGCTGAGAAAAATGTGTATTCTTTGGTATGTGGGTGAAAAGTTCGATAGAGATCTGTAAGGTCCATTTCTTTCAGGGTTTGATGAAGTTCCAAAGTGTCTCTGTTAAGCTTTTGACCTGTTGATCTATCCCATGTTGAGAGGGCGGTGTTGAAGTCCCCAAGAATTATCGTTTGGGGGTTGATTTCTTGCTTTAGGCTCTGTAAGGTTTTCTTAATGAATGTGGAGGGGCTCGTATTGGGCGCATATATGTTCAGTATTGTGAAGTCTTCCTGGTGAATTGTACCTGTGACTAAAATGTAGTATCCATCCGTGTCTCTTATAATTTTCTTTGGTTTGAAGTCCACTTTGTCTGATAGCATAATGGCTACCCCTGCCTGTTTTCTGCTTCCATTTGCTTGTAGAATTGTTGACCAGCCTTTTATTTTTAAAGCGTGCCTATCTTTTGTGGTGAGATGGGTTTCCTGCAGGCAGCAGATTGATGGATTGTGATTTTTGATTCAAGTTTGTAATCTGTGTCTCTTGATGGGTGAGTTAATTCCATTAACATTTAATGTTATAATGGAGAAACTATTTTTAATTCCAGACATTTATTATGTTTATACTAGTTTTTATAAGTATATTGCTTCACTTTTAATGGTGTTATACTTGCCTTCTGTTCTCCTGGATATGCCTTTTTTTTTTTTTCACGCTTGAGTATCATTTCTAGCATTTTTTGAAGGCCTAGTTTGGTGGACATGTATCCCTTCAAGTTGTCTTTGTGCGGGAAGATTTTTCTTTCTCCCTTGATCATGACTGATAGTTTTGCAGGGTAAATCAGCCTGGGTTGACATTTTTGCTCATTCAATACTTGAAGTATGTCTCTCCAAGCTCTTCTTGCTTTTACTGTTTCAACTGAGAAGTCATTTGTTATTTTAAGAGGTTTACCTTTAACAGTGACTTTTTTTTTTTTTCCGTTGAAGCTCTCAGCACCAGTTCTTTATCTTGAATGTGGAGTGTTTTGACTATTATTTGCCGTGGCGTGCTTCTGTTTTGGTCGTATCTGTTTGGGGTGCGGAATGCCTCTTGTATATGGATGGGCCTCTCTTTTTTTAGATGAGGAAAGTTTTCCTTGATGATCCTTTGAAAAATTTCCTCAGGGGTGGTATTTTGAGATTCTTGCTCTGGTACTCCATGAGTATGCATGTTAAGCTTCTTCAGGGTGTCCCATATCTCTTGGATATTTCTCTCAAGTATCTTTTTGGCTTTAACAACCTCTTCCATTGAGCTGGTTAGTACTCCCACTTTATCTTCAAGGTCTGAAATTCTGTTTTCTGCTTTGTTAGTTCTGTTGATAAGACTCTCTGTAGAGTTCTGGGTTGAAGATAACTTGTCTTGTAGCTCAGTTTTAAACTCTGCTTGAGTCTGTTTTAACTGCTCTATGCCAGTTTTTGTTTCTTGCACTGTTCTTCTCAACTCCTCCAAATGTCTGTTGTGTTTCTCTTCAAAGCGATTGATTCGATTATGTAATTCCTCCCTGATTTCCTCTTTCATAGTATTGAACATGGTAATGATCATATTTTGAAAGTCGTTATCCTGGGTCAGACTTTCTTGGCCTTTTTCTGTGTGTTTGTTCTGGTTGGAGTCTAACATTATGGGATTAATTTCTTCAGTGGGAAATTTGTTTACTTGAGTGTTGCTTCTCATGGATTTGCACTTTGACTTTGGCGTTGTCCTTAACTCTTAAGATCTTTCAATTTCAATGAACTGAATTATTTGGCCTGGGGTTCTGGGGGTGAGCAAGGACGGAGCTTACCTAGGTCGCGGGTGAAGGCCCGGCTGGACCGCGCCCGCGTCCCGGCAGGCGGAGCGGAGTGGGGAAATGGAGGATGGAGGTGTCGGTGTGGAGCTATTTAACCCGAGGTGAGCTGGGGC
The DNA here is from genome assembly GCA_023101885.1 of Typhlomys cinereus. NCBI lineage: Eukaryota > Metazoa > Chordata > Mammalia > Rodentia > Platacanthomyidae > Typhlomys > Typhlomys cinereus. Next base: position 4,259,911 of record JALPQD010000019.1, read on the forward strand.
GGGGCCCGGGCACAGGGGGAGGTCCTCCTTCGTCCCTGGGCCCTGCGCGCAGCTCCGGCTGGGTGGTGGGGTTAGGAGCTGGGTCCCTTGGGCTGACCTGGGGTTCTGGTGGGCAGGCGCAGGCAGAGCTTACCTAGGTCGTGGGTGAAGGCCCGGCTGGACCACGCGCGCGCATCCCGACTGGCGGAGCGGTGTGGGGAAAGGGAGCTTGTTACTCCTCTTGCTGTTGTTGAAATACACTCATTATTTTCATGTGCTGAAATTTGCTTTGTCTTGACTATGAGAGTAAATCTACGGCATGCAATGATTGGTAATCTGTGTGAATATAGAAGATCAAACACATGAGAAAGTAGCTTTCTGCACAGAATAACTTGTCAAATAGGTCTCTCTGGAGGATTCATTTAGGCCAAAGGAAGATAAAAATGAAGCCATGTTGCTATTCAGAAATTTCTATTGCTCATCTATCTGCCTTCTCATCTCACATGAATAAAGAAAGCATTCCTCTTTAGCTCTGACTTAGAGTGCATCAGAGTTTTGTAGATTATTCTCAGAATCATAGAAGTAGGTGGGAGCTTTATAGCTTGTCCTGTTTCTTTATAAACCAGCTATATTACTGATGCTTCTTCCTCTCTCCTGCCTTTCAGAAGACTTCAGTCCTGCACTATGTTCCATTTGCCCAACTTGCACAGGTCAGTAATAGTTGTGAGAGAACACAGGACTCAGTGACATTCCCAAGGTATGTAAGGCAAATATGTGAGAAAAAAGGGAACCCTCTCGTTGTAAGTCTCTTATGAGTGGGGTTGGATTGGTACATGTCCGGAGGGAAAATTCTTCCTTCTGCCCCTTGCTAATGCTCATAGAGGCCCTGACACTGCCTACCTGCAACCTCAGTGTTCTACCACAACTCCTCCCACTGGTCAGAAAGATTGCCAGACCAAACTCTGATAAGAAGAACATCTTGACATGCTTTTCTTATGATTAAATGGGCTTCTGGAGGGAGAAGGAAGTCAAGATACAAATAAATGATTTGTGTGCGTGTAGAAGATCAAACACAGATGAGAAAATAACTTGCTCTTCCTCAGAACACTTTGTAGACCGCCATCGCGAACAGCTCGTGGCCCGTGTGACATCTGTGGATCCTGTCTTGGACAAGCTTCTTGGTCAGGTACTGAGTGAAGAAGAGTATGAGGAGGTACGAGCTGAAGCCACCACTTCAGACAAGATGCGGAAGCTGTTCGGCTTTAGCCGCTCCTGGAATGGAACTGCCAAAGATAAATTTTTCCAAGCCCTTATGGAAACCCATCCTCATCTAATCATGGACCTCTTGCAGAAGGGGTAAGGAAATCTTGGGGAAATTAACACCTTAGCAGCTTATGTCTGAGCATTTGCTCCTATGTCCTAGCTCTGCCTGACCTGTTTCTCCATCTATGAACAAGCTGCTGTCTGAATTGCCTTCATGAGGCTCTTGCTGGGAGTTAACGTCCATCAATAAAGACACCTCACAGGGATTCAGACAGACCCATTGGCTTTTCACACAGATCCATTGGCTGACCCCAGAGAGGTCAGCAGCATCTCAGAAAACATCGAGGGCAGAGCAGGCAAGCCTAGACCCCACCTCCCTGTTAGGGTACAAGCCTGGCTGGAGGAGGGAGGACATGGAAATGGAGACCATGGAAAGGGACAGGTGTCCTTGGAAAGTGTAAATGGTTTATGGATACCAGAAGAAATGGGCATCTTAAACTTTCACCTAAGAAATTTTATATAGCCTTGTTAGGCAAATGTGTAAAATAAAAAGAGAAATATGATATCTATTTTAAATAAAACATAAAAATTCATTCTTAAACAATTATTGCTCCCCTTGGGAGGGGTGAAGGGGGGGCACTGGGAGGAAGGGAGAGAGGGGAATGAAAGGAAAGGGAAAAGGAGGGGAGGGTGTAAGGGGGACTGGGAGAGCTGGAGGGAGGGAAGGGACTGGGGTACCTATTAAGCTTGTATGATTGGGAAAAATTAAATAAATATAATAAAAATCAGTTATTTCGTGCACATATGACTTTAATTATAAATTTATCATATAGTAAAAAAGAAGACAAATTTGAAGATAATTAGAAAGATGTATGTTCTTATTTTCACATGAAGAATTATATCTCAGCTTAAATACCTGATATTGCAAGATATTTTTAGAGATATTTGATACTTTGGCTTCACAATCATTAAAGTTGAGAATGCTGTTTTGCAATAGTTCAAAAACTGCTAGAAATTCTGTTAGCAGAAAACTTGTAAATCAAACTTGTAAAATCAAATATTCTCACAGAATACTTAGTCACAAGCAGTGACCCATAACCTTCTTTCTCTCAAAGATCAGGGAATATCTCAAAAGAGAAGAAAATATACAGAGACTACATTCATCTTCATTGTGACCCATAACCTTCTTTCTCTCAAAGATCAGGGAATATCTCAAAAGAGAAGAAAATATACAGAGACTACATTCATCCTCAAGCAGACAAGCCTCTCATTGCAGTGATCAGAGGTGAATGCGGAGAGCCATGGAAGTACAAGTTGCTGAGGATAAGTGAATCAGTCCCAGAACAGCATACATAATATTCTTAAAGGCTCTTCAAGTTTGTGGAAGAGGTTGCAGGAAAATGTAAGAGCAAGAAAGTGGCTGAGATATGTCATTCTATTAATAATACAGCCATGACAATTGTGAACCACAATCACACAACACAAGTGGCAGCTGACACTAAGCCTACAATGGACCTACTTGTCCAGTGGTCAGCTAGGACCCAGAAGCTCCTCTCACAACTTGGATGACCCTCCTGGGACAGCCTCCATGTACTCAATTTATGTAGGCCTCTTAAATTTATTTAAGCCATATGTTATTGATTTCAGATTTATTTTTGTGGGTTTTTATTACAATGAAAGATGATTGAGCGTTCTAGTTAGCATGGACATACAAGCGGACCTCCTTGCCCATAAGGCTAAAATTACCTCATAAATGAGCTTTGCTACAACAGACTACCTGAGCATGGAAGCAAACTGTTCTGCACTGAAGCCGTCTTTCATAACTAAGGTTCCGAACCTTGCTCCTTCAGAGTACACAACAGTGGTCGAGGTAATTTGTTGCTTGTGCCAGATAGCAGCACATTCACTGGGAAAATTTCCTTTTCTCAGTATTTTTCTTCTTCTAAGAAATTATCATTGCTTAAAAGTACTTATAGCACTTTTTAAATTGCGCCTTAAAAATATTTAACAGTACTCTTATATACTAGATATTTTCAGCCACAGCTGCTATTTTGTAAAGCCTCCACCTTAGACCAGTGTTCATTTTTTGCAGCTTTTAATTTTATTTTATTCTTTTAGTGTTTCATACATGAATATAGTGGATCTAGGATGTTTTCACATCTTAATCTCTAACCGCATCTTCCTCCTCTCCTCATTACAACACTTTTCCTTCTCAAGTCATTTTCATGTTTTTTTTTTGCATGTGTGACCTACTAAGTTTCATCTGGTTTGCCTTTGATAGCATATATCTGAGCCCTTACTGGAGTATAAATCACATATCAGTGGGTGTATCATTGAAGAAAATCAGTTCCCCTTGTTCCCCATCAGCAGTAACTTTCATCAGTCACTCAGGGTGATGTGGGGCCTCTTGAAATCTTTCCCCTTTTTTGTGGTGAAATGTTGACAGGACAAAGCCAGTGTTCATTTTGTAAAGAACATACCTACAGTCCTCACTCACTTCCCTAGTTCCCTAGTAACTCCTGGGGAACTCCACATCAAACCAGAGATTACAAAAAAATTATAACTCCTCCCAGACGCTCTCTTCCCCTGTTCTCTGACCTTTCTGCTCTGTCCTTCCATCATCCTCTTCTTTTTTCCTTCACCTCTATGTGAACATGGTGGCTCTCTCCCTATCTTCTCTGACCTTGTTTTCTCTTCTGTTTAAATGCTTTCTGACCTTAATGCTAAACTATGGCTCACTTGGCCACTAGGCCCTCAACCCTAAATAAATTCCTCTTTCTAACATTCTTTCTCTGGTCAGTTTCTGTTTATTCATGAATTTCCATGCAGGGCCCATACATGGTCATAGTTACGCTAAGTTCCTTTCCCCTCCTGACCTAACAAATTTGACAAATTGCTGTCCATGTAGCATTGTCGTTTTTGTAATTAAAAAAAAATAAGAATACATTGTAAACCACCAAGAACCATCTTTTACCACCAAGAACCATCTTTTTTAAAAAAATAAGAATACATTGTTGTAAACCACCAAGAACCATCTTTTAATGACTAAACCACCAAGAACCATCTTTTAATGAGTTTAAGGTCAACTATCTTAGAAGGAAAATAGATATTTAGAAGTAAAGACTTTAGAGCACATTTTTGTCTAGCAGAAGCCAATGATTTGAGAGGAATAGACTACATATAATGAAAATCCTTGTTATTGACACAGTTATGCCTTTAATATTAACAAGCATTGAAAACAACTGTAGTAATAACTTCTAAAGACTGAATAATAAATTGCTAAGATAAGCATTTATTTTTTTCTTTGTTTGTGTATATGTGTGTGTGTGGCACGTGAGTTTATATGATGTGTGAATGTGTGTGATATGTGTGAGAGATATGTCATTGCCTATGATGTGTGTGTGTAATGTGTGTTCTGCACTGTTTGAAATAAGTTGTCTTCACCATTGCTGGGTAAATCAGGTTGAACGTCCTTCCTGAAGCTGGAGAGTCTCAGATCTCTGCCTCCCATTTCTTTTTAAGAGACTACAGATATTTACACCGCTTGGCCTGAGATTTCTATGGTATTGGGGTATCTGAACTCAGGTTGTCAGGGTTATTCAGCTAGTGCTTTACCTGCCAGGACATCTGCACAGTACAGGCTTACTATTTTTAAATAGTCTCTAAAATCAGTAATTTGTAGAAAGCAATCTCTCAATATTTAAGTTGTAAAATAACCACCATCTACTTTAAGTAACAATCAATATGGGGGTAGCACCTTTTTGATTCCCTTGCAATACACATTATTGAAAATGGTTTGGTGGCAATAGCAGATGTGGCATCTTAGGATTTAATCAAATGCATTTATTTATATATCTGGTGCCAGTAGTTGTAACAAAGATAAGGAAGCTCAACATAGAAGCCTTCTCTGCAGTGGCAGGCTTCTGCTGTTTTCCTGTTTTCGTAGGTCTTAAATTCTTAGAAGAGAAGAAGTAATTTAATGTAGTACAAGTGGCATATATGCATACTTGTTGACTTCTGGGATCACATTTTTTCAAAATAGTGTAACAATTATAAATCTAACTATAAGACAAATGCATGCATATTTGATGACCTGAGTTCAGTCCCTGCAGACCAGAGACTGGTAGGAGATAATTGACTTTTGAAAGTCTGACTTCCGGGGGGTGGGGAGGGGGAGCAGGGGGTACGGGGGGAGGAGGAGGGAGGGAGGGAACTGGTGTACCTAATAAGTTTGTATGAGCTGAAATAAAAAAAAAAAAGAAAGTCTGACTTCCATGTGTACTACATGGCATACACATACATGTCTTCTCTCTCTCTTTTCTACTCTGTCATATACATAAAGAAGTAAAGAAAATATTTTATAATAAATTTATGAAATTTTAATGTAAAATATTCACATATCCTTATAGTAGTCTAGCATGTAACATTATAATATGAAATAATTCAAACAAACATCTTAAAACTGTTCTAACTTCCTAGTGATTAGGAAAATGCAATTTGAAACCTCCCTGAGATACCATCTTACTCTAATCAGAATGACTATGATCCAAAACACAAAGAGCAGCAAATGTTAGTGTGGATGTGGGGAGAAAGGGTCCTTCATACATTGCTAAAATTTTGTAATACAAAGGAACACAAGCTGGAGTTGGAGGGGAAGAAGATTCCAAAATAGAACAAACAAAAGAATATGGGCAAACTTTTATAAAAAGGCTTTTATATAAGAAAAGAAAAGAGAATAATAGGAATAAGACACAGCAGAAAGTGGGGTTAATCTGTAGGTAACCAACCACTTGCATACTAAACTCTAACCCTTCTCCCTCATGATATACGCTCAGCACTGTAAACTGTTCTAATAATAATTGAAGAGAATAAACTGACACTGGAATGATCAGATGTCCCAACACTAACTACAAACATTCAAGAGTAAACGTCCATCTAAACACTTTTCACTTTAGATGCTGAGAAGATCTCCACTTTAGATGTTGAGAAGATCTCAACATCTAGACAGAGTGCAGCCTAGCAATGAAATAGATGACAACAGACAACCAGAATGCAGAGTACCAGTGAACCTTCAACACTCACCCAGAACTGAGCCAACCAAGTCTCTCCCTATATCAAAACTCAGGGAACCTTGCAGAAGAGAAGGTGGTAAGAGTCTAAAGTAGGGGTGATCCATCACTGTACAAGACATTCTTCTCAAGACAGGGCTGCTGCAACAAGGAGCTCACTTCAATGATACCTATGCCATACCTGCACAATGATTAATACCCTAACATGCCTTCATATACTAGCAGGTTCACAGGAGAAATAAATAAATGCAGTGGGAAACTTAGAGGCAAGGGCTAGACAGGTGAAGGGGAAAGACCCTGTCAGTGGGTCTGCCTAAGGAGGGGCCCCTAAGTCTACAACAGATACCTAAAACCCCATTGGAGCAGATGATCCAGAGGGAACTCTGGGACCCATAGATGTTGACAGGAGGGATGGTAGGAGGGAGTGTGAAGGAAGGGGAAGGAGGGAGGAGAGGGAGAAGGAAGATAGGGGAAAGAGGGGGATAGGGAGAATTACTCAGTATGCCTATAAAACTAGAAACAAACAAACAAACATGTTCTGGTCAAAAAATACATCTAACAATACATCAAACTGCTCTGTAAGGAGCTGTTATTATACCTGTACAATGGGCACTTACAGTGGAAACATTTGAGTCTAAAACTGAATTAGTGAGGGAAATGCACAAATCAGTGGGGTGGCCTGAAGAGAGGTAACCTTATACATCATGTAGTCCTGAGCTCACACAGGAGTAGACAAGTCAGAGTGTACCCTGGGGTCCATAAAAGCACACAGGTGGAAGGGTGGGAGGCAGTGGGAGGGAACAATGAAGGGAAGGAAGGGGATGGAAGAGAGGACAGAGAGAGGGAAACAGGGATGAAATATCAACACACTTGTAAAAGTACAAAAAGAATACTCCCAAACTCTTTCTATGAAGCCAATATAACTCTGATACCAAAGCCAAACAAAGACACATCAAAGAAAGAATTACAGGCCAGTCTCACTAATGAACACAGATGCAAAATTCCTCAATAAAATACTAGCAAACCGAATCCAAAAATATATCCAAAGGATGATACACCATGATCAAGTCCAGTTCATACCAGGAATGCAAGGGTGGATTAACATACGTAAATCAATAAATGTGGTTCATCATATTAACAGATTCAAAAACCAAAATCATATGATCCTTTCAATCAATGCAGAAAAAGCATTTGGCAAAATCTGGCATGCCTTCATGATAAAAGTGTTGGAGAAAACAGGAATGGAGGGGACCTATCTCAACTTGATAAAGGCTGTATATGATAAGCCTAAAGCAAACATCATCCTAAATAGGGAAAAACTTGAGGCATTCCAACATAACCCAGAATGTGACGAGACTGTCCACTGTCACCACTCCTGTTTGATAATGTGTTTGAAGTCCTAGCTAGAGCAATAAGGCAAGAGAAGGAAATAAACAAATATAGATGGGTAAGGAAGAAGTTAAAGTATTCCTATTTTTAAGTGATATGTTTGTATACTTGAGAGATCCGTATAACTCCACCAAGAAACTACTCAAATTAATAAACAAGTTCAATGAAGTGGCAAGCTACAAAAATCAACATACGAAAATCAGTAGCCTTCCTATACACCAGAGACAAGCTGAGAAAGAAATGAGAGAATCAATCCCATTCACCATAGGTACAAAGAGAATAAAATACTTTGTAATAAATTTAACTAAGGAATAAAATATCTACAATAGAAACTACAAAATACTGTTGAAAGAAATTAAAGAACATACTAGAAGGTGGAAAGACCTTTCTTGCTCATGGAATTACAGATTTAATGCAATTCCAATTAAAATCCCAATGCAATTCTTCACAGAACTGGAAAAAACAATCTCAAAATTCACATGGAAGAACAAAACAAACATGATTAGCCAAACAATTTTGGGCAATGAAAAGGCCGCTGGAGGATGTATCACCATACCCGATTTCAAACTATACTTCAAAGCTATAGTAACAAAAATAGCTTGGTACTGGCACAAAAAAAGTTGCATCAACCAATGGATTAGAACAGAGAAACCATACAGAACACCATATAGACACTTGCTTTTTTTTTTTTGACAAAGGCCAAAACGTGCACACTTGGTTATTTTCTGTGGTTTTTTTCTGGTTGGAATCTATCATTATGGGATTAATTCCTTTGGTGGGAGATTTGTCTTGTTGGGTTTTATTTCTCATGGATTTGCACTTTGACTTGGGCATTGTTGTTTTATCTCTTTTTCTATATAATACATTTTTTATTATTATTTCAGCTCAAAAAAACTTAATAGGTACACCAGTTCCCTCCCTCCCTCCTCCTCCCCCCTGAATCCCCTGCTCCCCCTCCCCTCACCCCTCCCAACCTATCCCCCCGTGCCTCCCGCCCCGATTCCCAGAGTCCTTTCTTGTGCATGCCTGAATCTCCTCTGGGCCCTCCTCTCCGATGACGTGCAAGGACCCAGTGGCATTTCCCTGAACCCCTTCCTGTGTTCCCCTTAAGCATAGGAACACTACTGTGGCTGTCAATCCCTTGCCTCCAAGGATCTTGGTGCCTTTCGCAGATGCTAGACTTTATGAGGTCAATAGTGTGTTGGACATTGTGCCGGTCATGCAATGTCCAATTATGATTGCTTCAGCCCTAACTTGTGTGGAGTATCTTGCAAATCATTGCTCCTCCCATCCTTTTGCTCTTACACTCTTACCACCCTCTCTTCTGCAAATGTCCCTGAGCTTCAGGATGGGGAGAGATTAGTCTGGCCTAGTTCTAGGTGGTCGATATAGAGTCTCTGAAGCTCTGGATAGTGGTTTGTTGATTTTCTTTTGCAGTTTTGTTGCTCCTGTAATGCCCTTCATTCCATCGTGATGGGCACTGTATGTCACCCCCTGGCCAGAGACAGAAAGCTGTTAAACTGGAGTCTTATTATAAGAGCACATTCAAGGGTAGATGTAATACTTATACCCAAAAGTGGAATCACAGGGTCATATGGCGTTAGGTATTGGGAGGAGTCAATCACCCATTTGCAAAATGGTTACTTCTTAATCTGCCGGACTATATGCCCTCCCCTTCTGGTGAGTTCATACCCCCTTAGTTGTAAATGATCAGGAACGAATTGTGAACTTAACTAGGTGTCACATTACTTTCTTGCAGTCCTTGATGGAGGCCTATTTTCTCTACTGTAACATGGTCGCTTCTCTCCTTGTTTCTGGTGTGGCCCTCCAGCCCCATCCCTCCTGTTCATAATCCTTGCAATTACTGTAGGTAATACATAGATTTACCTATGAGTGTCTCAAAATGGGCTGGGTGGGTTTGATACTAGGAGCCACCTATTAGGGAGTACATATGGCGCTTAATTTTCTGGGTCTGGAATACTTCACTTAATATAATTGTTTCTAATGACATCCATTTCTCGGGAAATTCCAGTAATTCATCATTTTTGATGGCTGAGTAGTACTCCATTGTATAGATGTACCACATTTTCCTTATCCACTCGCCAATTGTTGGACATTTGGGTTGATTCCATGACTTTGCTATTGTAAACAGTGCTGCTATGAACATGGTCGTGCTTGTGCTATCGAAGTGAACGTCTGCTGTATGGGGGGTTATACCAAATAGCAGGGTTACATGGCATTTCAATCTTTAAATTCTTTACGAATGTCCAGATGGCTCGCCAGAGTGGCTGTATGAGCCTGCACTCCCACCAGCAATGTAGGAGAGTTCCCCTCTTTCCACATCCTCTCCAGAATTTGTTGTTTGTGTTGTGGATTTTTGCCATCCTGACCCGGGGTGAGATGATATCTCAGGGAAGTTTTGATTTGCATTTCCCTGATGGCTAAAGAAGTGGAGCAGTTTTTAAGATATTTGTTAGACATTTTAATTTCATCCCTGGTAAAATTTCTTTTAAGTTCCAGGGCCCATTTTTTAATTGGGCCATTGGTTTCCTTGATGTTTAGTTTTCTAAGTTCTTTGTGCACTCTGGACAGTAGAGCTCTATCAGATATGTGGTTAGTGAAGATTTTCTCCCATTCTGTGGGTTGCCTTTGAGCTCATGTTACAATCTCTTTATCTGAACAGAAGCTCTTTAATTTCACAAGATCCCAACTTTTGAGAGTTGGTAGCAGTGACTGTGCCATTGGATGTCTGTTTAGGAAATGTTGGTCTAGCCCAATCATCTCGAGGGAGTTCCCTATCCTTTCAACTATGGTTTTTATAGTCTCTGGCCTGATATCAAGGTCCTTGATCCATTTGGAATTAAGTCTTGTACATGGTGACAAGTATGGGTCCAGCTTTAATCTTCTGCATGTGGAGATCCAGTTTTGCCAGCACCATTTGTTGAAGATGCTTTTCTTTTTCCATTGGATTCTTTGGGCCCCTTTGTCAAAGACCAAATGGCTGTAATTTTGTGGGCTTAGATCTCGGCCTTCAATACTTATCCATTGATCTGTGTGTCTATTTTGGAGCCAGTACCAGGCTGTTTTTACAACTATGGATTTCTAGTATAGATTAAGGTTTGGTATGGTGATACCTCCAGCAGTGTTTTCGTTACTCAGAATTGTCTTTGCTATCCTGGGTCTTTTGTGCCTCCATATGAATTTTGAGATTGTTTGGTCAACTTCTTTGAAGAATTGCTTTGGGATTTTAATTGGTATAGCATTGAATTTGTATATTGCCTTTGGTAGGATGGTTATTTTTACGATGTTGATTCTGCCAATCCAGGGACATGGGAGGTCTTTCCACCTTCTGATGTCTTCTGCAATTTCTTTCTTTAGGGTTTTAAAGTTTTCATTGTAAAGGTCTTTTACCTCTTGGCTAGGTTTATACCAAGGTATTTCATTTTTGTAGGGGCTATAGTAAATGGGATTGTTTCTCTCAAGGCTTTTTCACTTTTTTCATTCTGGGCATATAGGAAGGCCTCTGATTTTTGCGCATTTATTTTGTATCCTGCCACCCTGATGAACTTCCAATTAGTTCCATGAGCTTCCTGGTGGAGTTTTTGGGATCCCTCAGGTATAAGATCATGTCATCTGCAAATAGGGATAGTTTGACTTCTTCCTTGCCGATTTGAATTCCTCTTATGTCCCTTTCTTGTCTTATGGCTTCAGCTAAGACTTCAAGTACAATATTGAATAGAAGTGGTGAGAGTGGACAGCCTTGTCTAGTTCCTGATCGAAGTGGGAATGCTTCCAATTGTTCCCCATTGAGCATAATCCTTGCTGTGGGCTTGTTGTATATAGCTTTTATTATATTGATAAAGGTTACTTCCATTCCTACTGTGTCTGGCGTTTTCATCATAAAAGGCTGTTGGATCTTGTCAAAAGCTTTTTCTGCATCTATCGAGAGTATCATGTGGTCTTGGACTTTGGACTGGTTTACATGATGATTACATTTATTGATTTGCCTATGTTGAACCAACCTTGTGTGCCGGGTATGAAGCCTACTTGATTTCCGTGAATGATCTTTTTGATATGTTTTTTAATCCGATTTGCTAAGACTTTGTTGAGAATCTTTGCATCTGTGTTCATCAGAGAGATCGGCCTATAGTTTTCTTTTTTAAGTGAATCTTTATTAGGTTTTGGGATTAAGACGATATTAGCTTCATAGAAGGAATTTGGTAGTGTTCCTTCCTTTGCTATTTGATGGAACAGTTTAAGGAGTATTGGTGTTATTAACTCCTTAAATGTCTGGTAGAACTCTGTGCTGAATCCATCTGGTCCAGGACATGTTTTGGTGGGAAGATTCAAGATTACTTCTTCAATTTCCTTATATGTTATAGGACTATTTAAATAATTCACAACTTCCTCATTCAATTTAGGTAAGTTGTGTTTACTTAGAAATTCATCCATCTCTTTTGTTTTGTCAAACTTCACAGAGCATAAGTTTTTGAAATATGATGTTATAATTCTCTGGATTTCTTGGGTATCAGTAGTGAAAACTCCATGTTCATTTCTGATTTTGTTAATTTGGGTTTTCTCTCTCCTGCTTTTGGTTAATTTAGCTAGAGGTATATCAATCTTATTGATTTTTTCAAAGAACCAGCTTTTTGACTGGTTGATTTTTTTCTATCATTTTCTTAATCTCGATTTCAGGTATTTCTCCCCTTATTTTGCTAGTCTCCTCTCTTCTACTACTTTTGGGATCAGATTGCTCTAGTTTCTCGAAAGTTTTAAGCTGGATTGTTAAGTTGTTTATTTCTGATTTTTCCATTTTTTTGATGTAGGCATTAAGAGCTATGAACATACCTCTTAGAACAGCTTTCATTGTGTCCCAGAGATTTTGGTAAGCTGTATTTTCGTTATCATTCACTTTCAGGAAATCTTGAATTTCCTTTTTAATTTCTTCCTGAATCCAGTTCTCATTCAGCACCATATTGTTAAGTTTCCAGGAGTTAGTGTATTTTCTCTCGTTTGATGTGCTGTGGATGTCCAGCTTTAGGCCGTGGTGGTCTGATAGGGCACAGGTTAGAATTTCAACTTTTTTGTATATGTGTAGATTCGTTTTGTGGCCTAATATGTGATCTATTTTGGAGAAACTTCCGTGTGTTGCTGAGAAAAATGTGTATTCTTTGGTGCGTAGGCGAAAAGTTTGATAGAGATCTGTGAGGTCCATTTCTTTAAGGGTTTGATTAAGGTTCAAAGTGTCTCTGTTAAGCTTTTGACCTGTTGATCTATCCCATGTTGAGAGGGCGGTGTTGAAGTCCCCAAGAATTATCGTTTGGGGGTTGATTTCTTGCTTTAGACACTGTAGGGTTTTCTTAATGAATGTGGAGGGGCCCGTATTGGGTGCATATATGTTCAGTATTGTGAAGTCTTCCTGGTGAATTGTACCTGTGACTCAAATGTAGTATCCATCCGTGTCTCTTATAATTTTCTTTGGTTTGAAGTCCACTTTTGTCTGATAGCATAATGGCTACCCCTGCCTGTTTTCTGCTTCCATTTGCTTGTAGAATTGTTGACCAGCCTTTTATTTTTGGAGCGTGCCTATCTTTTGTGGTGAGATGGGTTTCCTGCAGGCAGCAGATTGATGGATTATGATTTTTAATCCAAGTTTGTAATCTGTGTCTCTTGATCGGTGAGTTAATTCCATTAACATTTAGTGTTATAATGGAGAAACTATTTTTAATTCCAGACATTTATTATGTTCAGTAGCTTTTATAAGTATATTGCTTTGCTTTTAATGGTGTTATACTTGCCTTCTGTTGTCCTGGATATGCCTGTTTTTTTCTTCATGCTTTAGTATCATTTCTAGCATTTTTTGAAGGTCTGGTTTGGTGGACATGTATCCCTTCAAGTTGTCTTTGTGCTGGAAAATTTTTCTTTCTCCCTCGATCATGACGGATAGTGTTGAAGGGTAAATCAGCCTGGGTTGACATTTTTGCTCATTCAATACTTGACGTATGTCTCTCCAAGCTCTTCTTGCTTTTACTGTTTTGACTGAGAAGTCATTTGTTATTTTAATAGGTTTACCTTAAAAGTGACTTGTTTTTTCTCCCTTGAAGCTCTCAGCTCCAGTTCTTTATCTTGAATGTGGAGTGTTTTAACTATTATTTGCCGTGGCGTGCTTCTGTTTTGGTCGTATCTGTTTGGGGTGCGGAATGCCTCTTGTATATGGATGCGCCTCTCTTTTTTTAGATGAGGAAAGTTTTCCTTGATGATCCTTTGAAAAATTTCCTCAGGGGTGGTATTTTGAGATTCTTGCTCTGGTATTCCATGAATACGCATGTTAGGCTTCTTCAGGGTGTCCCATATCTCTTGGATATTTCTCTCAAGTATCTTTTTGGCTTTAACAACCTCTTCCATTGAGCTGGTTAGTACTCCCACTTTATCTTCAAGGTCTGAAATTCTGTTTTCTGCCTTGTTAGTTCTGTTGATAAGACTCTCTGCGGAGTTATGGGTTGAAGATAACTTGTCTTGTAGCTCAGTTTTAAACTCTGCTTGAGTCTGTTTTAACTACTCTATGCCAGTTTTTGTTTCTTGCACTGTTTTTCTCAACTCCTCCAAATGTCTGTTGTGTTCCTCTTCAAAGCGATTGATTCAATTATGTAATTCCTCCCTGATTTCCTCTTTCATGGTAATGATCATATTTTGAAAGTCGTTATCCTGGGTCAGGCTTTCTTGGCCTTTTACCACGGGTTTAATGGGATTAATTTCTTCAGTGGGAAATTTGTTTACTTGAGTGTTGCTTCTCATGGATTTGCACTTTGACTTTGGCATTGTCGTTTTTACTCTTAAGATTTTTCAATTTCACTAAACTGAATTATTTTGCCTGGGGTTCTGGGGGTGGGCAGGGACAGAGCTTACCTAGGTCGTGGGTGAGGCCCGGCGACCAGCAGAGCGGGGTGGGGAATGGGAGGATGGGGGCGTCATCGTGGAGCTATTTAACCCGAGGGCAGCTGGGGCGGGCCGGGGCACAGGGGGAGGTCCTCCTCGTCCTTCGGCCTTGCACACGGCTGCGGCTGGATGGTGGGAGTTGGAGCTGGGTCCCTTTGGGCTGACCTGCGGTTCTGGTGGGCGGGCGCGGCCGGGGCTTACCTAGGTCGCGGGGTGAGGCCCGGCTGGACCACGTGCGCGTCTGGACTGGCAGAGCGGGGTGGGGTAGAGGGCGTTTTATCTCTTAAGACCTTCTTTCAATTTCTGCATGTTTTTAAATGAACTGAATTAGTTGGTATCACTACTCTTGGACAGTTATTACTAGTGTTGCCTTAGTGTTGGTTATGCTTGTTGTTATTGTTATTGTTATAATACAGGGGTGTACGGGGGTGAATATTAATATGGTAGTGCACCTTTACAATTTAGTACCTTGTTGATATGTGAGGCTGAGTGGTATACTTCCTGAAGTTGTATATGTTTTGGGGATGGCTATATGGAAAAGTTACTCTACAGTAACTAATAATTGAAAGGAACAGGATGGCAAAAAAGGGGAGTTTACTTATCTTTGGGTTGGACGTGGAGAATCTCTCCCATGTAATAGGATGAATTTAGAGGATTTCAGATGTGTGGCCTTTGTCCTCCCTGGACTGGGGTGCTGTGTGTCCTCACTGGATTGCGTGTCCCGGGTGGGCGGGCATAAAGGGGAAAGATGCTAGCGGCTGGCACAATTAACCTGGGGACCTGGGATGTGGCCTAGGGAGTCCTCCCCAGCCTGGAACAGCTCCTGCTCTGAATGGCTGATGGGAGGAGCTGGGACGAGTGGGTTACCTAGAGCTTGGGAGTGATCAGGGGGTGTTTACCTGGGGCACAGTGTGTCCTCGCTGGACTGCACGCATCCCGGGTGGGTGGGGAAAGGTATTATTTAAAAATTCTAAGGCATCAGTTGTTACATGTAAATCAAAGTGATGATTTCTTCCAAAATCAATGAAAAGCCAATTTCTTTAGGTAGGTCTGTTAAATGTGCTTTCATATGTTGTTGGTGTATGAAAATAATTTTAAATTTCTCCCTTCCTGGGTCTTTACTACTATGTAGGGTTTTTGAGAAATAAGCTTTGACACATGGAAACAAAGTCTTCTACACTGTAGCGATCTTTCATAATCAAGATTATGAATATGGCTTTTGCAGATCACATAATAATGGCCCAGGGATTTTGTAGTTTGAGTCAGATAACAACACATTCCCTGGAAAAAAAATTTTTTTCAGTGTTATTTTTTTCTTCTTCTAAGAATGTAACAGTTACACTTTACTATTGCTGTGAGAGAACACCCAAAGTCAATCACCTTAAGGGAGAAAGGGAGGTTTATTCAGCTTACGGTTCCAGAGGGAAGGTACAGTCTCTCAAAGCAGAGGCGGCATGGCTGCCTGGCCAAAGCTGGAGGAAGCTAAGTCAATGCAGACATCTTGGAAGCTGAGAGCTGCAAACTGCTTGCAGCAAAGGCTGATTTCTCCTGGAGGTAGGGTGGGACTAATCCACCTCAAGGCCCACCCCTTGTGACTGCCTTCCTCCAGCAAGGCTCCACCTCTCAAGATGCCATGACCTTGCCAAACACATGAGACTGTGAGGGACACATTTCAAACCATGACAAAGAAGTTATCATGCTTTAAAATTTTTTTTTATTATTATTATTTATTCAACTGTGTGTATGTGCGCGCACGTCTGTGTGTGTGTGTATGTGTGTGTAGAACCACAGACGAATTCGCGAACCACCATGGACGCCTCCACCTCCTTCTGCCCCGGGATTCACAGGCTCCGCCCTACCAGGACCAGAAGCGCAGGCCGCCCCCGCCTCCGTCTGGCGTCTATACGTGGGATCTGGGATCCGAACTCGGGACCTTCACGCCTTCAAGGCGGAGGCTTAACCCCTGAGCCACCTCTCCAGCCCCAGTTATCATGCTTTAAAAGTACTTAAAAGCATGATTTATTTTAGGGTTTTATGCATATATTTACATCATGTCATCCCTTATTACTCAATCTCAACCCCACATTTTTCCCACTACGAATTTTCTTCTTCCCCATCTTCCTCTCTCCAGATCTCATGTGTGTGTGTGTGTGTGTGTGTGTGTGTGTGTGTGTGTGTGTCTTACAAAGTTCCATCTGGGTTATTATTACTGACATTTGTCTAGACACATGCTGACACAAGGATAATATTTTCAATTAGGCCTTAAAATACAGTACTTTTCTGTACTAATTATGACAAGATGCTACCAGTATAGTATATTATATAGTACTATAACTTTAAAATAAAAGCACACATGTGACCACCAAGAGAAATATATGTTACAGTTCACCTGCATGGCTGCTAATACCATCAAACGGCTGAAGGAAACAAGGGGATTATTCTCTCTTACAATTTTCTGGTTACAGTTCTCAATCTAGCTTGATAGGAGAGGATGCACCAACACCAGGACCAAGGGAAATGGCCACACCATCTCTACATAATGGCTGAGAGAGGGACAATCCTTACTTGCCAGACCAGCATATCTGGCCAAGTGTATACAAGGATGCCTATTCTCTCAACCAGCTTTGTGTGTTTATTCCAGGGCCTAATCCCGCCCACCTGGGCCTTCCCCATCAGCCAGACAATCTCCTGCAGGTTTGCTCTGGGCTTAACCAATCACTAATTCTCTACAAATGTGCCCAGAGGTCAAACCCACAACTATCAAGTTGACACCTGTGCCTAACTATGACAATATATCTTTAAATGAGTTTAAGAAAAGCTATTCTAGAGGGACAATTGGAATTAGAAGTAAAGACTTCAATTAAAGTATTTTATCTAATAGAAGCCTGTGAATTGAGAGAAACAGACTATATACAATGAAAACAATTAAGTGTATTAGCAAGTACATGCCTTTAACACTTGCAAGCATTAAAAATTAATATAATTAGAAACATCTAAAATGAACAATAAACTACTGAGATAAAGATTTATAATTTTTTTCTGTGTACATGTGTATATATTTGTGTGTCATGATGAATATGCAATGTGTAAATGTAGTTGCATACCACAGTGTGCATATGGAGGTCAGTAGGAAACTCTTTCATGATGCTTCTTGCATGTTTCCATTGTTGGAAACAAGGTCTCTTCATCATTGCTGGGTAAAAGAGATTGGATGCCCTGAAGCTTCTGGAGATTCTCAGATCTCTGTCTTCTATTTCCTTTAAAAGACTACAGATATGTATACTACTAGGCCTGGCTTTTATATGCTATTTGGATATCTGAACTCAGGTTCTCAGGTGTATACAGCAAGGGCTTCAATTGCTGAGCTATCTGTCAAGCTTAGGTTTTTAATTTTTCAGTGGTCTCTAAAATCACTAATTTGTACTTAATCAACTCATTCAGCATTTAAGCTGTAAAATAGTCATCTATTTTAAGTTACGATCAATATGAGGATATCACTTTTTAGTTTTACTGCCAATACTTAGTATTAAAGATTGTCTTGTGGAGTGTTAGTGGCTGTGGAGTCCTTAGGATTCTAATCAAATGGATTTATTTTTATGATCTGATATCAATAATAATAAAAAAGAGTAAGGAGGCTTTCCATAGAAACCTTCTTCTCTTCAATGGGTGGGCTTCTGTTGTTTTCCTGTTTTTATAGTTTTGGACTCTTAAAAGAGAGGTAAGAAGCAATTTGATGTCATGGAGGTGACATATATGTGTGGTTACTAACTTATGAGCTCATACAATTTCAAAATAGTCTAAAAATTATAAATCTAACCATGAGGCAATCACAGGCCTAACATTAAGGTCTTTGACCCATTTTGACTTAATTTTTATGCAACATTACAGATAAGGATCCAGTTCCATTTCAGCATGCAGAGAATCAATTTACTCAGCAACATTTGTTGAAGATGCTGTTCTTTCTCCAGTGTCTGTTTTTTGGCATCTTTGTCAAATATCAAATGACTATAGATACATGATTTTATTATATATGAGACCTCAATTCTGATCTATAGATTAATGTATCTGCTTTTGTGTCAGTTCCATGATGATTTTTTAAATTAATATGGCACTATAGTAGAATGAAATTCAGCATGGTGAAGTCTCCAACAGTATTTTTATTCTCAGGATTGTTTTGGCTTTCCAGTGTCTTTTGTACTTCTATATGAATTTTAAGACTATTTTTTAAATTTCTGTAAATAATTACTTTGGAATTTTGATTGGAATTGCATTTAATCTGTATATTGCCTTTGGTAGTATGGTCATTTTTCCTGTGTTAATCCTTCTGCTGCATGAACATGGGATGTCTTTTCACCTTCTGGTATCTTCTTCAGTGTTTTAAAATTTTCACTGAACATATTTTTCACTTCCTTGGTTGAGTTTATTCCAAGAAATTTCATTTTTCAAAACTATGGTAAGTAGGTTTATTTTTCTCATTTCTTTTTACTTTTTTATCCCTTAGTGTATAGGAAGGCCTTTGCTTTTTGCATATTAATTTTGCAATCTGACACTTTACTGAACATGTTTATTGATTCTAAGAGTTCCTGGTGGAATCATTAGGGTCTCTCAGATATAGATCATATCATCTGCAAATAAAGATAACATGCCTTTTTGCCCAGGATGCAGACCAGAGGACTCCCTGCTCCTCAGGTAAGGACACTAGACCATATCCCAGGCCTCAGGTCACCCCCCTATTCCACCAGGCAGCCAGAGCAGCAGCCAGTCTGCTCTAGCACTGGGGAAGGCCTCTAGGCCATGTCTCAGGTCCCAGGCAATCTGCTTGAAAAGTACATGAGCTGCCCTTTTTGCCTGGGATGCAGACCAGCTGACGCCCTGCTCCTCAGAATTCAACAGAGTCAAAAGAAAACCTAAGCAAAGCTCTAGGGGACAAACACTTACATCTGAAATCCTCTAAAATCATCCTATAACATAGGAGAGATTCTTCACATCCAGCTCAAAGATAAGTAAACCCCTTTTTACCATCTAGTTTCTTTCAATTATTAGTCACTGTAGTTTAACTTTTCCATATAGCCACCCCAAAATGCATACAACTCAGGGACAATACTATTCACCCTCAGGCATCACCAAGGTAGTAAACTAAGAAAATGCACTACCACACTAATCTTCACTCCCTGCATACTAAACCTGACTTAATTGATGTACTAACAGTCTAATAACCTCATCTAGGAAAAATACCAATACCAGACAAGTGTACCCAACTCCAAGTCAAACACTAGTAATAATCACTCAAGAGTAGTAATACCATTTAATTCAGTTCAGTCAAAAACACACAGAAACTGAAAGAAGGTCTTAAGAAATAAGACAAAAATGCTGAGGTCACAGCACAAATACATAAGAAACAAACATCAAACAACAAATCTCCTACCAAAAGAATTAACCTCATAATGATAAATTCCGACCAGGACAAACTCACAGAAAATAGCCAAGAAAGCCACACCCAAGACAATGATTTTCAAAGCCTGATCTTTACCATGATAAATACTATGAAAGAGGAAATCCAGGAGGAGTTAAATAATCACATCAACCACTTTGAAAAGGAACAACAGGCACTTGGAGGAGATGAGAAAAACAGTTGAAGAAACAAAAACAGGCATAGAGCAGTTAAAACAATCTCAAGCAGAGTTTAAAATTGAATTAAAAGACAAGTTATCTTCAACCCACAACACAACAGAATCTTATTAGCAGAACTAATGAAGCAGAAGATAGAATATCAGATGTTGAAGACAAAGGGGAAGAACTAACCAGCTCAATAGAAGAGGTTGTTAAAGCCAAAAAGTTACTTGAGAGGAATATTCAAGAGTTATGGGACACCTTGAAGAAGCCTAACATGAGCATTCATGGAATACCAGAGCAAGAATCCCCAAATACCACACCTCAGGAAACTTTTCAAACTATTCTAAAGGAAAACTGTCCTTATTTAAAGAAAGAGAGGTCCATCCAAATACAAGAGGCATTCCACACCCCAAACAGATATGACCAAAATAGAAACTCTCCACAGTAGATAATAGCCAAACATTACACATACAGGACAAAGAAAATGTGCTGAGAGCCTCAAGGGAAAAAAAGTCACTTTAAGAGATAAACCTATTAAAATAACAAATGATTTTTCAAAGATACACAGAACATGTTTATTGATTCTAGGAGTTCCTGGTGGAATCATTAGGATAGATCAACAGGTTAAAAACTTAACAGAGACACATTGGAACATAATCAAATCCTTACTGACATGGACCTTATAGATGGTACTTTCCATCCACGCATCTAAGAATACACATTTTTCTCAGCAACCCATGGAATTTCTCATGATTCACAAAAACAGGAACGCTAAAATTTTAGCCTATACCCTATGAGACCACCATGGTCTAAAGCTTGACAAATACAACATAACAAACAGCAAAAAATATACTAACTCTGGAAATTAAACACTATGATGCTGAATGAGAATTGGTTTCAGGAAGATATCATTAAGGAAATTCAAGATTTCCTAGAAGCGATGACATGATTTTATACCTCAGTGAGCCCAAAAACTCCACCAGGAAGCTCCTGGAACTAATTGAGAAGTTCAGCAGGGTGGCAGGATACAAAATAAATGAATAAAAATCAGTGGTCTTCCTACATGCCCAGAATGAAAGAAGTGAAAAAGCCCTGAGAGAAACAATCCCATTTAATATAGCTCCTAAAAAAAATGAAATACCTTGGTATAAACCAAACGAAGGAAGTAAGTGACCTTTACAGTGAAAACTTTAAAACCCTAAAGAAAGAAATTGCAGACGATACTAGAAGGTGGAAAGACCTGCCATGTTCCTAGATTGGCAAAATCAATATCATAAAAATGACCACCCTACCAAAGGCAATATATAGATTCAATGCTATACCAATTAAAATCCCAAAGGAATTCTTTAAAGAAATAGACAAAATAATCTCAATGTTCATATGTAGGCACAAAAGACCCAGGATAGCAAAAACAATCCTGAGTAACAAAAACACTGCTGGAGGTATCACCATACCAAACCTTAATCTATACTAGAAATCCATAGTTATAAAAACAGCCTGGTACTGGCTCCAAAATAGACACACAGATCAATGGATAAGTATTGAAGGCCCAGATATAAGCACACACAATTACAGCCATTTGATCTTTGACAAAGGGGCCCAGAAAATCCAATGACAAAAGAGCAGCATCTTCAAAAAATGATGCTGGCAAAACTGGATATCCACATGCAGAAGATTAAAACTGGACCCGTACTTGTCACCATGTACAAGACTTACTTCCAAATGGATCAAAGACCTCAATATAAGGCCAGAGACTATAAAAACCTTAGTGGAAAGGGTAGGGAACTCCCTGGAGCTGATTGGACTAGGCCAACAGTTCCTAATCGGAAATCCAATAGCGCATTCAATACAACCAACACTCAACAGATGGGATCTTATGAAATTAAAGAGCTTCTGTTCAGATTGTAACTTGAGTACAAAGGCAACCCACAGAATGGGAGAAACTCTTCACTAACCTCATATCTAATAGAGCTCTATTATCCAGAGTGCACAAAGAATTTAGAAAACTAAACACCAAGGAAACAAATGGCCCAATTAAAAAATGGGCCTTAGGTCTTAAAAGCATCTTTACCAAGGACGAAATTAAAATGTTTAACAAATATCTTAAAAAATGCTCCACATCCTTAGCCATCAGGGAAATGCAAATCAAAACCTCCCTGAGATACAAACAACAGCAAATGCTGGAGAGAATTGGAAAAAGGAGAACTCTCCTACATTGCTGGTGGGAATACAGGTTCATACAACCACTCTGGTGAGCCATCTGCCGATTCTTAAAGAAGTTAAAGATTGAAATGCTGTATGACCCAGCTATTCCACTTTTGGGTATAACCCCCCCAAAGAGCAAAAATCCACCTCAATAGCACATGTTCATAGCAGCACTGTTTAAAATAGCATAGTCATGGAATCAACCCAAATGTCCAACAGTTGGTGAGTGAATATGGAAAATGTGGTACATTTATGCAATGGAATACTACTCAGCCATCAAAAGTGATGAATTAATGAGATTTGCCAGGAAATAGATGGAATTTGAAACAATTATATTGAGTGAAGTATATCAGACACAGAAAATTAAGTGCCATATGTACTCCCTAATAGGTGGATCCTAGTACCAAACCCACTTAGAGACACTTTCAAAGATAAATCTCTGTAATACCTACAGTAATGCAAAGATTATAAACAGGAGAGAAGGGGAAGTAGGGCCTCACCAGAAATAAGACGAGAGGGGATCATGCTACAACAGAGATAATAGGCCACCATCAAGGACTGGAAGTAAGAAATGAGACATATGGTTAAGCTCACAGACGTTCATTCCCGGTCACTTGCAACTGATGGAGTATGATCTTACCAGAAAGGGAGGGCATACAGTTTGAAAGATAGAAGGTAACCACTTTGGAATTGGAGATTGATCCACCCCCCACCGCAGTCTCCTACTCTTATTCCATCTACCTTTGAATCTATCCTTATAACAAGACTCTATTTTAAAAGCTTTTTGTCTCTGGCCAGGGAGTGACATCCAATACCCATCAGGATGGAGCCAAGGGCATTGCAGGAGCAGCAAAACTGAAAAAAAAATCAACGAACCATAATTCAGAACATCAGAGACTCTATATCAACCACTTGGAATCAGGCCTGCCTAATCTCTCCCTATCTTGAAGCCCAGAGAAATTTACAGAAGAGGGGGTGGTAAGATTGTAAGAGCACAAGAATGGGAGGTGTCATGATATTTAAGATACTCCACAAAAGTTAGGGCCGAAGCAATTATAATAGGACTTGGCATGATCTGTGCCATGACCAACATATCATTGACCCCTCAAAATCTAGCATGGACTAAAGGCACTAGGATCCTTAGAAGCAAGGGATTAACAGTCACAATAGTGTTCCTATACTTAAGGGGAACAAAAGAAAGAGTTCTAGGAAACGCCACTGAGTCCTTACACCTCACTAGAGAGGAGGACCCAGAGGAAAGTTTGACATATCCATTAAAGGATGCTTCAGAGATGGGGGGAGGCGGCACTGGGAGAAATGGAGGGAGGAGGGAAAGGAAGGGGAAAAGGAGGGAGGGAGCAGGGAGGTCCAGGGAGGGGTGGAGGGAGGGGACAGGGGTAACTATTATGTTTGTATGAGCAGAAAAATAATAAATAAATTTTAAAAAAAATAGAAAAAAACCCCAATGAATTAATGAAATTTGCTGGGAAATGGATGGAATAAGCAAAATTATATTAGGCAAGTATCCTAGACACAGAAAATTAAGTGCCATATGTACTCCCTAATAGGTGGATCCTAGTACCAAACCAACTTAGTGACACACTCAAAATTAAATCTCCGTAATACCTACAGTAATTGCAAAGATTATAAGCAGAGAGGGAAGGGGAAGGAAGGTCCCTCCAGAAACAATGAGAGAGGGGATCATGCTATAGCAGAGAAAACAGGCCACCATCAAGGACTGCAAGTAAGTAATGAGACATCTGGTTGGAATCACAGATTCTCCTTACTAGTCACTTGTGTCTGATGGGGTATGATCTCACCAGAAAGGAGGGCATAGAGCCTGGCAGGTAGTAGGTAACCATCCTGCAAATGGGAGACTGACCCCGCCTCACAACGGTCTCCTACTCTTATTCCATTTACCTTTGAATCTACTCTTATAATAAGACTCTATTTTAACCGCATTTTATCTCTGGCCAGGGGGTGATACCCATCAGGATGGAGCCAAGGGCATTGCAAGAGCAGCAAAACTGAAAAAAAAAATCAACAAACCACAATTCAGAAAATCAGAGACTCTCCATCAACCACTTGGAACCAGGCCAACCTAATTTCTCCCCATCCTAAAGCTCAGGGAAATTTGCGGAAGAGGGGGCGGTGAGATTGTAGGAGCCTAAAGATGGGGAGGAGCAACGATATGCAAGATACTCCATACAAGTTAGGGCCTAAGTCATCATAATAGGACTTTGCATGACCTGTGCAATGACCAATATATCATTGCAATTCCAAAGACTAGCATGGATCACAGGCACTAGGATCCTTAGAGGCAAGGGATTTACAGCCACAATAGTGTTCCTATACTTAAGGGGAACACAAAAAAGAGCTCTAGGCAATGCCACTGAGTCCTTACACCTCATCAGAGAGGAAGACCAAGAGGAAAGTTTGACATGCACACTAAAGAATGCTCCAGGAATGGGGGGGGTGCACTGGGTGAAAGGGAGGGAAGGGGGAAAGGAAAAAGAAAAGGGGGAAGGAGCAAGGGCATGCAGGGAGGGGTGGAAGGAGGGAGGAGAATGGGGCACTCATCAACTTTGTATGAGTGGAAGAAATAAAAAAAAACAATAAACATAAATTTAATACATTTGGATCTTTTGAATACACCAAACATCTATAACAGCAAACCAATTGCAAGTAGAATGATTATAAAATTTGTACTTTATATTAGAGCTACTTATCAAAAAAAAGAAAAAAATTTACATTGCAAAAAAAGAAAAGATTGAAATGCCATATGACCCTTGTATACCACTTCTGTGAATAATCCCACATATTGCAGAAATACAATTCCAAGTATGTTCATTGCAGCACTATTTACAACAGCAACCATGGAATCAAACCAAATGCCCAACAGTTGATGAATGGATAGTGAAAATATGGTACATTTATACAATGGAATACTACTCAGCCATCAAAAAAGATGAATTAATGAGATTTGCCAGGAAATGGATGGAATTAGAAAAATTTGTACTGAGTGAAGTATCCCAGACACAGAAAGTTAGACAGCGTTTGTACTCCCTAATAAATGAATCCTTCTACCAACTCCACTTAGTGACATATTCAGAGATAAATATTTATGACATCTGTCATCACAAAGATTATAAACAGAAGGGAAGGGGAAGCAGGGCACCCCCCAAAAATAGAGAGAGGGAATCATGCTCAGTAGAGAAAACAAGCCACCATCAAGTATTGCATGTAAATAGTGTGACACAGTCACTCTCACTTTCCTTCCTGGTCACTTGCAACTGAAGAGTTTGCTCCCATCAATCAGGGAGGGTATAGGGACTGGCAGATACATGGTAACCATCTTGTAAATGGGACACTGACCCCCCTGCTGTATTCTCTCCTATTTTTCCATCTACCTTTGAGTCTTCTCTTATATTAAGATCTTCTTTTAAACAGTCTTTTATCTTTGGTTAGAAGGGGATCTTTGATACTAATCAGTATGCAGTGAAGGGCAGTACAGGGAAAACAATGAGCCATAATTCAGAACACCAAAGACCCTACCTTAATCACTTGGAACTAGACCATCCTAAATCTCAAGGAACCTTGCGGAAGATGGGGCAGCAAGATTTTAAGAGCCTAAAGATTCAGAGAATATTCCACATAAGTTAGGGCTGCAATGGCCATAATCAGACTTTGCCTGACCTGCACAATGGCTGACATGTCAATGACCCCCCAAAATCCAGCATGGATCACAGGGAGAAGTCTCTAGTCAATAGAATCCTTAGAGGCAAAGGATTAACAGTCAGAAGAGAGTTCCCATACTAATGGAGAGCCCAAGAAAGGACTCCAGGCTATGCTACTGCATCCTGAACCCTCACTAATATGGATTACTTAGAGGAAGATTTGGCATTCACATAAAAGAATGGTCCAGGTAATGGGAGGGAGGAAGGGGGAGGCCGTGGGAGAGAGGGAGGGTGGAAGGATGGTGAAATAAAGGGGAAAAGGGGGGGAGTGTGCAAAGGGTGAATGGGGAGGCGGGGAGGGAGGGAGAGGATGGGTGTACCTATTGAGCTTGTATGATTGGAAAAAATAAAATGTGGGAGAAAAAAGAATAAGAATGGAAAC
Organism: Typhlomys cinereus; assembly: GCA_023101885.1. Classification (NCBI taxonomy): domain Eukaryota; kingdom Metazoa; phylum Chordata; class Mammalia; order Rodentia; family Platacanthomyidae; genus Typhlomys; species Typhlomys cinereus. The sequence goes on from JALPQD010000019.1 coordinate 4,286,484, forward strand.
GATTGTTGGCATGGATGTGGAAAAGGGTGATTGAGGAATGAGAAAGTGAACAGTGGTACATACACACAATGTAGTTTTATCCTACTGTAAGTAAAATCATGAAATATATAGATAAAAGAATGAAATTAAATAAATACTACTAAACAAGGCAACCCATATCCAGAAAGACAAACACTTCATTTTATCTACCCTATGTAGATTTTAACCTTGAAACTTTAGTTTTATATGTTTAAAATGAAGTAACTTCAAAAGCCATAAAACTAAAAAGGAGACAGTAGAGACAGACCATGGTTGCTTTAGAGAGATAATGCAGTTGTCTATAAGCAAAATGAGGATTGGGTAGAAAAGTTTATAGAGGGAGCAGGCAGCAGAAGAGAGAAGTAGATGGCATGGTAATTTACCAAATCAAGGGAAATAGAAAAAGCAAATGGAAACTTTAAATATCATAACTGGTATGAAAAACATAACATAAAACAAAATTTGGAGGCTAATACTCCACATGGCTTGATATTGTTACTTCTAGAAATGACAGATCATTAAACAAAAACTCTATTGATGGTGATGCAGTTACTTTGTTGCTGATGAGATAAATATATTGTTAAATAGTTTAGAAGAAAAAAAGCTTATTCCAGCTTATGATTCTTGGCTACAGCATGGCACAGGAGAACATACCAACATCAGGAGCTGAGGGAGTAGGCTATACTATATCAAACGGAAAAACTGAAAGAGGAACATGCTTTCTCAATTGCCAGCATAGCAAAATACTGAACCACTTGTGTACATTTTACCTATCTGCCAGGGTATGGTCCCACCCACTACTATAATTGACATTTCCATATCAGTTAAAAATTGAAATCTCCCACAAATTTGCTTATGGCTTGCCCTAACGAAACAACTCTTTAACTAAGCTTTCAATTGTGAAGTTGATGTCTATAACTAACTGGCACAGCCTGATCTGGGCTACTTCTATAGATATCCCAACAGGTGAGGAAGACCTCAAAAGCCTCCAAAAATGTGGACTATTTCCATTTCCCCTGGTTTTCAATTAGAACTTGTTGATAAGACCCTGTATGTAACATATAGAAAAATCAAGTTGGAACAAAGTTTGAAATCTCCTCCCTGTTTGGCTTCATAATCCTGAATTGTGCTTTCATGCTACTGAGAGAGGTAGGCATTGTAGAAGAGTGGGTATTAATAATGCATGGGATGTTGGTTTCTTTGTAGGTATAATTAAGCAAAGTAGAGAATCCAGGAAAGCATTTAAAACAGATTTTTTTTTAAATATAAAAGCATCTTGATCCTGAAAGAAAGCTCAAGAATACCAGCAACAACTGAGCAACTTCAAGCAGAAACTAAGACATGACTTTAGTAGTTAACCTTGGAATCAATAACGTATTACACTACTACAAAAAGCTCTCAGGCTGGAAAGACGGCTCCAGAGGTCAAGATTACCTCATAAGCAGAATGTTCTGAGTTGAATCCTAGGTCCCATGCAAAAATTTCTGGGTGGGAAAAAGTGCTGGGGCCTGCACTTTTTGTCCTGGTAGGTAGAGCCTGGGAGAACCCAGAGTGAAGCAAAAAGTAGGTAGAAGTAATCCAGGATGATTCACAAAGTCACCCTTGGGCCTCCACAGGGACACACAGTGCCCTCTGATCACACATACACACACACACACACACACACACACACACACACACACACACACACACACATACACAAATGTTCTCAAACTGATAAAGTCTATTGTCTTTATGAATTACATGGAATCTCATTATGGTGACCCTTTACTGTCAACACAGTATTTCATGGTAAGTATAAAATTTATTATGCCAAAAGTATTAACAAAATTTATGTGCAATGTGAACGTTTATTTAAAAAAAAAGAGGGAAAGAAAGAAAAAAAAGAAAAGAAAGATGCTGATAGTAAATGACAATTAATGGCTAAACCATAAACAAGACATTAATACCTAACACAAAAGGCTTGAGGACAGAAGATGGGGCAGAAAGCATTTAAGAGTCAAAAGACAGGGAAAAGAGTTAGGAAATATCAGCTTCTAAGTACAACATGGCATGACAATCATGGACCCATAGCAGCTATGTATACTGGACTGGGAATACACAAGCACATGGCTATATATGCAAAAAGTAGCTCATGGAGATCTACCACTTACTACTAAAGTATTGGCAATTTATAGATTCTGAAAGGAAGAAGGCACAGTATTCCATTGTATGGACATGGTAAGCCCAACAGGCTTGGATGGAGAGTTCCAAAACCCATGGTCGCACAAAGGATCCTGGTTAAACTTTGTGAGATAGAAAAAAAGCTCTGAATTCATGAATATAGAAAAGAAACATGAAGGAGTGAAGAGAGTCCGGGAAGGTTGTCAGAAAGATAAGAGTTGGAAGATGGAAGAGTAATGAGAATGCATTATCTACTTACATCATGTTAGTAAGGAACACATAATATTTAAACAAAAGTTACTGGAAGAAAGGAGTTTTTAAGAGGCTAAGGTAGAACTTTTTCTGGAATAGAATCATGGCACTGTAATCTGAATAGAAAAAATAAAAGCAGTCTGCCTGTCTGTTAGAGTATGGGATATATGGATCATCCTCATCTATTTGTTTCCATAGAAATGAACACATCATAAAGAGAAGAGGTTTGTAACATATTTCTTAAGGGTTCCAGTGAGAAAGAGCAAAGACTGAAATTACCAGAAAAAAGGGATCATTTTCCAAATTCAGATCTCAGAGGAAGAATACCAATAGGGTTTTGGGGTTTTAATGCACAGAAAGTACTTGAGTATTAATGACCTTATTGAGAATCTGATCATAAGGATAACATAAACAGATTTTAAAATACTTTCATGGTCTATAAAGCATCTCTTGAGCTGAAATAATGGGTCTTACCTATCTTAGATAAAGGGACTATAGACATTAACAGAATAGGCTAAATCTTTTTTTACTGAGATTTTATATTCTAGTTACAGTTGGAAGTGGCATAAAGAACAGAAGTCTATGTATAATGTCTGATAGTAACAAGTGTCATGAAGAAAAATTAAGTAGTGTAAGTTCTAGGAGAACAGTACAGCTTTATAAGAAGGCAGGCAACAAGCCTCTGATTCTCTGAGAAGTCATTCCAAGAGAATGCCATAGCCAATGCAAACACCCTAATGAACATGATGGGTTTGAGGAGCAGTAAGGAAAAGAAGATATAGATTTATCCACCTATTTATTTATAGTTCTTCAAGCCTACTTCTCTAGCCAGGGCTAATCAAAGGATTTCTATCTAGAAACTGCCTGTGGTATACATAGCATCAAAACAGTTGAGCAATGTTATTCTTCAACTTGTAGCGCCAGTGTTCTGCTAATCTGATGAAAGAGGAAACCAACTAGATGGGACACTCTGGTGCTTTCCCATGTGCTGACAAGCCCAGAAGCTTGTGCACCTCAGTCTGCCTGTTCACTAAGTTAGGTGGGAAGGTCTACAACACAGCAGGAAGAGAAGTGGAACTCAAGAAACCCCACAAATGATGATACGTGAGTAAAGACTAACCCACAAGAAGCCCCTGAGGAAGGCATGGTATCTGCCCTGATGGACCAGTGCCTGACCCTCACCTGAAGAATTTACTAGCCAGTTCTGGGTACTTGGTAGGATGTTGGGTGCACTATGCCTTATGGCTGTGCCTGCCATGGCCTGCTCTAGACACTCCTTCCCTGAAAATGCTTCTCTTGGATTTCCTCTGGTGATCTATCCTTCCTGGCTGACAGGCTCTGGATTGTTCTTCTACTTTGTGTCCCAGTGCCAGGAAAATTACAAAGAGAAGTTCAAAAAGCAGCTGTGAGCTCAGTCCTGAGCTCTGACTTGTGTTTCAACTCATCCAATGTAGAGGTTTCCAGTTATGTGCTGATCTCAAGAGCACAGATCCCAGCAGAAGGAAGAAGTGGAGGCACATGGAACAGTAAGTGTAATGTGCCTTCCTCCTTTCTCTCCTCTACCCACCTCCTCCTATCTCCTCATCCTTCTATCTCTCCATGCTCCCCACTTCTCCTTTCATCTTGACATGCTTCCATCCTCTCTCTCTTCTCTTTTCCCATTTGTCCACCTGCTCATCCCCTATCCAAATCCTCCTTATTTTTGACCTCTCATCTTACCATTCCTCCCTCCTTCCATCTCCTGTCCTTTTATCCCATTTGTCCCTCGTCTGTCATCTCTCTACCCTCCCATCTGTTTATCTTCCTAACCCTCTGTCCTCCATCTCTCATTCCTACATACCTCTTCTCTTCTGTCTATTCTTACTTCCTCTACTCTTCCCAGCTGTCCATCCTTCTGATCCTTCATCCTCATATTTGCTCATTCCCAACCACCCATCCTTCATCCCTCCATCCCCCTTTCCTCTCACTCCTCCATTCACTCATCTCAAATCCTCCTAACCTCTCCTCACCATCACTCTCCCTGGTTAGCACTTGGCCCTGTCCCAGAACCCCCATCTGCATAATGGGACTTATTCCAGTGTCTCCCAATGTCTTCAAGGTTTCTCTCTCCTATGACTTTTCCTACTATTCTTCTTCCTTTCTCTTCTATTACCTCCATCTATTGGCAGACTCAGTGTGATTTTTAAAACTGCATTCTCAATGGTGAAGAGCATGTACCAGGCCAGGAGAATATCTCACTGAGAGACTTGCACGGGAGGTGGTGGTGATCAAAGCACAAGGATAACACTGTCCTCTGTTGTCCTCACACCCTGAACCCCCCATCCTTGGTCCAGGGAAGAGATGTTCAGTGGAATCCAGCATTAAGTGACATGTTATTTGGAGCAACTCACAAAGAACTAAAGGATTTCTAGCTTCTGCTGTCCAAGAAAATATTTGAAGAGAGCTCTTCCATGGTGACAGAAAATCAGAAAAGACAAGTGGCATTGAGGTGGTTCAGTATGGGAGTCAGCAAGCCTAAGACCTAGCCCCCCACCTCTGGGAACAGATGAACCTGAAACAACTGTTCACAGAGGCCCAGAAAGGTTGACCTGAATACACAGATGCCCCCAACCCATCCCCACTAGGACCCCATCACCACCATTGAGAGACCTGTTAGGCTTTTCTCAGGGCAGTGATTTGGATTGTCCTGTCAAAGAAGGTCATGAGTCACAGGCCAGGCAAAAACAGGAATGCTGCGTGAAGTCCCATACTGGACTAATGACATGCATTCTGTCATGGTTTGAAATGTGTCCCTCATAGTCTAATGTGTTTGGCAAGGTCATGGAACCTTGAGAGGTAGAGCCTTGCTGGAGCAAGGCAGTCACAAGGGGTGGGCCTTGAGGTGGATTAGTCCCACCCTACCTCCAGGAGAAGTCTGCCTTTGCAGCAAGCAGTCTGCAGCTCTCAGCTTCCAAAATGTCTGCAGTGACTTAGCCTCTTCCAGCTTTGGCCAGCCAGCCAAGCCACCTCTGCCATGAGAAATTGTGTTTTCCCTTTGGAACTGTAAGGTGAATAGATATCCCTTCTTCCCTTAAGTTTCTTGACTTTGGATGTTCTCTCACAGCAATAGTAAAGAGTAACTAATCCACATTCCATGGTTCCATGTGTTCCTCACATCCCCTGGAAGCTGGAGTGAGGAGAGGCTGCCATTTACAAAGGCTTGAGAAGAATGCATTGGACATGTAGGGTTCAAGCCAGGCTTCCAAGAGCAATATTTTCCAGCATTGTAGTTGTGAGCATAGACTTGGGAGCTGGACAGAGGCAAGTGCTAGATGTGGTACGATTATCCTGATCACCCTCAGGTTCTGTTTCTCCACCTGGGACACAGGAGACTAACACCTGCTTCCGTAGACTGTGTGAATTGGGAGAAAATCCATATTGCACGGTAAAGAGAGTATGATGTTCAGTCAGTGTCCAGTAAGTGCATGCCCTTGTGCTGCCGCTCATGTGCTTTCACTGCTTACAACCCTGGTGGCAGAAGTTTTTATTCTCATGTGGTAGATTTACATATGATTTACACAGAGAAGTAATGCAAACCCAGGGCAGACAAATGAACTTCATGGACCCACCGCAGGGCTGTTTCCCAGCAGCCTCAGTCTCCTTTTGAGCCTGAGGAGCGGGGTATGGAAGCTTAGCATGAAACACTTCAGCCTTTCATCCCTGGGTCTTACCTAAGCTTCTCCAAGTGATCCCAATATCTGATTCTTCTCGCAGCCTAAATTCTCCCATTCCACTGCACCCCATATGCTCCCAACTAGCTTGCATCTGTCCACAACAGTGTCAAACCAGAATTAGTGATCCTTTGGATACCCCAAAAGGTCAAAGAAGAAAAATTTTATGCAATTACCTTCCAAGTCTGGACATAGCAGAAAAAGTGAGCTAGGCTGAGATCCTAGAAATATGCCCTACAAACATCTATTCACCCCAGATAGGAGTTACACAATTACACTAACATCCATCTTGGTGAGCCAGTGAATTTATCTGGGTTAGTTTCAGAAGCAGAGATTATCCAAAGGCAGCCACATCGCCAAAAAGCCCATCTCTTTACCAGAATTTCTCTGAATGCTAAGACTTCATGCCAAGAATGGGGAGGGAGAGAAGTTTAATCCTCTGTTGGGACCACAGTCCAGGTTGCCCTGTAAAAAACCTGGCTAGGAATGACAGTTTTCTTAACTCACTCCAGCAGAAAAGTGGAAGCAAGCTAGTAGATGTTACACAAGCAGAATCTGTAGGCAGCTATTTTTTCTGGCTAGTTCTGTAAACTCAGAAAGAGAAGAAGGAGGGGCTGGAGAGGTGGCTCAGGGGTTAAGCCTCCGCCTTGCAGGCGGAAGGTCCCGAGTTCGGATCCCAGATCCCACATATAGACGCCAGACGGAAGCGGGGGCGGCCTGCGCTTCTGGTCCTGGTAGGGCGGAGCCTGTGAATCCCGGGGCAGAAGGAGGTGGAGGCGTCCATGGTGGTTCGCGAATTCGTCCGTGGTTCTACACATACACAGACACACACATACACACACACACACAGACGCGCGCGCGCACATACGCACAGTTGAATAAATAATAATAATAATAAAAAAATTAAAAAAAAAGAAAGAGAAGAAGGAGATTTCTGTAGGTTTTATGATCAGCTAGCTCTGCAAACTTGTGTAGTTCCTTTGAAATAGGATGTACTATGTGTTTAACTCAGAGTCTGAAGTTTCCTCTGACATCTTAAGTTAGAACTAGAGGTAGCTGATGTGAAGGTCTTAAACAGATGATGGGGGGAGGATCTAAACATAGAGACTTTGGAACTTGCCCTGGAATCTTAACTCAATACTAGCCTGGGTGACATACAAGGAAGATATAACTTTAGAATTCTGCATGACCTATGTCATCTTGGATCCTAAGAGTCTGCTTTAGATTGCTGGGCAGCTCAGTGTCTCCTCCAGATTCACTGGCTGACCATGGATTCTCCTTCATCAGCAGTTATTTACTGCTTTCTACTTTGGGGAGAACCTCTGTCCCACTGAAACTAATTTTCTTGAAATTAAAGAGGTCTTTGCTTAGATTGGGGGCAAAGTCCCAGATGACATTATGTCATGTCCGGAGGGACAATACCACTGGAGACAGCCCTGGGTGGGACTGAGAGTTAGTTGGTAGTTCCCCAAATGTGAACATCTCCATGTGTAGGGAAGGAAAAAGATAAATGGAGGAGCCAAACTGAAGTAGTGAGAGTAAAAGGACTAAAAGTGATCTAGGATTCTCCAACAATGAGATTATATTTGGCAGATAGGGAAACTAGAACCCCTGTGAATCACACAGTGAATTAACCCAACTGATCCTCAGACAGAACTCAGTTTATGCTTTTGGTGGGCACTAAAGATCTCTGGGGTCGATGTGATACAGAAGTTTCAAAGGGTCTCAGTACTCCAGGTGAACTCCATGAAGGGTCAAGGCAGATGCCTTAGACCCATGTAGTCCCTTTTTCTGATTTCTCTAATTTTAGTCTCATTAACCCAGGCTACAGATTTCAGTTCACACTTTTCCTCTTCTCTTATTTTGGCCACACCCTCCACTTAATCACCTCACTCACACCTTTATCTTACTGTCATAGTTAGGCACAGGTGTTAACTTGACTGTTGCAGGTTTGAGCTCTGGGTACATTTGTGGAGAATTAGTAGTTGAATTGAGCCCAGAGAGAACCTGAAGGAGATTGTCTAGCTGATGGGAAGTCCCAGCTTATGATGGTGGGACTAGGCCCTGAACAGATGAATAAAGCACTGAGAGTCAGTTGAGGAAGTTGACATCCTTCTGTTCACTTGGCCAGATATGCTGGTCTGGCAAGTAAGGATTGTCTGTCTCTCGGCCATTATGTAAAGATGCTGAGAGATGCTGAGAGCCCTGGTGTTGGTGTGTGCTCTTCTATCAAGCTGGACAGAGAACTGTAACCAGGAATCATAAGAGAGAATAGACCCTTGTCTCCTTAAGCCATTTGATGGTCATTTATCAGCAACCATGCAGGTGGACTGCAACAGAATTTGGTACCAGAAGTGGGGTGTTACTGATAAGTCTGACTATGTGGGTATTGTGACTTTTGAATGGTTTCGCTGGACAAAATTGGAAATGTTTGAAGATTTTTGCTTTGTGGATTACAAATATGTTCTTTAGATTTTAGTGAGCCAATTAGATAATATCGATGCTGAGAGAGTAATGAATTGTTTGGGCCCAGTTTCTGATGAGAGGAACAAGGAATTTGTGAAGTTGAATTTGAACATGATGGACTGGTTTGCTTGATAGAGGAGAGCAGTGTTGGAAGCCTTGAGGATTTGCATAAGGAAAGAGCAGGCAGCCGAATAGCTGCCATTGTTGGAAAAATAAGCATCAAATAAGGAAAATCTAGTGACTTGCACTGGGACGGTGGAAGATATGAAAACCACCATATAGCAAGTTTGTGGTTTGAAAACCCACATTCCTTCAGGGCCAAAAGCCCATGTTAAAGCTGTTTCTTGCCCTTTGCAAGTTTAGCTGCCTAGAAAAGAGGCTTTTCAAGTGTCAGTGCCTTAAAGTTGGTACAGCTGTAGCTCCAGTGGGTCAAGCTATGTTTCAACCTCGTTTCAGAATCTGGCAGCATCCCCCAGGTAGTACTGGTTGTGTGTACTACTGAAGGTTTCATAGAGAGTGGCAAAATCTTGGCATCAAGTGGCAGGTGTAGAGTTCCTGTGAGAGAAGGTGAAGCTTATAGCTACAGAGGTGAACCCAGAATACTGTTGGAGATGCCAGAACCATGGGATGTATTCTGAGGATAGCTGTGAGTGGAGATTTACTTTGGTTCAGAGAAAGTCTGCTTTTACAACTTTGAGCTGCATACAGGGACTGGGAATGCCTAGAATCTTTGAGGCACTATGATTACATGACAAGCAACAGAAGATGGACATTGAAGTACAGGATGTGATAATTTGCTGGACTTTGGTCTTAACTTGATGTTTTCTCATTGTTACAATGATTCTATTTGGAATATTTAAAGATTTTATTTGACATATTTAAAGGAAGCATTTTAGTTCCAACAATTTTATAATTGAAATTTTAATGAGAACATTTTAAATTTGTCTATGAAATGTATTTATATTTTTAAGATAACTTTTTAACATCTATGGGGACAAGGATTGATGGTTACAGTTTAAAAGTGCTATGCCTTTGTGTCAAATTGACAAGGGGTGGAATGTTATAGTTAGGCACAGGTGTTAACTTGACTGTTGTGGGTTTGAGGGCACAGTTGTGGAGAATTAGTAGTTGAATCGAGCCCAGAGAGAACCTGAAGGAGATTGTCTAGCTGATGGGGAAAGCCCAGACTATGGTGGGTGGGACTAGGCTCTGAACAGATGAATAAAGCACTGAGAGTCAGTTGAGGAAGTTGACATCCTTCTGTTCACTTGGCCAGATATGCTGGTCCGGCAAGTAAGGATTGTCTGTCTCTTGGCCATTATGTAAAGATGCTGAGAGATGCTAAGAGCCCTGGTGTTGGTGTGTGCTCTCCTGTCAAGCTGGACAGAGAACTGTAACCAGGAATCATAAGAGAGAATAAACCCTTGTTCCCCTAAGCCATTTGATGGTCATTTATCAGCAACCATGCAGGTGGACTGCAACACTTACCTTCTTTTCAATGAAGAATCAAAATAGCTGCCTCTCCCCAGGGTATAAAGGCCAGAAACTCACATGTAAAGCTCCTAAACATTTAGAGGCAAATCCAGTGCTGGGTTCTAGAACAATCCAGATTCCACAAAAAAAAAACCCTTAAGAAAAAGGATCAGGTGTACTCTTGTTGCAGGTTTAAACATTGCTCAGGTGAGTTTCTGATGAGTTCCTTGAGGCGGAGCAAACACCAAACCTTGGGGGTTAAGGTGGGCAGGCTAAGTACACACACACACACACACACACACACACACACACACACACAAATTGACATCCCTGGAGAGTGCAATAGAAGTTTTGCCCAGTCTCTCTGTTTGGCCAGAATCCCTCCTCATAGTTCTAGAAAAAAGATTCCTTTTGTTCCTAGCTAGGATTCAACTTAGAAAATCCATAATCAAAAAACATGGCCCAAGCTCAAACTAAATCAACTGACATAATTAATTGCAAAGCTTTCCATTCAAATAAAAAGAAGGGAAAAAGGAAAATATTAAGGACTAGAGGAATCTTACAGAAACAGAGGAATTCAATAACATCACTGGAATGCAATAATAAAATGAAAATAATATAAAGAAAACAAGTATTAGAGCTAGAAGGATTCATGAGTACCTATAACCTTATATCTTATTGGTTCTGCCCACCCTGATGCATAAGGTGAAAGAGGAAATAGGTTCTATATTAAAACAGAGGAGCATGGGGGCAATTGAGAGTGATGGAGACTCAGGAGTTAGGGAGTTGGACATTCAAAGTCACCAAAACTTCCATTGATTTTTGATTCTGGGTCCTTTGTTTCCAGAACTCAAAGAATGAATTTCATGGACAACAAAGGTGATTTCAGAAAAGAATTGATTGAAATGTTCAAAAGATTATCACAGAAAGCAAATTTGAAAAAGGAGAATTTGTTGAGGAAAACACACAAGATGAGCTCCTATAGTAGGGGTCTGTTGCAGTTCACCTGCATGGTTGCTGATAAATGACCATCACGCAGCTTAAGGGAACAAGGAGTTTACTTTCTTACAACAGTCTAGTTATAGTTCTCAGTCCAGCTTGACTGAAGAGCATGCACCAATACCAGGGTAGAGGGAACTAGCCACACCATCACCACATAATGGCTGAGAGATAGACAATCCTTACTTGCCAGACCAGCATGTCTGGCCAAGTGAACAGAAGGATGCCAACTCTCTCATCCAGCTCTCTGTGATTTATCCAGGGCCTAATCCCACCCACCATGGGCTGGGTCTTCCCCATTAGCTAGACAATCTCTTTCAGGTTTGTTCTGGGCTTAATTCAACCATCAACTCTCTACAATTGTGCTCAGAGCTCAAACCCCCAACAGTCAAGTTGACACCTGTGCTTAACTATGACAGGGTTCCAGAGAGGGTGTCAGGAAAAGTCAAGACTCCCAGGACGAGGTCCCATGGGAGTTTCTACTTAGTTTGTCTTACAGACTTTTGGCAGAAGCTGGACTTATGGCAGAAGCTGAATAGACAGAAGTAATTTCTATTGAAATTGATTTATTTCCTGGGCATATTACCTCTTAATCCAATTAAAGGGCCCACATTCTGTACAGACTTCCTTGGCCTAACAAAAGAGATGACCACACACTGTTCACATGCTGCTCACTCAGTTAGGGTGGTAGTCACACACGTGATCCCTCCCTGCCCCATCCATTATTTTGACTCACTAGCTAATTGTTGACCTTGGCTTATCTGCTGGCCTTGGCTAGCATCACTAGTCAAAGATCTTGGCAGGATCTGCTATTCATCAGTGGAACAACAACCCATAAAAAGAAGGAGCATAAGTTTTGTATATGTTCCTAATGGGACCAGGGGAAGATTTAGGTCCTACCAAGGCTTGCTTAATTTTCCCAGAGCCTCTTTCCTCATACCTGGTCAGCTTGGTTACCTCATGCCCAGCTGCAAGCTGTCTTATTTACTTTGCTCAGCATTCCAGACCTCCCTGGTTTAGCCCTAACATTGCTTTCAACCTGAACATCTGCTTTTACTATAACATTATTAACTATTAAAATAGTTGAGAGATTGACAGTTCAAGAGAAAATCACATTTCCCTGCTACCAAATTTTAAGGAAATCTCTAAACTGAGAACTTCAACAAAATAATATCTCAATAACAGTTTCATAACTGATACAAAACCCACAAGGCACAGTTATGACACAGAAAGAGGTAAGAGAGGAACATTTTTAAAGGGCATGAAGGCCAGTGTTTCAAGCTCTGTGCATTTCTTTTATTATTAATGAACTCCAATGATGTATTCTTATGCAACTCAAGATACCATGGAACATATGGCTGAGACTCAATGACACTGTAATGAGGTACATTAATATTTTTATGTTATTTTGATATTACCTTGTACTGTTCAATGCCATATTACTTCTTTTGATGTTTTAGTTGGGATATAAAGAAATGGGTTTCACCTTGTTGCAGTTCACTGCATGGTTGCTGATAAATGACCATCAAATGGCTAAAGGGAACAAGGAGTTATTATCTTACTGATAGTCCAGTTACAGTTCTCAGTTCAGGTTGACAGGACTGGCCAATAACAGGACCAAGGGAACTGGTCACATCCTCACCACATAACAGCTGAGAGAATGATGATCCTTACTTCCTAGACTAGCATGCCTGGCCAAGTATACACAAGGATGCCAACTTCCTCAACCGACTCAGTTTTTTTTTTTTTTTTCATCTTGTTCAGGGCCTAGTCTCACCCACCACAGGCTGGGTCTGCTCCATCAATTAGAAAATCTTCTTCAGGTTCACTATGGGCTTAACTCAACTACTAACTCTCTACAAATGTGGCCAGGCTCAAACCCTCTACCATCAAGTTGACACCTGTGTCTAATTATGACATTCTCAGACATTTATGTCATATTTTGATTTTATTTTTCCCTACTGCCCTTTCCTCTTCTCCCTTTCATTTTCTCTTCCCAACAAAGACTCCTTATATATTCATAACAGGTATATTCCATTACTCTTTCTTATTCCCTAGCTTCTTTCCTCCATATTTCTTCTTTTCTTCATAGGCTCCTCTTTACTTTCAATGGAGACTGGATTTTGCATTTCACATAATTTTCATGAAATGGTATTACTCTTTGATCTTATTTAACATTAAAAAATAATGAAGGCTAGTTAGATGGTTCAGCAGGAAAAGTCATTTTGCCATGAAAGCATGAATCCCAACCATCCTGGTGTAACTTAACAAGATCTAAACTACATAGAAGATGAACCTCTGTGAACACTAGAATCAACTAACATGAGTTCATTCCACATATGCTTTTTAAAGGTAGAAGGAAAGAACTGACATCACAGAGTTGTCTTATGAACTCCACATGCATGCTGAGATATGTACACACATATACACATATAGCACACACAAATCATATATATATGCTAAATAATAGTTTAAGCATTTTCACTTTGTAACATGCACAAAAATACTAGGCATCTTGTATTGGCAAACACAATTTAAGTATAGTCAGCCATTTGTTTTTGGTATGTTTATGAATATGCTTCATTAGAACTTGACGACTTATGATCATGAGCATATTAAATTAAAACTTACTAGAGGCATTAAAGTAGGGAATTTTAAAAAGTATACTTAAATAAAGGATTCTTTCTAAGTATGATATAAAGTATGAAAATGAAGGACATTCTCTCAAGGTTCATAGAAGTCTAGTTCATGGGATACCCTTCTGTTTATCACACCTAAGATCCCATGGTAGATCCTGACTTGAGATTTGTGTACAGGTCTTTAGTGAGGAGATGACTCTCTGATGCACTGGCTGCAGGGAGAGGAATTGTGACAAGAAAGAGGAAGATGCATTATGGGTCAGGTCCTACCCTGAGAAAATGTTTTTTTGTTTGCCAGGACAAAAAAATGGAAATTGGACACTTTTTCTTGCTGCTTTGATTTTGTGTGAGAAGACCTTTTGTAACTCATTCTGGACTCAACTCACTATGAAGCCAAGAGTAGCCTTGAACTTGTGTTTCCTGTCACCATCTGCATTGCTGAATCCCTGCCAGGCCAGTCGGGGGAAAGGAGGGGAAACGGCAGGGGCTTCAGGGCTTGAGGCGAGGGGGCGAGCAGGTGTGGGGTCACTACCCAGACTCCAAGAGTCAGGCGAGAAGCAGGAGGCAGAGGATGAGTTTGCAGCAAACTCATTTATTTCAGGAAGTGCTTGAGCTTATATAGGGTCAGGGGTCCAATCAGGTGTGGCTACCTGTCAGCTCAGTGGGAGGGGGGCAGCCACCAATCATTTAGCTGTTTACTAGGTGTCCATTACAGAGACAGGTTAGATGGCGCTTCCCACTGTTCATCCTTCCTTACCATTGGTTATTCATCCCTCCTTTCAATCCATTAGTCATTCATCCCTCTTTCCCTTTGGTTGTCCATCCCTCCTTTCCCATTGGTTGTTCATCCCTCCACCTGTATGGTTCTTCTGTTGGGACATGTCCAGCATGTCCGTACTTGTCCAGGCTTGTGTATAACCAGACCTCTTGGGAGCCAGAGCTAAGGCCTCCCTGAATCAGTGGTGCCACACATCTGCTCAGTACTAGTACTATAGGAATTTACTAAAGATATATATTTAATTCACACTACTGGAGGCTGGAAGTCCAAGATAGGATGACCACATGTGCTCATCTTCTAGTGAGACTTTGTATTGCTCCACATGTGGAGAGGAAAAAGTGGAAAGTCTAACAGGTGCCTTCAGGAGAGAAGGACAGCTACTCCCCCACAAAAACCCAGTAATTCCTATAAGAACAGTAATCAAGTACTGAAGGGTAATGGCTCAAAACACCTCCAATTAAAGGACCTTCCAAGACTAGTGCATTGGCAAACATACCTCAACATTCCATGAAAGGCATCCAGTCAACAGATGAAACAAGGCTAGATCTGTCAAAGATTATCTGGGAGAGTGAGTACAGGGACATTACATGTCTCAGGTGAATCCCCATCTTTTTTCCTAAAAGATGAAAATTCTAGCATTTCTAGACAACTCTAATAATGGATAATTACATGACCTCAGATTCATACTTTCAAATAATCAAAACTTGGGGCTGGAAACTTTTATACTAAAGTTTACATTCCTTCCACTGCACAGAGCAGAACAAACACACCATCGTCTGTAGCCAGGGTAAGGTATTACTTAGATAGATTCTGAAGCTCATTCAGTTGTCAAATGAAAAAGCCTGGCTATGTGATGGGGCCTGGTCTTTCTGTCTCTCTCTCTCCCTTTGTGAGCATCACATACCTTGTATGTTTGGCAGGATCCCACCTGCACATTAACCTCCACACTGCCCTCACTCCGTGCAAGGTTCAGAAGACTTCAGGCCCTGCTCCACTCTCTTTACGTGCTTCCCCTCTGAAATGTGAAACTGCACATTTCCATTCCTGTGAGAACTATCTTCCCACCCATGAAAATGCTCCTGAGGTCTTTCCTTATCACCTTAGAGTGTACATGAAAGAGTCAGAGAGTCTTATTTGACTTCCTTGTTAGGGTCTGTTGTAGTCATTCTTCTGTTCTTGTAAGAAAATACTCTGACCCAAGCAGCTTAAGGGAGGAAGAGTTTTGCATCTGACTTGAGGTTTCAGGGTGAATATAGGCCATTTTAGTAGGGAATGCATGGTGACAGACATGTAGGCCAAAGGAAGAGACCTGTTCTTGTTACATCAGGAGACAAGGAGAGTGAGAGAGAAAAAGGGAGAAAGTTCACCAATTTATCCAAGCCCATCTCCAGTGACCTGCTTTGCTAGAGCAAGGTTCTAATTCCTAAATATTCCATTATCTTTTAAACAATGTCACCAGCTAAGGGCCAAGGATCCAATCATATGAGCCACCAATGGATGATTTGCACTCAAATTTTAACAGTGTCTATGATGCTACTATGGCTCTATTCAACTTGTTTCCTAATCATCCTTCTACCTCAGCAGCCTGGTGGACTTTCCCTTCTGGTTCCCTTCTTCTGGTGCAGTACCCATCACTCAGTATCAGAATGTGTCTCTCCTCTTATGTGTGGGCTAGTACAGGCCTTCTGGATGCCTTGGTTTTCCTGACCAATCTGGGCATCTAGGTCAACAAGGGAACCATTTTGTTCCTGCCATATTAAACCAAAATTCAGCATCAAAAATTTCTTTAGAAAAAAAGTCACCTGGCACAGATCAGTCCAAGATCATGACATATCGCTTATGGATAGATGCAGGTTCTTCATTGAGGAAAGTGGGAAGAGATTATTTTAATTGCTTATGTGTAAATAGTTCTCCAACTTCCATTGGCTGTACCAATTGTTTAGGGAGCCAGATTGGTGACTTATCCTAAGGAGAAACACAAACATACCCTGACTCCAGTGCAACACTAGATCAGGCCCATTCCATTTTCCTGTTGACACATCTTTTCATAGAATACAAGCTTTGAGAAAAACTGGGGAATGCAAAAAACATTCTGCAGCAGTGTAGCCATCTTTTCCTATATTTAAAAAATTTAAAGTGTAAAGGATGGAGGAAAGAATATTGTAGGGGTCGCTATCCCCCTCTTTAATTTTTAAATAACACTTTGTCATGTCAGTTGTGTGCTCAACAAATTCTTGAAACATGAGAGATATCATGAGTAAGAAGATATTGTTTAAATGTAGAGGAAGTATAAGCAGGACCATTATCTATTTTTAAAATATTATATTGTCCAATAACTGTTGAAACCCTATTAAGAAATGAAATCACATATTTAGTTGTTTGGTCTGTTAATGGTAAAGCAAAAATGAATAATGTATACTTGTCAACAGTAACATGAAGATATTGAAGTTTTCCAAAAGAAGGCACATGTACAACATCCATATGCCAGCTATAATTAGGCCTCAGTCCTCTAGGAAATATTGAAAAGATGGTAATGGTTGAATATACACCTTCATGCAAGAAAGGCACTGTTTAACAATTAGTCAAGCTTGTTCTTTTGTTAAATGAAATTTTGCTTGCAAAGAGGGGGCATTTTGAAGGTACAGAGCAGAGATTGCTTCACAGTAATCTTATTCTTTCTTAACAGTTCCTGTGAATAGAGTCAGCCAATATATTCCCTTCAGTCAAAGAGCCAGGCAATTCCCTATGAGATCTAATGTAAGCAATAAATAATGATTTCTTCCCAGAGTGAATGAGAGTTTGATGGATCCACCACCATGCAGTTTCCAAGTGTTGTACTGCTAAATCAGAATCAGAATCAGAAAACATGTTCAATGGCTGAAGGACTCATGGTAAATCACCATGTACGGTTCCATTTGTTGTACAAAAATGTCCTTTCATTGAATCCAAAAAGTCTGTTGATGTCAAGGGCCAATCAATCCCCCTTTTGCCTCCTTGGGTGGCATTTATAAAAACTGTTACTGTGCGGCATGGCAAAGAGGATGTCTCTGTAAGTTTAGGAAAGACAAACAAATGTTTAGAGGCAAAATCCAACAATATTAGAAGGAAGGTGACTATCAACTTTATGAGTATTGACCCAAAGCAACAGCGAAATAATCAGAAGTTTGTTGTAAGTAACAGACTTGAGAGGCATTATAAGAACAATTTTTTGAGGCTTTTGTCCAAATATTTGCTTTATACGTTTTTTGCCAATAACAATTAACTCTGCAACAATTACCCAATAGGGCTCAATTATGTTTTTTAAACTGATAGAAAGATAGATTCATTCTTAATGATCCTGACCTCACAATACTCCAATAGGTAAATTTGGAGATTGGAGAATTAAAAATTGTTGGAGAAGTATATCTGAACTTATGCACATTATTTGGGCTGCTAAAGAGCCTTTGAATCTTTTGTATAAAGTTATTTCTCTGTAGGACTTTGGATTGAAATTTCCTTTAAGAATATTAAATAGAGGCTGTGATTCTTTGGCAAAAATTTGTAACATAGGTCTAATCTAATTAATATTTCCAAGAAATTGTTGAAAAGCATTCAAAGTCACCCACTTATCTTTGCATATATGATTTTTTGTGGACAAATGGCCTTTTTATAAATACTTTTTCTTAAAGAGTTAATTGACCATTGTAATAGTTACTCGTGTGTTGCTGTGAAAGAACATTCAAAGTCAAGCAACTTAAGAGAGAAAGGGAGATTTTTTGAGTTTATGGTTCCAGAGGGGAGAAACAAGTCTTTCATGGTGGAAATGGCATAGTTATCTGGACAAAGCTGAAGACAGGCTACATCACACCCATCTGAGCCTCTCTTTCTGCAAAGGCAGACTCCTCCTGGAGGTAGGGTAGTATTAATCCACTTCAAGACCCATGCCTTGTGACTGTCTTCCTCTAGCAAGATTTCACTTCTCAAAGGTGCCATGATTTTCCCAAACACATGAAATTGTGGAGGACACATTTCAAACCATGACACTCCATCCTGGTACCCACAGGCTCATTGCCATCTCATGCAAACCATACTCAGTCCAACTTTAAAAGTCTTCATAGACTACATCAATAGTCCCAAAGTCCAAAGCTTCATGTAAAAATCAAAAGACAAGTTACATACTTCCAACATACAATGGCACAAAATAAACATTCCCATTCCAAAAGGAAGGATTAAGGGCATATCCAGAATGATCTGTCCATAACAAGACCTGAAACCATTAGGACAAACTCCAAATCCAACTACAACAGGTGAGCCTCTTGTTAAAATCCTCTCAGTTCTAAAGGGCTTGGGTTTCACACCTCTAATGCAGCTGTCCATAAAGCTCATCATTCTCTTGGGATGATTCCTCCTAGTGTTTATATAGTTGTCCTTGGCAGATGTCCTACATCATCTCTGGCATCTCTAACATCTTACTTCTCAATGGCAAACCAGGATTAACCTTCAAAAGCACAAATTGCCCTTCTCGGGATTCTAAACTCTGTCACATGCTCCCTGGATTCTGCCATTCCCTGAAACCTTGGAGAAAGGATCCATGACCTCCTTTCTCTTGCATCCTTGATGCCTCTAAAACCAAAACCATGTGGACAACTTTGCCAAGTTTCACTGTAGTCTTGGGTTAGAAATTGGCCCCTTTGAATCACATCTGATTCAACTTTTCTGTGACGATTATAGGAAAAATCTTTTTTGGCCCTTGGGCTCTTGAAGCATAACAGATCCTTGCTTTAGAACTCCACTCTTTAGCTCATTCCTTCTGAAAGGATTTGTACTCTTATGGGTAGGAGCCATCTCTGAGAATGTTGTCCTCAAGGTAGGGGCCTTCCAATTCTCCAAATTAAAGCAGGTTTTGATTTACTAATAGAGTTAAATCTCTTTAACAGCTCACATTTTGTTCTTTGTTTCTTCCTGGTTTACCTCTTTAAGTTTGCTCTTGCAATTTTTATCATCAGATCTTACAGTTTCTGCTTCTTCATAACTCTGAAGACAATTAAAACTATCAATATCACATGGTCAAGACTACATTGCTTTGAAATTTCCATCACCAAGCATTCCAGTTTAACTTCAGGTAAACTTTCAGATGAAGGCAAAACTTCACTAAACTCTCAGCCAACACATGGCTTCATGCGTCACTCATCCAGTTCCAGACACAGTCTATGTTCCCCTCTGTACCTTCACAAGCTGGGCTTCCACTGCCTGTGTCTCTCATAGCATTGCTCTGTTTCAAGCTTTCACGAGAAAGGGCCATTTGGCCTTATCACCAAGATGCAAATACATTCCTAGAACAAAATTCCAAAGTTCTCCATATTTCTCCCAACAAACAGTTCCAAAGGCATACTAGCCACATCACAGCATTGCCCATACTGCTTGATACCAACTTCTCTCAGCTTAACAAACAGCTTCACTCTTTGGTACCTGCATCTCTTCGTCTTACACAACAACATACTACTTCTCGTGTACCAATTTCTCTCAATTTCAAAACATTTCATGTTGTGGCACCAGGTACTCTTAATCTCATAGTAATACCCTACTGTTGGGTGCCAATTTCTGTAATCGTTACTTTTGTGTGTTTCTGTGAGAGAACATTCAAATTCAAGCATCTTAATGGAGAAAGGGAAATTTATTCAGTTTATGGTTCCAGAGGGGAGATACAGTCTTTCATGGTGGAGGTGACATGGCTGGCTGGCCAAAGCTGAACACAGGCTACATCACACCCATCTGAGAGGCTGAGAGCTGCCAGATTGCTTGCTGCAAAGGCAGACTCCTCCTGGAGGTAGGGTGGGACTAATCCACCTCAAGGCCTACCCCTTGTGACTGCCTTCCTCCATCAAGGCTCTACTTCTCAAAGCTACCATGACCTTCCCAAAAACATGAGACTGTGGGGAACACATTTCAAACCATGACATTCATGTTCTTTGAAACTTTTCTGGGGCAATTATATGATTCCAAGCTTGTAAACTGGATTGTAAGCCAATAAACACCTGTAATAGCATTCATTCAGAAGAGGCTGTAATTAAAATATCATCCATATTCTGGATAATTTATACTGTTTCTAAAAGTGCTCGATATACAAATTTTTAAATGTTTTATTTACTTATTTATTGTGTGTGTGTGTGTGTGTGTGTGTGTGTGTATCAAAGGGCACTGTGTATCCCTGTGGAGGACCAAGGATGACTTTGGGAATCATCCTGATTTGCTTGCATTTCCTTCTTGCTTCACTCTGGGATTTCCTAGGCTCCTCCCACCAGGGCCAGAAGTGTGGGCCACTGCTGTTTCTCCTGGCCTTTTTACAAGAGACCTGGGATCTGACCTCAGGATCTTGGGCTTGTAAGACAGAGTCTTAACCCATGAGCCATCTCTCCAGTCTCTGATCTACAAATTTTTCACAGAAGGTAGGGCTATTAATCGTGCCCTGCAGCAAGAATTTCCACTGATATCTATACATTGGGGCTTCAACATTTTTTTATTACTGCCTTTGAGCACATTGTATAACTGTCATTTTTCTGCACCAATAACCACACACATTGATTTGCTTGTCTTATGCCTAGGAAAGCATCATTACTGGTTCATCATTATCTAAAGGTTACATAATACATTTGTCTGGAATTATGTAATCAAGAGTGTCATTTTTTTAAATTTTTTTATTATTTATTCAATTGTGCACGTATGCATGTGTGTGCGTGTGTGTATGTGTGTGTATGTATGTGTGTGTATGTATGTGTGTGTAGAACCACGGACGAATTCGGGAACCACCATGGATCGCCTCCACCTCCTCCTTGTTTACTCTGCCCCAGGATTCACAGGCTCCGCCCTACCAGGACCAGAAGCGCAGGCTGCCCCTGTTTCCACCCGGGTTCTATACGTGGGGTCTAGGATCCGAACTCAGGACCTTCCGCCTGCAAGGCAGAGGTTTAACCCCTGAGCTACTTCTCCAGCCCCCTTAAAGTTAACAATGTTTTTTAAGAGGTTTTTTTTTTTTTTTTAAGTTAATGAAATTTTTTTCTCCTGCAAAAGTCAGGACTCTGGTACAAAATATGGTCAAGGACAGAGGCCGAGAAGGTGAGGGAGCCTTGAAATTATTTTCCAGGATCCACAACATTTTTCAGGAAAGAGCTTCTGCAGCTCTTTCCTTTTTTTTTTTTTTTTAAACACTTTGATCATTTTTCACCACTTTTGATATTTTGAACATTTAGAACATTTTTACCATTTTTGAATTTTGAACATTCTCAACATTTTGACCTTTTTTCAACATTTGGATCATTTTCCACTACTTTCACCATTTTAAAAATCAATATTTTGGGCAATATAAAATATTTTCACTATTCTGGAATTTTGAATATTGTCAACACTTTGACCTTTTTTCCAACATTTTGTACTTTTTTCAATATTTTGTACATTTTTCACCATTTTTCAATAATTTGGACATTTAAAATATTTTTCACTATTTTAGAACTTTGAACATTTTTAACATTTTGGACTTTTTCTGCCATTTTCAATATTTTGAACATTTAGAACATTTTCTTTTCTTTTTTTAATTTATTTTTTCCACTTATACAAACTTGATAGGTATCCCATTCTCCTCCCTCCCTCCACCCCTCCCTGGATCCCCTTGTTCCCTCCCCCCTTTTCCCTTTCCTTTCCCCCCTCCCTCCCTTTCTCCCAATGCCCCCTCCCCCCCATTCTTGGAGCATCCTTTAGTGTGCATGTCAAACTTCCCTCTGGGTCCTCCTCTCTGATGAGGTGTAAGGACTCCATTGACCCCCCAAAGTCTAGAACATTTTCAATATCAGACTTTTTCAACGTTCTTGATTTTTTTCAACATTTTGAACATTTTCAACATTTTTGACTTTTTTCAGCACTGAACATTTTTCAACATGCTGATATTTATGACTGTACTAATAGCCCTTGCAAGTGTATTTTATGTAATGTGGGCTGACTCAGTGAGGAGTCAACAATCTCAAAGCAGGCAGATAAAATATGCCTGCTAGTCTGTTGCTATTAAGATTTTGCGCATTTCAAATGGTCATCCTAAGGTCTGTGTTGTTACGTTCATTCTATGTACATATGTGCACAGGAGGGTCTTCCTATAGGTAACATTTAAAATTAAAAACTCTGTTACATGGCATAGGATGTTTATTATATAATAATATTTAGCAAATTCAAGATCTCTTTTCAGTGAAAGAAAAGGTGAGGGCATATCTTTAACACGCCAATGTTTTAAATCCCTAATAGACCAGACTAGCTTTGGATTCGTGATTGATTCTTCAGCCCTTATCTCCTGAGTACTGGGATTACAGAAATGTGCCACCACATCTGGTTCAGACTGGGTGCTTCCATGACTTAGATCTTCTAGGTAAGAACAGGATAGTGGTCCTCTTCACTCTGTGCTAAGACTCAACACTGCTTGATTGAGGGTGTGGCTCAGGATTGGAGCCCTTGCTTAGCATGCTGGAGGTCCTGGGCTTGATTCCCAGCACTAAAAGCAAAGTAAACACAAAAGCAAGCAAGCAAGCAAGCAAAAAACCCCACCTCATTGCTCCTGCATAATAACTGATCTGCATGTCAGTATAGGTGCTGTGAAGTTTATAAATGCCGTCTATTTATGTCACAGGCTAACCACTCCTAAAGGTACTGATCATACTATTTAACTACATTCAAGGACCCAAAGGCCTAGTCCCAAAATGTGCCAAGAACCCGCTGAAGCTGATCCTTTGAAGAGCAGAGGTAGAACCATGGAATCTACAGAAGGGAAGTTACAGCGCTTCACCCTTACACCCTCCTTCGGCTGGGACTTTCCTTTGTTCACTTTGTCCTTTCCTCCAAGGTGTTCAAAGGAATTTTATCCCACCCTGAAACTATATAGCTGGAAAATAATAAAGACTTTAGAATGCTTCGGGAGCTAGAAAATGGGGGAGATACAGAAGAGAGGCATTAGGAGTTTATTAGGAGAATCCCTTCTGGTGATGACTCAGAGAAAGATATTCCACACAGCTGCCAGAATGGAAGTGGCCAGCAGGGTCATCTTTCTTGATAAGGAAGTTGCTCCATTGCCGGTGCCGTCTTTGTGTTTACTGTTACAGTTGTTCAGCTGACAGCATCTATACTGTAGAGCCGTCAATCCTAATCTGCTTGCGATGAGTTGGAAATCACAGTCTTCGAATTTCCAACACTGTTGGTATACTTGCTTTCCGGATACAACAATGATACAAGAATCAAGACTGAGAGAGCAGTTCATCGTCACCCGGCATGTGGAAACTGGATCTATGCAGTGATAGCAGGAGAGGCTGAAACCCATGCAGCAGAGAACGGCCAGGATTGGTAGGAGCTTGAGCAGGATGTGTGTTCTTGGACTTCTCATCGTGCCTGTCCACTGAGTCTTACCCTCCGGCTCTGATTGGCTCTGGCGGGGCTTCAAAATTTTTAATGGGAACACTAAAAATAAAATGTTTAACATCTTGAGAAGCTAATGCAATAGTGAAAAAACAATCTTTCACATCTAATACAATTAAAGGCCAGTTTTTAGGAACAGAGATAGGAATTGGAGGCTCTGGTTGTAAAGACCTCATTAATTCCATAGTAAGATTAACTTGGCATAAGTTCTGTAATAGTATACATTTTTCAGATTTTTTAAAAATCACAAATATAGGTGAATCTCAAGGGCTATTAGAAGGCTCAAAATATCCCACACCCAATTATTCCTTTATTACATTATGGCTTTCTTTTATTTTTTCTTGAGTAAGGGATCACTGTACACCCATACTGGCTCATCTGACAGCCATGTAAAATCAGTGAACCCTGCTAAAAATATCCTAATCCTGACCTGTCTTGTTTGGCATGACTTCAGAGTCCAACAAAGACATAATAAAGGGAGTAATTGTTCCATACTGAGCAGAGATGGTTTAAATTCTCAGAGTATTTTAAGAGACAGGGGAGCATAAATCCTCTGCATCTGCCCCAGATTATTAAGATCAGGTACTTTATTAATTGGAAAAAGTAAAAACCCAGCAGTATCTTCCCCTCTTTCTCTAGCATTTCTTAGGGAAACCTGTAAAGGGAGGCAAAAGCAGATGTTCCAACAGGGGCTATTTGGATGTCTCTAAGCACCTCAGCAAGAGAATTAGCAAAATAGGAGAAAAAAATTCCATACCTGTGTCTCAATCAATAGATATTGTAGGAGCAATAAAGTTTTAGCCTGGGGATCAGTGGAGCAGATGGCAAAATAGGTTCAGAGGCAAACACTCTCCACTTCTTCCCTTAAAGCAGGCTCCTCTTTTACGCCATTGGTTTCGATTTCAATTGTTACTGTGTCATTTTTATTTAGTACTTGTTTAATTTCTTGCCATAATTTGAAAGTGTTGGGGGAGGGGGACCATTTCTGGACCTCATAGTTCTAAATCTAATTGTAGTCTTTGACCTATACCAGACCAAGTTCTAGCATCTAATGTCACTTCTTCAGGAAACAAAGGTCGAAGGTCTATTATAAAGGCTAGGAACATATTTACTGTTTCTTTTCTACTTTTAAGCCCTCTGCTTTCAGCATTTGCTTTAAAATTTATGCAAACAATTTTCTTTCTTTAATACTATCCTGCCCCATTCTTTTTACCTCTACTTAATCTCCTGAGTCTTATTTTAATTTCTCTTATATACCACAGTCCCCTAGAGAGTTCCTTACCCTGTGAATTTTTTTCTGAAAAGAAAAGTTATTTCCTGTATTTAGGCCCCATGTTGGGCGTCACCTATAATTGCCTACACATACTAGTCAACATGGAGTTCCTGAAGGGTACCAGGCTAAGTAGGAAGGATTTCAGCAAGATTAAGTTTATGCTGAGACAATTTTATTCTGGGCTAAGCATGTTTATATATGCTAAACTTAGAGAATCACCCAGAATCAGTAACCAAAAAAAAAAAAAAAAAAAAAAAACACCCAGTAACAAGGAAAAGCAAAATCTTGTAAAAACGAAAAGTTTAAAATGAATAACAGGAAGGTATACAATAGGAAATTAGCTGGTTATAATTAACTTTGTATGCAATCAATCTGCAGTCTCAAGATAAGCATTCTTTACTAGAATTCTGGAAGCATTGCAGCATGTTCCCATTTAATAAATCTCAAAAGTATGGAACATAGTGAACTGGACAATATCTCTGCCTGGCCAAGGTTAACTAAAGAACAGGCAAAAGAACAAAATGGCTCTTCCATTGATCTAGTTGCCCAGGTTGGTCAAGGATCCCCAGAAAGGCCTATACCAGTCCCCTCACTCTTATAGATGATTCATTCCATAAATATTCATTAAGCACTAATTTCATGTCAGGCCCTTCCAATCAGAAAAGAAAACATACAATTATTCCCCTAAGGAGTTCAGAAACTAAGACATATACTCCAGGTACATAAGATATATGAGAAACAGGAGTGTTAACACGTGCAGACCAGAAAGGCAGTATTTCTCAGAGCAAAAAAAAAAAAAAGATTTTTTTCAATCTTCTATTTTCATATTTTCAAGCTTTTTTTCTTGTGATAAAACCCACAGCCCAATTGGGCTTGGTGGCATAAATCCCATCTCTCTTCATTATTTTCAGATATATTCCCTCTATCCTTCTTCCCTTCAGAGCTTTTATCATGAAGGGTTATTGGATTTTAATAAAAGTCTTTGGTATATCTATTGATATGACCAGTAATTTTTTATGTTTTATGTGATGAAATAAATTTTTTTAATTTATCCATGTCAAACTTGCACTGCTTGTCTGGGATGGATGATCCTACTTGATCATAGTGATTGATCTTTTTGATCTGTTCTTGAATTCAATATGCAAGTGTTTATTGAGAATTTTTATATATGGGTTCATCAATGATATGAACCTGTAATTCCCTTTTCTGTTATATCCTTAGTTAGTTATGGTATCAGGGTATTTCTGGCTTCATAAAAAAATTGGAAGTGTTTTTTCTTTATTATTTTGCAAAATAGTTTGAGAAATATTGGTGCTCACTTTTTTTCAAAGGCCTGATAGAATCCTCTGAATTTATCTGGACCTGGCTTTTTCTTTAGTTAGGAGATTTATAATTACTGCTTCAGTCTCATTGATTGGAATAGATATGTTTAAATTATTTAATTTATCTTCTCTCAACATAAGTATGTCACATACTTACAGACGCTGATCCATTTATTTTAGATTGTCATTTATTGAAGTATACATTTTTATAACCTGTCATTCTCTTCACTTCTTCAGTATTTGTTTTAAGGACTTCCTCTTTTCCTTACAATATACCCCAGGAAGAGTTTATATACACCATAACTGATTGGACCATTTTCCTATTCTTTACCATTTTAAGCTGTTTCTAGGCATTCATAATTGTAAACATGTCAGTTTTGAAGGATTGTCTATTTATAGATGTTGCAATAATAATGATCTGATGTGAGGCCTTCAGAAGTCACAGAGATGGAAGTCAAAAGGGGGAAAGAGAAACCAGGCCATAGAAGTAGTTTGGAAGGGACAGTGACCCTTGAAACCTGGAGAAAACCTATGGAATAGTGAAAGCTTTCTGCTGGAACTGCTAGAAATAGTGATGAGGGAGGACTGAACAACAGAGTTACACAGACAATGGATGGAGACTGGAAAGGAGGTCTCTGTACATAGTCAAAAGTATCCAGGAAGCATGACAAAGACTTACAGGCTAGGGAAGAGAAAAGCCCAAAGTGGTATTATTAAAGCAACAAAAAAATCCCTCCTCATCCTAAAGTTCAGGAAACCTTGGGGTACAGGGGGCAGAAAGATTTTAAGAGCCTAAAGGTGAGGACAACCAATGATATACAAGATACTCCACACAAGTCAGAGCTACAGCAGCCCGAATAAAGCCACAATGTGATTGGATTTTGTCAGACCTGCACAATGGGTGACATGTCAACAACTCCCTAAAGTCTAGCATGGATCACAGGGACAAAGGCTTCAGGTAGTAGGATCCTTGAAGACAAAGGCTTAAACAGTCATAATAGAATTTCTATACTAGCAGACAGCCCAAGAAAGAGCCCCAAGATATGCCACTGAGTCCTGAACCCTCACTAGTGTAGATGCCTCAGCACCCACATAAACAGATGCTCTTGAGGATGGGATGGAGAAGGCAGGAAGCACCAACAGAGGACGAGGGAAGGAAAAGGAGTGAAAGGGAGGAGGGGGAGGGAAAAAGGGGAAAGAGTGGAATGGGGAAAACAGGGAGAAAGAGAGGGGGAGGAAGAAAAAAGGGCGGTACCTATTGAGCTTGTATAACTAGGCAAAAATGTAATAAAAAAGGAACAAAAGCAGGGTCAGCAACTTCCACATTTGTGAAAGATTTACACTTTCATTCAGAGCAAATACTAATCCTGAATCAAAAGTGTCAATCTTGGAAATTTGGTGTTTGGTTTCTTTGATTTTTTTTTAATCTTATAAAATTTGAATGAAACATTTTAAACTTTGTTTCAGTAAACATAATCCACTTTAATTTTTTTAGTTGTTTGCTTGTTTGTTTGTTTGTAAGGGTATCTGGTTTGTTTTTGATTTTTGCAATACTAAGGAACAAACTTAGGTCCTTGTACATGCTAGACAAACAGAAATACTGACTTCCATCCCCAGTTTTGTTGTTGTTCAGTTTAGGCTGACCTCCAACTTACATCTCCTTCCTACACCTACTGCACTAAAAGTGCTAGATTTAAGGGTATATACTACTACTCCAGATTAATCTTCTTTATGTGGATGTGCGAAATTTATATATCCGAAAGTGTTAAAGCTTGAGATGTCCCTTGGAATGTGGGGACATTCTTTGATGCTCTGCTAAAGACCACACAGAGGAACTACACAGGTGGCACGGACTGAAGAGCAAGTGGGGAAGCTGGTGCATCGTGTGGATTGCACATCCAGAGCCTGTGGTCAGGAAGACAGACTCCAGTTCCGTTGTGTGGAGCCCTGTTCCTCAGACCATGCACACAGATCATATCTTTGTGATTTTTCTTCTTTGCCTCAGGTACAACCTGACCCCAGTCACAAATGCCAGTTCTCAGATTCTCTTTTCCCCATCTAGGGTCATTCAAAACCTGGAAGAGATGGAACTAAATGGAAATCCACTGAGCTGCTTGGCAATACAGACACTTTGTGAGATCCTGAGACAGACAGTCTGACTGCCACCTGAAGACCTTGCAGTGAGTGCTACCTGGATCTCTTATGAGGCAGAATGGGCTGGGAGCAGATGGGCAGAGATGTAGAAACAGAAGCTAAGATCATCAACTCCACATTGAAACCATGTCTTGTGGCACATGCTAACACAATTATGAAAAACAAATAAATGGTACTCTTTTCTCAGGAAGTGTCTGAGATATTAATATTAATCAAGGAATTCTACTAACAATAGGTCTACATGGACAATCGGTCCATGAGGAGTTCACTGAAGAACACTTCCTGAGAAAGTTGCCTGTTGGACATCTAAAAAACGCAAAAAGTAAGTGAAGCCCATGGGAAGAAAGCTCCAGGCCCAGAGAATGGCATCTCCTGCCTTTTCTCCAGTTCTGTATTCTTTGATGGCCATTTTACTTCTGTTTATATGGATTTTATCTTTTTTAAAAGTGTTGATGCACATCGTATTTAATTTATTTTTAAATGAATTTATCAAATTTACATATTTATATAAATGTTCCTTGCTTTACTTGTTTCCCCCTTCCTCCCTCCTCTCTTCACTTCTGCTCCCATCCCATTCCATCCCTCCCTCCCTTACATCCCTACATAGGTCCAGTCTACTCCCTCCTATTCTCTCGTCCTTTGATTCTATGGGTCATGGGGGTTCAAGTCTCTGTGGCAGACACAGTGGCCCTTCCTTGGGCAGCCCACTGATATGGGTTCTCCCCTACTTCTGTCTGACCTTTTCCCCTAAGGAACTTACAGCTTGAAACTATTTCTCCTGCTGCTGACATGTTCACCACTGTGCAGGGCTGATGAATTCAAGTCCCGATGCCATGAGTTCCTGGCTGCATCTGCCCTACCATGAGTGGAGTGACCTGTTACAGCAATGGAACTCTTCCATCTTTAGGCTCTTACAGTGTCACCATCCCCTCTTCTGCAAAGTTCCCTGAGCCTCCAGATGGGGAGAGATTTGGCTGGTCTGCTTCCAGGTGAACATTGCAGGGTTGCCTGTGTTCTGTATTCAGGTTGTTTGTTGTTGTTCATTTGTTATTCTTGCACTGCACAAGGTTGCATTCTGCCTGGGCTTTGTTCAAAAATATAGAAACTTTTAAAGAGAGCCCTTTACATAAGAGAAAGATTGAATGAGAGGATAAGAGTAGGGCACAGTAGTGGAAGGTCAGCCTCCAGTACATGATCCCTCTTGTCTATTAACCCTCTCCCTACCATGACAGGGAACACATGTCCAGTGCTTCAAACCCCTCCAAGTACCTGAGATCAGGAAGGAGACCGACTGTGAATTGGATCAGATATCTCACTAATTATGGGTCTTTCTTGACAGAGACCTTATTTCTCAGTTGAACTTTATTCTTTTGTCTTTGTTCTCTTTGGGTCTTCTTTGTCCTATCTTCCTATTTTGAATCCTTTGTGGTTGTAAAAAGTAATAGAAAGATTTTCCCTTGAGTATGTCATTATGAGAGCTTGGAATTAGGTTCCACTTATAATGATACCTAGTCCACTTATAAGAGAGAACATATAACATCTGGTTTTCTGTGCTTGGGATACTTCGCTCAGTATGATTTCTTCCAGTTCCATCCATTTAGCAGCAAATTTCATTAATTCATTTTTGATGGATGTGTATTATTCCATTTGTCATTTTCTATTTGTCAACTGTTGGACATTTAGGTTGGTTCTATGGCTTTGTTATTATGAATAGCGCTGTAATGAACATGAATGTACATGTGTCTATATAGTACAATGAACCATTTTTGAGATTATTCCCAGCAGTATTATAGTCAGGTCATATGGCATTTCAATTTCTAAGTTTTTTAGAAACTGCCATACTGATCACCATAGTGGTTGTACAAGTCTGCATTCCCACCAACAACGTATGAGGGTTCCATTCTTCCCACATCTTCTTTAGCATGTGTTATTGCATGTCATTTGGATTTTCACCATTCTTACCAGAGTGAGATGATAGATCAGGGTAGGTTTGATTTGCATTTCTCTGATGGCTAGGGAAGTGGAACATTTTTTAAGGTATTTGTTGGACATTTCAATTTCTTCCTGGGAAAAAAATTCTTTTAAATTACATGGCCCACTTTCTAAATGGATTGTTTACCTCCTTGGTATATAATTTTTTTTAGTTCTTTGTACACTCTAAATATTAGTCCTCTATCAGATGTGTGTTTAGTGAAGATTTTCTACCATTCTGTGGGCTGTCTTTTGCTCAGTTGACAATATCTATAACTTAACATAAGATGTTTAATTTCATTAGCTGTTATTTATTCCATTTCCTGAGCTACTGGGGTTTTGTTTAGAAAGTTCTGGTATAGGCCATTCAGTACAAGGGAATTGCTTAGTCTTTCTTCTAGGATTTTTATAGTCTCTGTTCTAATGCTAAGGTCTTTGATCTATTTGGAGTTGATTTTTAAGCATGGTGACAAGCAAAGGTCCAGGTTCAGTTTTCTGCATGTGGATGTCCCGAAGATTCTGTTCTTTTGTCATTGGGCTTTCTGAACCTTTAAGTTGAAAATCTGATGACTGTATGTGTAGGGGCTTACTTCTGGGACTTTGACCCTTATTCATTGATCTATGTGTCTGTTTTGGAGCCAGTACTATGGATTTGTAATGTAGATTAAGGTCTGGCATAGTAATATCTCCACTAGAGTTTTTGTTACTCAGGATTTTTTTTTTAATTCATGACCTTTTGTGCTTCCATACGAATTTTTAGGATTGCTTTGTCAATTTCTGTGAAGAACTGCTTTGGAATTCTGATTGATATAGCATTGAATGTGTGTATTACTCTTGATAGGATCACCATTTTTATGATGTTAATTCTACCAAATCAGGAGCATAGGAGGTCTTTCCATCTTCTGTTGTTTTCTGAAAATTTTCTTTAGTCTTTTAAAGTTTTTGTTGTACATGTCTCTCACTTTCTTGGTTAGATCTTTTTAAGGTTATAGTAAAGGGGATTGTTTCTCTTAGGACTTTCTCACTTTTTTCATCCTTGTTGTATAAGAAAGTTACTGATTTTTTAACATTGACTTTGTACTCTGCCACTCTGCTAAATTTATGAATTAATTCCAAGAGTTTCCGGTGGTTTTTGGGATCTCTCATTTGCAAACAGGGATGACTTGATTTCTTTTCTATTTGTATCTTTTTTTATTTCCTTCTCTTGTCTAATAGCTCTAGCTATGATTTCCATTAGAATATTGAATAATAGTAGTGAGAGTGGACATCTTTGCCTGGTTCGTGATCAAACAGGGAATGCTTCAAGAATTTCACCATTTAGAATAGCCCTTGTTATAGGATTGTTGTATATAGCCTTTATTATTTGATGTATGTTCCTTCCATTCCAATTGTCTCCAGGACTTTGATCATAAAGAGATCTATTGAGAGAATGATGTGATTTAGTTCCTTGGATTTATATAATTGATTAGATTTATTGATTTGTGTATGTTGAAGATTTATTGATTTGTGTATGTTGAACCTACTTGATAATAGTGAATGATTTTTTTGACATGTTGTTGAATCAGGTTTGCAAAAATTTTGTTAAGGATCTTTGCATCTGTGTTCCTCAATGATATTGGCCTGTAGTTTTCTTTTTCATTGTATTTTTATTTGATTTTGGGAGTAATTTAATATCTTTGTATAAAGAATTTGAGAGTGTTCTTTCCTTTGCTATTTTATTAACTGGTAGGTAGATTTCTAATTACTTCTTTGATTTCATCACTTGTTACAGGACTGTTTAAATAATTCAATTCATCCTGATTTAATTTTGATAAGTTGTGCATATGAAGAAATTCATCCATTTCTTTCTGATTGTCAAAGTTTGTAGAGTATAAATTTTTGAAATATGACCTTATGATTCTCTGCACTTTCTTGGTGTCATTGTAATAACTCCATTTCATCGCTAATGATTTGGTTTTTATTAATTTGGGTTTTCTCACTTTTGGCTATGGTTAATTTGGCTAAGGGTTTGTCAGTTTGTTTATTTTTTCAAAGAACCAATTATTTGTTTGGTTGATTCTTTGTATCATTTTCCTTATCCCAATTTCTGATATTTCTCCCCTGTTTTATTAATTTTAACTTGCCTACCACTTTTGGCATTGGATGTTTTTGTCTCTCTAAAGCTTTAATTTGTATTGCTAAGTTGTTTTCTTGTGATATTTAAATTTTTTGATATAGCCATCGAGTGTTAAAAATTTTTGTCTTAGTACTGCCTTCAACATATCCCAAATATTTTGATATGTTGTATTTTCATTATCATTTATTTCCAGGAATTTTTTAATTTCCCTTTTGACTTCTGCCTGACCAAAGCATTCTTTGTTCAGTGTCATGGTATTTAATTTCCAAGAATTTATGTATTTTCTGACATTTGCTTTATTGTGGATGTCTAGGTTTATTCCATAATGGTCAGATAATTATTTCAACTTTCCTATATATGTGGAGATTTGCTTTGTGCCACAATTTGTGGTCTATTTTGGAGAAGGTTCCTTGGGCTACTGAGAAGAATGTGTATTCCTTATTGTTAGGATTGAAGGTTTGGTGAAAGTCGCTTAGGTCCATTTGAATTATGGTTCGATTAAACTTCAATGTATCTCTGTTCAGTTTTTGGCTTGGTGATCTGTCTATTCATGAGAGTGGAGTGTTAAGGTCCTCTACTATTGATTTCTTGTTTTAAATGTTTTAACATGTTTTTAATGAATGTAGCTGAGCCTGTATTACATATGTATGTGTTCAGTTTTATGAAGTCTTCTTAATTAGTTGTTCCTTTGACAGTATCCTTCTGTGTTTATGTTCCTTTTATTTTGAAGTCTATTTTGTCAGATATGAGAATTGTTTCTCCTGCTCGTTTCCTTTTTCCATTAGCTTGCAGTACTTTTTATTATTTATTTATTTTTTATTACTCTTTTGCCTAGCTATACAAGCTCATTAGGTACCCCTTTCTTCTCCCTACTCCCTCCCTTGGTATCCTCCATTCTACTCTTCTCCTTTCTCACTCCCCCCTTCTTCTCACCCCTTTTCCTTTCCTCCTCCTCTCATGATGCTTCCTGCTTTCTTCCTCCCATCCTCCAAAGCATTTGTTTATGTGGGCACTGAATTTCCCTCTGAGTCATCTACTCTAGTGAGGGTTCAGGACTCAGTGGCATATCTTGGGGTCCTTTCTTGGGCTGCCTGCTAGTATAGGAACTGTATTATGATTGTTTAGCCACTTGGCTCTAAGGATCTCCCCTGTGATCCATGCTAGACTTTGGAGGGTTATTGACATGTAAGCAATTGTGCAGGTCAGGCAAGGTCCAAACACATTGTGGCTGTATTCTGGCTGCTGCAGTCCTGACTTGTTGCATATCATTGGTTGTCCTCATCTTTAGGTTCTTACAATCTTACTGCCCTCTCTTTCTCAAGGTTCCCTGAGCTTTAGGATGGGGAGAGATTTGGTTGGTCTAGTTCTAGGTGAATACTGCAATGTCTTAGGTGAATACTGCAATGTCTTTGGTGTTCTGAATTATGGTTCCTTCTTGTTTTCAGTTTTGCTGTTCCTGCACTCCCCTTGACTGTATTCTGATTGGTTGTCAACCATAGATAAAAGACTGTTTATGAAGATCTTAATATAAGAAGAGACTCAAAGGTAGATGGAAGAATAGGAGTAGGACACAGCTGTGAGATGGTCAGTTTCCCGTTTGTCAGTTGATTACCATCTAACTGCCAGTCCCTATACCCTCCCTGACTGGGGAGATCAAACCTGTTTAGTCCCAAGTGAACAGGAATGGAAGTGAGAGTAGCTGCATCAGATGTCTTGCCACTTACATGCAGTACATGATCATGGCCTAAGTTCTCTATTGAAATGTGTTCTTTTGTCTCCTTTCTTTTGAAGTCTTCTTTCCCCTTCCCTCCTGTTTATAATCCTTTGTGATTGTATCGAGTATTACAAAGATTTCCCTTTGAGCATGTCATTAAGTGGGATTTTCAATTAGGATCCACTCATTAGGGAGTACATTCAGCACCTAACTTTCTGTGTTTGGGATATCTCACTGAGTATTTCTTCTAATACCATTCATTTCCTGACAAATTTCATTAATTCATCTTTTTTGATAGCTGAGTATTATTCCATTGTATAAATATACTGCATTTTCATTATCCATTCATCAACTGTTGGGCATTTGGGCTGATTCCATGACTTTTCTATTGTAAATAGTGCTGCAATGAACATGCTTATACTCATGTCACTGTAGTGAATTGCTACATTTTAGGTGATTATTCCCAGTAGTGGTACAACAGGGTCATATGGCATTTCAATCCGTCACTTTTTTAGAAATCACCATACTGATCTCCAGAGTGGTGGTGTAAGCCTTCATTGCCACCAGCAATATATGAGAGTTCCCTTCTCTCCACATCCTCACCAGCATTCCGTGTTGTTTATATTGTGGATTTTTATCATCCTGACTGGGGTGAGATGATATGTCAAGATAGTTTTGATTTGCATTTCCCTGATGGCTGGGGATATGGAGCATTTTTTTAAAGATATTTCTTAGACATTTCAGATTCATCCCTGGAAAATTTTTCTTTTGATTTCTAAGGTCCATTTTCTAATTGGGCTATTTATCTCCTTGGTATTTAATTTTTAAGATCTTTGTGCACTCTGGGTAATACAGCTCTATCAGATGTGTGGTTAGTGAAGGTTTTCTCCCATTCTGTTGGTGCTTACACTACTTTTGAACAATATTTTGCTCTATGCTTGTGCCTATCTTTCACAGTAAGATGTGTTTCCTGAATGCAGCAAATTGCTGGGTTATGATATTTGATCCAAGTTTATATTCTACTTATGCCTTTTGATTGGAGAGTTGATTACATTAAAATTTAGTCTTATTATTGAGAAATGATTGTTAGTTACTGTCTTTTTCTGTTTTATGCTTTTTATGTGTGCATTTCTTTGCCAGAAAGTTGTGTTGACATTTTTCCCTTCTGTTCTCTTGGATATGTTTGTCCTTTTCTTTGAGCTTGAGTATCTCTTCTTGAGTATCATTTGTAGGCCCAGTTTGATGCTCATGTAAGCCTTCAAGCATGTACTTATGATGGCAGGTTTTTCTTTCATCCTCAATCATGACTGATAATTTTGATGGATACATTAGTCTTTGTTGGCACTTGTGTTCATTCATGACTTGAAGTATATTTTTCCAAGCTCTTCTAGCTTTTACTGTTTCCATAGAAAAATTAGGTGTTATTTTAGCAAGTTGACCTTTAAAAGTGATTTAGTTTTTTTCTTTTGCACTCTAAATACATTTTTTGTCACATATCTGCATTGTTTTGACTACAAGTTTTCATGGCAAATTCTATTTTGGTCATATTTGAATGGTATACAACATGCCTCTTGTATTTGGATGGGGATCTCTTCCCCTAGATGTAGAAATTTTTCATTAAAGATAGTGTGAAAAATCTCTTCTGGAGTGGCTCTATAGGTTTTTTCTTTGGTATTGCATGAATGGACAAGTTTGGTTTCTTCAAGGAGTCCCTTAACTCTTGAATATTCCTCTCCAGCATATTTTTTGCTTTTTAACCTTTTTGTTTGAACCAATTTATTCTGCTATCTTGTCTTCTAGTTCTGATATTCTATTTTCTGCTTTGTTTGTTCTGCTGGTAATATTTTCTGTTGAATTTAAGTTATAGCTAACAATTTTTAATTCCAAGCTTAATTTCTGTATGAGTTTTTTCAACTGTTCATTGATTACTTTTATTTTTTCAACTGCCTTTTTCATTTCATCTACATGCCTGTTGTGTGCTCCTGATCATATTGGCTAAATGTGATTATTAAATTCCTATCAGATTCCCTCTTTCATTATTTTCATCATGGTAAAGATCAGGCTTTGAAAATGCTTGTCTTGGTTATTAATTCTTGACTAGTATCCAAGTGGTTATTTGGGTAGAGGTCCATCGTTATAGGGTCAACATTTTTTTGTGGGAAAGTTGTCCTGCTTTTTTGTTCTTTTTCTGTGGTTTTATGGTGCGCCTTGATCATTTTGTGTTTGATTTCTAGAATCTTTCTTGATGTGTGTTTATGACTGTTACAAGTCCTTGCTATTATTTTGTGGATAAGGTGATATGAAACCAAAAAAAAGTGTGAAGGCTCTACTTTGATTCTGAGGGTAGCAGAGTTTAGTTACACATTTGCCTGGATGTTTGGGATTGGGTGTTAAGGGTTGTTATATATGTGGTTTCGGTTAAGTATCAAATCAAGTTTATATTATGAAATAGGGGGAACTTAGTGGTCAGTGGGTAGAGCTTAGAGTACTATTGAAACTATTAATTTCTTTCAGGTTTATGAGGATGGATAGTTAATGCCTTAAGGGGTGGGTTTATGGAGCTTTGGGTATGCTATACAGAAGTCTGATGCAGAAGCATCTGCCAATTGAGATGAGAAGGAAAGTAAAAGGGGTTATTTATCTTAGGTTTGGATGTGAAGATTCCCTTCTGTTTAATGGAAAGAGCTTTAGGGTATAAGAAAGTGTTATTCAGAGTGCTTACACAGAAACACCAGTCATGTAGTCTTGATTTGACTAACAATCTCGGAACAATGGAGAGAGAATAAGCCTGAGTTGCTCTTCCTTATCCATAGTGTCTGGGTGTCTGTGGGGACATGTGGCCTCCCCGGGTCTGGGAAGAGGGGTCAATTTCCTTTTGTATCTCTAAGGTGATCTGGGTGCTTCAGAGTCCTTGGGGGTCCTTCCAAGAAGTTTCTCAACTGTTCTGTACGTGGTCAGAGGTAACAGGAAAGGGGGCTACAGGGTCACGTGTTTCTCTGAGACCACTCCCTCCCTGCAGGTCATGGGGTCCTCCACATCTTCCAGACAAACCACACCACCACCATCTCCTCTCATTCGTATCACACATTTAGAAAGGGAAGATGAAATTTCATCGCTGGGCAAGTCTATAATATCCACACTTTTATCCTTGCTCAGATTTGTTGTTTAGAACCAGAGAAGCTTGCATAGAATGATGGTCTTCAGTCAAATCAAGACTGCATGACTGAGATTAGATTGAGTTGTCTGATATGATGAAGGCTGTTCAGCAGCATTTAAGACTAAGAACAAGATACATCATACATGTGTAACATAGGCCACTACCAAAAAGAACTGTTAGTCTTTATAAAAGGTCTCAAAACAAGTGCCCCAATTATAAAACCCAATTGGTTAAAACATGTCCATCATCTAGTTGGGTCTCCTGAAGAAAGTCCTTTTCCCTCTATCTTGTCACAATTGGTTCCCTTTGTACCAAATATAAAAATCCAGGTGTATGACTAGTAAACTATAATCTCAACATTCAGGAGGCTAAAGCAGGAGAATTTCTGTGACCTTGAGACTGGTCTGGGCTACACAGTAAGTTTTAGATCAACTTGGACTATGGAGAGAAGCCTTATTTCAAAACAACATAAAGGACAACAGTATTTTATTCATAGAAAGGTGTGATGGTGCATGCCTACAATCTTCATACTCAGAAACCCAAGGCAAGATTATAAGAAGTTTGATATCAGACTGGGCTGCTTTAGGGAAAATTCTCTAATGACTTTTAGATTTGATCTGGAAAGCAAGACATGACAGACTCTACTCATGACTAACTGTTAGGTTTCATCTGGAAAACAAGACATAGCATGACAGACTCTACTATCAGTACCATCAGTGAATGAATACAAGTTTTTTTTATTTTTATGAAATGGTAGGAAAAATGGAATCAGAAAACAAAATAGTATGAAGATAAAAGGTATGCAAGTATTTTGGAGGATTTCAAAATAGAATAGTAAGAAAAATTGTAGTAGAACAAAAGGATGAAAAAAGGTATTGCAAAATCAAAAGTCATCATCTTTTGACATCTCAAGTGTAAATATCCACTTCTCAAGATAGCAGTCTATGAAAGTTTCCTGAGTGTCCTGTTTAACATTAGACAGAGCACATGCCTGATAAAAGGTAATAATAATATCTGTATTAAATTGAAGGATGAATATTTAGGAGATTTTTCTGTAGTATTTTTGCACAAGAAATTGGAGTGGGGAGGTCTTGTGGTTTGAGTGTGAAATTTCTCCTAGGCTCACATATTAGAATACTTAATCCATTATTTAAGCTTTAAGTAGTTCACTGGGATGGGCCTTTAGGCTTTACAGGCAGCCTACTTTCTGTTCTCTTTCTGCTCTTTATGTACAGATGCAGTGTTTCCAACTAGTCTCTTGCTCTTACCATCGTGCCTTTCCCTACAGGACAGACTTTCTCTCCCTGGAACTTTATTTTTTTTTTTTAAGACTAAGCAAATAAGTTAAAATTTATTGAATCATAAGTTATTTAGTAGCACTACAGTATTCTAAACATTTAACAATTGTTCTTTTTTTATATTCTTTTTTTAATTAAAAATTTAATTATACATTTTAAAATTTTTTACCAGTTCCCTCCCTCCCCCCTCCTCCCCCTCCCCTTCCCCCAGTGCCTCCCCCCCAATTCCCAGAGAGTCCTTTATTGTGTACGCCTAACTCTCCACTGGGTCCTCCTCTCCGATGACATATAAGGACCCAGTGGCATTTCCATAAGCCCTTTCTCTTGTTCCCCTTAAGCATAAGATCACTACTATGGCTGTCAATCCCTTGCCTCCAGGGGTCTCGGTGCCCTTAACAGATGCTAGACTTTATGAGGGCAACAGTGCGCTGGACATTGCGCAGGGCATGCAAAGTCCCATTGTGATTGCTTTGGCCCCAACTATTGTTGAGAATCTTGCAAATCGTTGCTCCTCCCAACCTTTTGCTCTTACAATCTTACCGCCCCCTCTTCCGCAGATGTCCCTGAGCTCCAGGATGGGGAGAGATTAGGCTGTCCTAGTTCTATGTGATTGATATAGAGTCTCTGAAGTTCTGGATTGTGGTTTGTTGATTTTCTTTTGCAGTTTTGCTGCTCCTGCAATGCCCTTCACTCCATTCTGCTGGGCACTGTATGTCACCCCCTGGCCAGAGACAAAAAGCTGTTAAACTGGAGTCTTGTTGTAATAGCACATTCAAGGGTAGATGTAATAAGAGTAGGAAACCTCATTAAGGGAGGGGTCCATCAGCCATTTGTAAAATGATTACTTTTTATCTGCTAGACTATATGCCCTCCCATTCTGGTGAGATCAGGAAAGAACGTCTATGAACTTAACCAGGTTTCTCATTACTTACTTGCAGACCTTGATGGAGGCCTATTTTCTCTGCTGTAACATGGTCTCCTCTCTCCTTGTTTCTGGTGTGGCCCTCCTAACCCATCTCTCTTGTTCATAATCCTTGCAATTACTGTGTTACATAGGTTTACTTTTGAGTGTCTCAATGTGGGCTGGGTGAGTTTGGTACTAGGAGCCACCTATTAGGGAGTACATACGGCGCTTAATTTTCTGGGTTTGGGATACTTCACATTAATATAATTCTTTCTAATGACATCCATTTCCCAGCAAATTCCAGTAATTCATCATTTTTGATGGCTGAGTAGTACTCCATTGTATAGATGTACCACTTTTTCCTTATCCACTCGTCAACTGTTGGACATTTTGGCTGATTCCATGACTTTGCTATTGTAAACAGTGCTGCTATGAACATGGTCGTGCTTGTGCTATCGAGGCGAACTTCTGCTGCATGGGGGGTTATTCCCAAAAGTGGGATAGCAGGGTCATACGGCATTTCAATCTTTAATTTCTTTAAGAATCTCCAGACGGCTCGCCAGAGTGGCTGTATGAGCCTGCATTCCCACCAACAATGTAGGAGAGTTCCCCTCTCTCCACATCCTCTCCAGCATTTGTCGTTGTTTGTATTGTGGATTTTTGCCATCCTGACCGGGGTGAGATGATATCTCAGGGAAGTTTTGATTTGCATTTCCCTGATGACTAAGGATGTGGAGCATTTTTTAAGATATTTGTTAGACATTTTAATTTCATCCCTGGTAAAGTTTCTTTGAAGTTCCAGGGCCCATTTTTTAATTGGGCCAGTGTTTTCCTTGGAGTTTAATTTTCTAAGTTCTTTGTGCACTCTGGACAATAGAGCTCTGTCAGATATGTGGTTAGTGAAGATTTTCTCCCATTCTGTGGGTTGCCTTTGAGCTCGTGTGACAATCTCTTTATCTGAACAGAAGCTCTTTAATTTCACGAGATCCCAACTGTTGAGAGTTGGTAGCAGTGACTGTGCCATTGGATGTCTGTTTAGGAAGTGTTGGCCTAGCCCAATCAGCTCGAGGGAGTTCCCTATCCTTTCAACTATGGTTTTTAAAGTCTCTGGCCTGATATCAAGGTCCTTGATCCATTTGGAATTAAGTCTTGTACATGGTGACAACTACGGGTCCAGCTTTAATCTTCTGCATGTGGAGATCCAGTTTTGCCAGCACCATTTGTTGAAGATGCTGTTCTTTCTCCATTGGATTCTTTGGGCCCCTTTGTCAAAGACCAAATGGCTGTAACTTTGTGGGCTTATATCTGGGTCTTCAATCCTTATCCATTGATCTGTGTGTCTATTTTGGAGCCAGTACCAGGCTGTCTTTATAACTATGGATTTGTAATATAGACTTAGGTTTGGTATGGTAATACCTCCAGCTGT
Source organism: Typhlomys cinereus (assembly GCA_023101885.1). Taxonomy (NCBI): domain Eukaryota; kingdom Metazoa; phylum Chordata; class Mammalia; order Rodentia; family Platacanthomyidae; genus Typhlomys; species Typhlomys cinereus. The sequence goes on from JALPQD010000019.1 coordinate 4,327,740, forward strand.
GTTTTTGTTACTCAGGATTGTTTTTGCTATCCTGGGTCTTTTGTGCCTCCATATGAACTTTGAGATTGTTTGGTCAACTTCTTTGAAGAATTGCTTTGGGATTTTGATTGGTATAGCATTGAATCTGTATATTGCCTTTGGTAGGATGGTCATTTTTACAATGTTGATTCTGCCAATCCAGGAACAAGGGAGGTCTTTCCACCTTCTGGTGTCTTCTGCAATTTCTTTCTTTAGGGTTTTAAAGTTTTCATTGTAAAGGTCTTTTACCTCCTTAGTTAGGTTTATACCAAGGTATTTCATTTTTTAAGGGGTTATAGTAAATGGCATGGTTTCTCTCAAGGCTTTTTCACTTCTTTCATTCTGGGCATATAGGAAGGCCTCTGATTTTTGCACATTTATTTTGTATCCTGCCACCCTGCTGAACTTCTCAGTTAGTTCCAGGAGCTTCCTGGTGGAGTTTTTGGGATCACTCAGGTATAAGATCATGTCATCTGCAAATAGGGATAGCTTGACTTCTTCTTGGCCGATTTGAATCCCTCTTATGTCCCTTTCTTGTCTTATGGCTTCAGCTAAGACTTCAAGTACAATATTGAATAGAAGTGGTGAGAGTGGACAGCCTTGTCTAGTTCCTGATCGAAGTGGGAATGCTTCCAATTGTTCCCCATTGAGCATAATCCTTGCTGTGGGCTTGTAGTATACAGCTTTTATTATATTGATAAAGGTTCCTTCCATTCCTACTGTCTCTAGCGTTTTGATCATAAAAGGCTGTTGGATCTTGTCAAAAGCTTTTTCTGCATCTATCGAGAGTATCATGTGGTCTTGGACTTTGGACTTGTTTACGTGATGAATTAGATTTATTGATTTGCGTATGTTGAACCAACCTTGTGTGCCGGGGATGAAGCCTACTTGGTCCCCATGAATGATCTTTTTAATATGTTTTTGAATCCGATTTGCTAAGACTTGGTTGAGAATCTTTGTGTCTGTGTTCATCAGGGAGATCGGCCTATAGTTTTCTTTTTTAAGTGAATCTTTATTAGGTTTTGGGATTAAAACGATATTAGGTTCATAGAAGGAATTTGGTAGTGTTCCTACCTTTGCTATTTGATGGAACAGTTTAAGGAGTATTGGTGTTATTAACTCCTTAAATGTCTGGTAGAACTCTGTGCTGAATCCATCTGGTCCAGGACATTTTTTGGTGGGAAGATTCGAGATTACTTCCTCAATTTCCTTATATGTTATAGGACTATTTAAGTAATTCACAACTTCCTGATTCAATTTAAGTAAGTTGTGTTTACTTAGAAATTCATCCATCTCTTTTGTGTTGTCAAACTTCACAGAGTATAAGTTTTTGAAATATGATGTTATAATTCTCTGGATTTCTTGGGTATCAGTAGTGATAACTCCATGTTCATTTCTAATTTTGTTAATTTGGGTTTTCTCTCTCTTGCTTTTGGTTAGTTTAGCTAGGGGTGTATCAATCTTGTTGATTTTTTCAAAGAACCAGCTTTTTGATTGGTTGATTTTTTCTATCATTTTCTTAGTCTCGATTTCAGATATTTCTCCCCTTATTTTGCTAATCTCTTCTCTTCTACTGCTTTTGGGATCAGATTGCTCTAGTTTCTCTAAAGCTTTAAGCTGCATTGTTAAGTTGTTTATTTCTGATGTTTCCATTTTTTTGACGTGGGCATTAAGAGCTATGAACTTACCTCTTAGAACAGCTTTCATTGTGTCCCAGAGATTTTGGTAAGTTGTATTTTCGTTATCATTCACTTTCAGGAAATCTTGAATTTCCTTTTTAATTTCTTCCTGAATCCAGTTCTCATTCAGCATCATATTGTTAAGTTTCCAGGACTTAGTGTATTTTCTCTTGTTTGATGTGTTGTGGATGTCCAGCTTTAGGTCGTGGTGGTCTGATAGGGCACAGGTTAGAATTTCAACTTTCTTGTATATGTGTAGATTCATTTTGTGGCCCAATATGTGATCTATTTTGGAGAAAGTTCCGTGTGCTGCTGAGAAAAATGTGTATTCTTTGGTGCGTGGGTGAAAAGTTCGATAGAGATCTGTGAGGTCCATTTCTTTCAGGGTTTGATTAAGTTCCAAAGTGTCTCTGTTAAGCTTTTGACCTGTTGATCTATCCCATGTAGAGAGGGCGGTGTTGAAGTCCCCAAGAATTATCGTTTGGGGGTTGATTTCTTGCTTTAGACGCTGTAGGGTTTTCTTAATGAATGTGGAGGGCCCGTATTGGGTGCATATATGTTCAGTATTGTGAAATCTTCCTGGTGAATTGTACCTGTGACTAAAATGTAGTATCCATCCGTGTCTCTTATAATTTTTTTTGGTTTGAAATCCACTTTGTCTGATAGCATAATGGTTACCCCTGCCTGTTTTCTGCTTCCATTTGCTTGTAGAATTGTTGACCAGCCTTTTATTTTTAGAGCGTGCCTATCTTTTGTGGTGAGATGGGTTTCCTGCAGGCAGCAGATTGATGGATTGTGATTTTTAATCCAAGTTTGTAATCTGTGTCTCTTGATTGGTGAATTAAGTCCATTAACATTTAGTGTTATAATGGAGAAACTATTTTTAATTCCAGACATTTATTATGTTTAGTAGCTTTTATAAGTATATTGCTTCCCTTTTAATGGTGTTATATTTGCCTTCTGTTCTCCTGGATATGCCTGTTTTTTTCTTCACGCTTGAGTATCATTTCTAGCAGTTTTTGAAGGCCTGGTTTGGTGGCCATGTATCCCTTAAAGTTGTCTTTGTGCTGGAAAATTTTTCTTTCTCCCTCGATCATGACTGATAGTTTTGCAGGGTAAATCAGCCTGGGTTGACATTTTTGCTCATTCAATACTTGAAGTATGTCTCTCCAAGCTCTTCTTGCTTTTACTGTTTCGACTGAGAAGTCATTTGTTATTTTAATAGGTTTGCCTTTAAAAGTGACTTGTTTTTTCTCCCTTGAAGCTCTCAGCACCAGTTCTTTATCTTGAATGTGGAGTGTTTTGACTATTATTTGCTGTGGCGAGCTTCTGTTTTGGTCATATCTGTTTGGGGTGCGGAATGCCTCTTGTACATGAATGGGCCTCTCTTTTTTTAGATGAGGAAAGTTTTCCTTGATGATCGTTTGAAAAATTTCCTCAGGGGTGGTATTTTGAGATTCTTGCTCTGGTATTCCATGATTACGCATGTTAGGCTTCTTCAGGGTGTCCCATATCTCTTGGATATTTCTCTCAAGTGTCTTTTTGGCTTTAACAACCTCTTCCATTGAGCTGGTTAGTACTCCCACTTTATCTTCAAGGTCTGAAATTCTGTTTTCTGCTTCATTAGTTCTGTTGATAAGACTCTCTGTGGCGTTCTGGGTTGAAGATAACTTGTCTTTTAGCTCAGTTTTAAACTCTGCTTGAGTTTGTTTTAACTGCTCTATGCCACTTTTTGTTTCTTGCACTGTTTTTCTCAACTCCTCCAGATGTCTGTTGTGTTCCTCTTCAAAGCAATTGATTCGATTATGTAATTCCTCCCGGATTTCCTCTTTCATAGTATTGAACATGGTAATGATCATATTTTGAAAGTCGTTATCCTTCTCCCTGGAACTTTAAACCAAGATAAACTCTTTCTCCTTTAAGATGTTTTTTATCAGAGTATTTTAACACAATAGCAAAGTAATCTAGACAGATGTGATCCAATTATTCAACAAATTTTAAGCCAAGGTCTAGGATATACTTTAGCAAAGTTAACTCAGTGGTCTTGATGGATAGTTCCCTTAAGTTGAGAAAATACTATCCTGATAAATAGAGTTTGCATAAATAATGAATGAGAACCATCATAAAAATGGTAGATGATGCTCACGTTTGCGTTGGCAGAGTCTCCAAGAATAATTTATGAAAAGATGAAAAATAGCTTTTAGAAAAGCAGGACAAACTCAAAACAGCTAAGGAACATGCGAAACCCAGACAAGCTGCAAGAAGAAGCTGGGAAAATCCCTCATCCTCCTTGACACTGGCTGCTTACACTGGCAACTGACTAAACAGGAACTAGACGCAATTTCAAAAAGATTTCTGCTTGAGCTCAGCTGCCTAAGATCCTCTGTGAAACACAATCTCAGAAAAGTCAAAATAAGCTTAATGGGGCTATATGCTAAAATCTGACAAATTAAGTACTGCAAGACTATGGGGGCAAAATTCTTTGAATCATATCTGCACAGCAATTCAGTAAGTTGAAAAATAAATATAGGAGAATTTTCACACGGACTCTGAGCAGCACACACAATATTGCAAGAACTGCACTGGGGGTGCTGTCATCATTCACAGAAAAAACCTGAAGGAAATCATAGAAGTATGACCAACATCTGAGACCCCACCTTTGAATGAAGGGAAACACTCATTTTAAAACTCCAAGATACAATGAAGTCAATCCCTAAAGAGGAGTTTATAGCATTAAACAACTACATAGAAAATTCTGAGAGATCTCAAGTAAATAGCCTAATGACACACCTTAAGGCCTTGGTAAAACAAGAATGAATCAAATCCAAAAGCAGTAAATAGGGAGAAATAAGTAAGATAAAGGCAGAAGCTAACAAAATAGAAACAAAAGCAATACAAAGAATAAGTAATACAAAGAGTTTGTTCTTTGAAAAGAAACAAAACTGATAAACTCTTAGTCAAATCAACCAGAGAGCAAAAGAGAGAGAGAGAGAGAGAGAGAGAGCCTAAATCAGCAAAATTACGAATGAAAAGGGCACATCACAACAGGTTCCAATGGAATTAAAAACAAAGTTAAAAAGAACATAAACTGATATCCATACATCTATATTCATTTAAATAATAAAAAATAAAAGAAATAGATTTGTTTCTAGACATATATGACCCACTAAAGAAATAAATAATTTAAACAGATATAAAAACAGAAATAAGATTGAAATAGTAATAAAGAGTCTCCCAACCAAAATAAATAAACCCAGAATAAGATGGATTCACGGTAGAATTCTGCAAGATATTCAATGAAGAACTAACAACAATTATGTTCAAATTATTGAATTCAATAGAAAAGATAGAATGCTTCCAAAGCCCTTTTGTGAACTTCATATTGTTCTGAATCCAAAATCAGGTAAATATAAGACAAAGAAAATTAAAGAGGAGTCTCCTTATGAATATACATGCAAATTTCCCCAATAAGATATTGCAAACTAAATTAAAAAAAACTCAACATTATAAATTTGCTTCATACCAGAAATGCAGAGATGGTTCAACATATGTAAATCAACAAATGAACTTAATTGAGAAAATGGACTCCCCCAATGACAGGGAAAACAAGAGTGGATAGGGAGGAAATTGACAGTGGACAGTCAGATGTTGCCATACTTATTGAGCTTTTCTTAACCACTGTTATTGATCTATTGATCAATTTAATTGTGCTCTTTTGTCTCCACTCTCTTGGGGTCTTCTTCCCCTTCCCCCGCCCAAGTTATGTTCCTTTGCTGTTGTACTGTATATTATAGCTATTTTCCCTTGAGTATGTCATTATGAGGGCTTAAAACTAAGTTCTACTTATAAGGGAGAACAACATGCAATGTTTGTCTTTCTGTGTCTAGGATGCTTCACTCAATATAACTTTTTCCAATTCCATCCATTTACCCGCAAATTTCATTAATTCATTTTTGATAGATGCATAGTATTACATTGTGTATATATACATCAGCTTTTCATTTTCCATCTATCATTTATGTTGATTCCATGACTTTGCTACTGTGAATAGTGCTGCAATGAACATGGATGTACACATACCTCTAAAGTAAGATGAAGCAATCTTTGGGAATATTCCTATTAGTGGTATAGCTGGGTCATATGGCATTTCAATTTTAACTTTTTTGGAAATCTCCATACTGATATCCAGAGTGGTTGTACAAGTCTGAATTATCACCAGCAGTATATAAGTATTGCCTTCTTCCTACATCCTCTCTAATGTGTTTTGGATTTTAGCCATTTTGATCAGGTGAGATGATATCTCAGGGTGATTTTGATTTTCATTTCCTTAACTAGGGAAGGTGGAATATTTTAAAGTATTTGTTGGATATTCTAATTTTGTCCTGGAAAAAGTTTCTTTTAAGTTCCAAGGTCCATTTACTTATTGGACTGTTTACCTCCTTAGTGTTTAATTTTCTCTGTACACTTTGGATAGTAGTCCTTTATCAGATGTGTGGTCAGTGAAGATTTTTTTCCCATTCTATGGGTTGTCTTTTTGTTCCATTAGCAATATCTTTAGCTGAACAGAAACTCTTTAATATTATGAGATACCACTTAGTCCACTTAGTAGTAGTAGTTAGTTGTAGTTCCTGTCCAGTTGGGGTCCTGTTTAGAAAAGTTGGCCTAGGTCAACCAGTTCAAGAGAATTCCCTACTCTTCCATTGTAGATCTTAACTTTGAGTCTTTACTTTTGTGTGTTTAACATGAAGTAACTCCAATAATAGTTTTCTAGAAAACTGGAAAAATGTCAATAGGGACCATGATTGTTCCAGGGAAAGAAAACAGTAACACACAGGAAGAGGGAGAATACTGGGTGTAGAAACATTTAAATGGGGAAGGGGAAGGGAGATAGAGGAGAGGAATAGATGGGGATGGAGTTTAAAAAAACAAGGGAATATGAAAAGGCATATGGAATCTTTAAATATCTTTGAAAAACATAAAATAGAATATCAAGGTTAATACCTCACATGGCTAGTCTTAGATAATGCTGGTCTTAGAAATGGCAGATTGCTAAACAAAAACTTTGTCGACAGTGTTGATGATATAACTATATTACTAAATAGTAAAGAGAATAAGGAATTTATTCCAGCTTATATCACAAGTAGGCATGACAAGAAAGTTCAGACCAATACTGAGGGAATTGACCATATTATATCAAAAAGAACTGAAAAGAAAAGAATATGCTCTATTACTTGCCAGTATACCAAAATACTGAGCCAATTCTCTGTATTTTACCCATCTGTCAGGGAATGGTTCCACCCACTATGGGATTGGTATTGCTATATCAATTAGATATGAAAATCTCCCATAAACTTGCTCAGGGCTTGCCCTAACAAAACAAATCTTCAACTAAGCTTTCAGTTGTCAAGTTGACATCTGTAACTAACTGCCACAGCCACGTGTGAAATAGAGTTTGTTATCAGGAAGAGCTCTGAAGCCCCCAAGATAATGCAGACTATTATCATTTTTCTTGGTTCTCTACCAGAACTTACGGTAAAACCCTTTTGCTGAAGATACCACATACCTTGCAATGCAATATATTGAAAAATCAAGTTGGAACAGAGCTAGGAACCTCCTCCCTGCTTGGCCAGCCTTCACAGTTCTGAGTTATGCTTTGCCTGCTGCAACAAGAGAAAAGCATTGTAGAGAAATGTGTTATTGATGTATGAACCTCTGAGTTCCTTCCCTGAGGCTGACAAAGAATTGCCTAACTGGGGCAGAGATAAGAAATGAGTACCAGAAAGAAGTTTCAAGTTTTAGTTTTTTTTCCCCCAAGAGTCAAAGCTCCATTTGTGGAGGGAGTAGCTCAGAAATGGGTACTTGTTAAGGTCTGATAGTTGTCATGCTTTTAAATTCTCTGAGCCTCCCCCCCACACCCCACCTCCACTTTTGTGGTTTTGTAATTACAACCCTGAGTCAGCTGAAGTCAGATAAGCTGAAAGAGACTGCAGAGCTTGGAAAAAGCCAGCTTTTAACAACAAATGACAGGCATTAAAACCAAAAGGGAAGCAGATCTGATTGCAATCAAGGGTAGAAAGAAGCATAAAGAAAACCCTGAGCCCAGACACTGTTTTGAACCTGCCACTTTCTGTGAGGTAACATGGTTTCAAAGCACAGGAACCGCTGAAGTGCTGTCTAATGGTCACATTGGATATCTGCTGAGAAGGATAAAAGGAAAGCAGATTAAAAACTCTCATGTCTAGAAGCATCTCTTGAGCTGATACAGTAGGTCTGACACTGGCTGGGGCACAGGGGTTAAACATTAACAGAGCAGAATAAGTTCCGATTTCTAAAGCTCATATTATTTTCCAAGTAGAAGTGACATAAAGAATACAAGTCTGTGGTGTCTGGTAGTAATAAGTGTGATGAAGAAAAATTAAACAGTGTAAAGTATAGAAGGAGGTCACCACAGCTTTCTAAGATAGCAGATAGCAAACCTCTGACTCTGGGAAAGTCATTCCAAAGGAATGGCAAGGCTAGTGCAAAAGCCCTGAGGTGAGCATGTTCAAGCAACAGGATGGTGGAGAAGAAGGCTCAGAGCAGAATGACAAGAAGAATGAAGCATAAAGATCCAAATGGCAAGGGAAAGGATCAAAGCATTTATGGAATTGAAAACTGTCAGACACTTGGAGGAGTTGAGAAAAAGAATGCAAGAAACAAAAACTGGCATAGAGCAGTTAAAAGCAGACTCAAGCAGAGTTTAAAAACTGAGCTAAAAGACAAGTTATCTTCAACACAGAACTCCACAGAGAGTCTTATCAACAGAACTAATGAAGCAGAAAAACAGAATTTCAGACCTTGAAGATAAAATGGGAGTATTAACCAGCTCAATGGAGAGGTTGTTAAAGCCAAAAAGATACTTGAGAGAAATATTCAGGAGATATGGGACACCCTGAAGAAGCCTAATATGCGTAATGGAATACCAGAGCAAGAATCTCAAAATACCACCCCTGAGGAAATTTTTCAAACGATCATCAAGGAAAACTTTCCTCATTTAAAAAAAAGAGAGGCCCATCCATATACAAACAGATATGACCAAAACAGAAGCTCCCCACGGCAAATAATAGTCAAAACACTCCACATTCAAGATAAAGAACTGGTGCTGAGAGCTTCAAGGGAGAAAAAAACAAGTCACTTTTAAAGGTAAAACCTATTAAAATAACAAATGACTTCTCAGTGGAAACAGTAAAAGCAAGAAGAGCTTGGAGAGACATACTTCAAGTATTGAATGAGCAAAATGTCAACCCAGGCTGATTTACCCTGCAAAACTATCAGTCATGATCCAGGGAGAAAGAAAAATCTTCCAGCATAAAGACACCTTGAAGGGATACATGTCCACCAAACCAGGCCTTCAAAAAATGCTAGAAATGATACTCAAGCGTGAAGAATAAAACAGGCATATCCAGGAGAACAGAAGGCAAGTATAACACCATTAAAAGCGAAGCAATATACTTATAAAAACTACTAAACATAATAAATGTCTGGAATTAAAAATAGTTTCTCCATTATAACACTAAATGTTAATGGAATTAACTCACCGATCAAGAGACACAGATTACAAACTTGGATTAAAATCACAATCCATCAATCTGCTGCCTGCAGGAAACCCATCTCACCACAAGAGATAGCCATGCCTAAAAATGAAAGGCTGGTCAATAATTCTACAAGCTAATGGAAGCAGAAAACAGGCAGGGGTAGCCATTATGATATCAGACAAAGTGGACTTCTAACCAAAGAAAATTATAAGAGACATGGATGGATACTACATTTGAGTCACGGGTACAATTCTCCAGGAAGATTTCACAATACTGAACATATATGCACCCAATACGGGCCCCTCCACATTCATTAAGAAAACCCTAACAGCGTCTAAAGCAAGAAATCAACCCCCAAACGTTAATTCTTGGGACTTCAACACCGCCCTCTCAACATAGGATAGATCAACAGGTCAAAAGCTTAACAGAGACACTTTGGACCTTAATCAAACCCTTAAAGAAATGGACCTTACAGATCTCTATCAAACTTTTCACCCACGCACCAAAGAATACACATTTTCTCAGCAGCACACGGAACTTTCTCCAAAATAGATATCGACAACACAACAAACAAGAGAAAATACACTAACTCCTAGAAACTTAACAATATGATGCTGAATGAGAACTGGATTCAGGAAGAAATTAAAAAGGAAATTCAAGATTTCCTGAAAGTGAATGATAATGAAAATACAGCTTACCAAAATCTCTGGGACACAATAAAGCTGTTCTAAGAGGTAAGTTCACAGCTCTTAATGCCTACATCAAAAAATGGAAACATCAGAAATAAACAATTTAACAATCCAGCTTAAAGCTTTAGAGAAACTAGAACAATCTGATCCCAAAAGTAGTAGAAGAGAGGAGATTAGCAACATAAGGGGAGAAATATCTGAAATCGAGATTAAGAAAACAATAGAAAAAATCAACCAGTCAAAAAGCCTGGTTCTTTGAAAAAAATCAATAAGATTGATACACCCCTAGCTAAATTAACCAAAGCAAGAGAGAGAAAACCCAAATTAACAAAATTAGAAATGAACATGGAGTTATCACTAATGATACCCAAGAAATCCAGAGAATTATAACATCATATTTCAAAAAACTTATACTCTGTGAAGTTTGACAACACAAAGAGATGGATGAATTTCTAAGTAAACACAACTTACCTAAATTGAATCAGGAAAGTTGTGAATTATTAAATAGTCCTATAACCATATAAGGAAATTGGAGAAGTAATCTCAAATCTTCCCACCAAAAATGTCCTGGACCAGATGGATTCAGCACAGAGTTCTACCAGACATTTAAGGAGTTAATAACACCAATACTCCTTAAACTGGTCCATCAAATAGTCAAAGGAAGGAACACTACCAAATTCCTTCTATGAAGCTAATATCGTTTTAATCCCAAAACCTAATAAAGATTCACTTAAAAAAGAAAACTATAGGCCGATTCTCTCTGATGAACACAGACGCAAAGATTCTCAACAAAGTCTTAGCAAATTGGATTCAAAACACATTAAAAAGATCATCACGGGAACCAAGTAGGCTTCAATCCCCGGCACACAAGGTTGGTTCACCATACGCAAATCAATAAATCTAATTCATCACGTAACAAGTCCAAAGTCAAGACCACATGATACTCTCGATAGAGCAGAAAAAACTTTTGACAAGATCCACAGCCTTTTATATCAAAACGCTAGAGACAGTAGGAATGGAAGGAACCTTATCAATATAATAAAAGCTATACACAAGCCCACAGCAAGGATTATGCTCAATGGGGAACAATTGGAATCATTCCCACTTCGATCAGGAACTAGACAGGCTGTCCACTCTCACCACTTCTATCCATATTGTACCTTGAAGTTTAGCTGAAGCCATAAGACAAGAAAGGGACATAAGAGGGATTCAAATCGGCAAGGAAGAAGTCAAACTATCCCTATTTGCAGATGACATGATCTTATACCTGAGGATCCCAAAAACTCCACCAGGAAGCTCCTGGAACTAATTGAGAAGTTTAGCAGGGTGACAGGATACAAAATAAATGTGCAAAAATCAGAGGCCTTCCTATATGCCCAGAATGAAAGAAGTGAAAAACCTTGAGAGAAACAATCCCATTTACTATAGCCCCTAAAAAAATGAAATACCTTGGTATAAACCTAAGGAGGTAAAAGACCTTTACAATGAAAACGTTAAAACCCGAAAGAAATTGCAGAAGACACCGGAAGGTGGAAAGACCTCCCTTGTTCCTGGATTGGCAGAATCAACATCGTAAAAATGAACACCCTACCAAAGGCAATATACAGATTCAATGCTATACCAATTAAAATCCCAAAGCAATTCTTCAACGAAGTTGACCAAACAATCTCAAAGTTCACATGGAGGCAAAAAACACCCAGCATAGCAAAACAATCTGAGTAACAAAAACACTGCTGGAGGTATTACCATACCAAACCTAAGTCTATATACAAATCCATAGTTATAAAGTCAGCCTGGTACGGCTCCAAAATAGACACACAGATCAATGGATAAGGATTGAAGACCCAGATATAAGCCCACAAAATTACAGCTATTTGATCTTTGACAAAGGGGCCCAAAGAATCCAATGGAAAAAGAACAGCATCTTCAACAAATGGTGCTGGCAAAACGGATCTCCACATGCAGAAGATTAAAGCTGGGCCCATACTTGTCACCATGTACAAGACTTAATTCCAAATGGATCAAGGACCTTGATATCAGGCCAGAGACTATAAAACCATAGTTGAAAGATAGGGAACTCCCTCGAGCTGATTGGGCTAGGGCCAACATTACCTAAACAGACATCCAATGGCACAGTCACTGTTACCAACTCTCAACAGTTGGGATCTTGTGAAATTAAAGAGCTTCTGTTCAGATAAAGATATGTAACTTGAGCTCAAAGGCAACCCACAGAATGGGAGAAAATCTTCACTAACCACACATCTGATAGAGCTCTGCTGTCCAGAGTGCACAAAGAACTTAGAAAACTAAATACCAAGGAAACCAATGGCCCAATTAAAAAATGGGCCCTGGAACTTAAAGAAACTTTACCAGGGATGAAATTAAAATGTCTAACAAATATCTTAAAAAATGCTCCACTTCCTTAGCCATCAGGGAAATGCCAATCAAAATTTCCCCCTGAGACACAATACTAACAACGACAAATGCTGGAGAGGATGTGGAGAGAGGAACTCTCCTACATTGCTGGTGGGAATGCAGGCTCTGGGCGAGCCCGTCTGGAGATTCTTAAAGAAATTAAAGATTGAAATGCCATATGACCCTGCTATTCCACTTTGGGAATAACCCCCCATACAGCAGGTTCACCTCGATAGCACAAGCACGACCATGTTCATAGCAGCACTGTTTACAATAGCAAAGTCATGGAATCAACCCAAATGTCCAACAGTTGATGAGTGGATAAGGAAAAAGTGGTACATCTATACAATGGAGTACTACTCAGCCATCAAAAATGATGAATTACTGGAATTTGCCGGGAAATGGAGGTCATTAGAAACAATTATATTAAGTGAAGTATCCCAGACCCAGAAAATTAAGTGCCATATGTACTCCCTAATAGGTGGCTCCTAGTACCGAACCCACCCAGCCCACCTAGAGATAGTAATTGCAAGGATTATGAACAGGAGGGATGGGTTAGGAGGGCCACACCAGAAAGAAGGAGAGAAGGGACCATGTTACAGCAGAGAAAATAGGCCTCTATCAAGGACCCAAATAAGTAATGAGACATCTGATTAAGTTCACAGACTTTTGTTCCTGATCATTTACTACTGAGGGGGTATGATCTCACCAGAAGAGGAGGGCATATAGTCTGGCAGATAAAAAGTAACCATTTTGCAAATGGGTAATAGACCCCTCCCCAACTGTGGTTTCCCACTTTTATTACATCTACCTTTGAATGTGCTTTTATCACAAGACTCTAGTTTAACAGCTTTTTGTCTCTGGCCAGGGGGTAACATACAATGCCCAGCAGCATGGAGTGAAGGGCATTGCAGGAGCAGCAAAACTGCAAAAGAAAATCAACAAACCACAATCCAGAACTTTAGAGACTCTATATCAACCACCTAGAACTAGGCCAGCTTAGTCTCTCCCCATCTTGAAGCTCAGGGAAATTTGCGGAAGAGGGGGCAGTAAGAATGTAATAGCAAAAGGATGGGAGGAGCAATGATATGTAAGATACTCCATACTAGTTAGGGCTGAAGCAATCATAATTGGACTTTGCATGCCCTGAGCAATGTCCAACACACTATTGACCTCACAAAGTCTAGCATCTGCTAAAGGCACCAAGATCCTTGGAGGCAAAGGATTGGCAGCCACAGCAATGTTCCTATACCTAAGGGGACCCCAGGAAA